>JASUAD010000018.1:14435153-15000153 GCA_037013555.1 Sextonia rubra | reverse complement strand
CATACTCTCATTTACAAAGAGTAACAAGTAAAGCGATTTTTGCAAAGCAATGCAAGATTTTTATTTTATAGATCATGTTTTTTTATTTACATTCAAACGGGCCCAGTCTGACTTGAGCCTTCTATTTTATATTATCTCATACCAGTATCTTTCATATAATTGCTTTTATTTCCTCATGCATCGGACGACAGGATTTTCATCCAAGCGAAACCCATAATCAAAACCCCCAATGAAAATTCAAATCATAACCCACATCAAAACCTTCGTAACACTCCATAACAATACTTAATCAAAAGCATTTAGGGAAAAGAATAGAGAAAAACTCTAATCAAAATCCACATTTATGAAAAAAAAGAAGAAAAAATAAATAAATAAATGTTAACCCTCTAAAACCCAAAGAAACATAAGGAGAGATACCAATGAAGAGAGAGAGAGAGAGAGAGAGTGTGTGTGTGTGTATGTGTGTGATATATAGGATATTAGAGATAGTAAAAACATCCCATACCTTAGAAGGAGCTGCTGCTTTTCTCCTTCTTCCTTCTTCTTATCCCGTCCAATGTTACTGGAGACTACAGACCACCGGATGTTTTAGGATTACATTTTAAAAGGCTTGCGCTGGTTGTCCATTTTCATGGTTTAGGATTTAGGGATGGAGTAACCTTATCTATCCGTTGGGCCTAGGGCCCGAATATGAACAGGTTACAAGGGCCCTTTCTATTGTAGTTTCTGAAATTCACTGGGCATTCTGGAACAATTAGTGATCGATCCATCCCCTAGAAAATAATCATTATTTCATTTATGTTTGAAATGCTATAAATTTATATAGCTAGTAGAATTCCTACGGTTTTTGTGCATTGTTGTTCGTGTGGCCTATCTTATAGAAAAAATTAAAATGTGGATTCGCCTTCTGTGATTGTGCACAAGAAACCTATGTTTTAGGTCCAATTTCTTTATTCTAGCTTTTGTCCGTGGATGTACGCAACAAAAGTTTGTCAAATTCCAATTTCTTATTTCATTCATCCTTGGGATTCTTGTTGAGCCGGTGAAGTTTGTTCCTATTTCATAGTGGCAGAAATTTTTTTAGTAGAATTACAATGATGCATGCATTGTGGTGCAAAGGACCCACCTTTATAGGAATTACAATATAGGCTTACCTTTAGAAATCATGAACATGAGACTTTTCCAAAGACTCACCTTTGGTGGCTCTGAATATAGGATCAACCTTTAGCACTTACAATATTGAAAAACCTTTTGGTGATTGTGAACATGAGACATGCATTTAGGAATTATAATATGAGCCAATTAATGGCAATTTTGTCCGACCTTTTAGAAATTACAATCTAGAGCGCCCACATTAGGAAGTACGATGTGGGAAATATTAGCCCAATTGATGATAAGGAACAACCCTTGTTGGATCTTAGTCAACATCTGGTCACCAAAGATAATAGTTGATACTCAAAGATTAAATCCTATAATTTTGGATTTCATCATCATGGATACAGTCACAGTTTCCTTTCTTTAAAGATTGACTTATTATATTGTATATATTAATTGTGCCTATAAAATGTAATACACGATATATGATTCACTTCTTATCTCATTTGTTTACATGTATCAGAGAAGGCAAGACTGACGTCCCTCGTTACTATCTGTTTGACACCTTTTCCCAACACAGAATTCCAGCAGCCTGCACATCAGGACACTACAGCAACCTGCACGTCAGGACAGCAAACATAGTCTCTGTGTGTCCTCTGATTGTACTACATACCAGCGCTCTGTGTTACTAATACTGCCGCAAGTTCCTGGACAAGTAACTCATTTTTTTTTTTTCATCATTGTTGTGGGTTCCTTTCTCTGTTAGATTCTGCCTTGTAATATGGCTGGCTCAAATTCTGACACTACTCCTCCTTTTGTTATTTAAAATATCTCCAACTTAGTTTCAATAAAGCTTGATCGCCACAACTATCTCCTGTGGTGATCTTAGTTTGAGCCACTTTTGCTTAGTCACAATCTTATGGGGTTATGTGGATGGATCAACACCTTGCCGTACAAGTTCTAACTTGACAATGACCAATCTCTTGAGTTGGATCCATGCAACGCTCTCTGAACATGTGTTGTCTCAGGTTGTTGGCTTACGCACATCCGGCGCTGTTTGGACCGCTATTGAGCAACGATTTGCTTCCTTTTCTCAGGCACATACAATTGAATTCAAAACATTCAGAAACGTTAGCTTTCTATCTCTGATTACCTATTGAAAATTGAAAATTAAAATTATCTTCAATGAGCTATTTCGATAACTTGGGTTTTATATATACTAAAAGATCTTCATATTCCAATATCTAGACACTAATTATCTGGTGTGATAATGTTGGAGCCATTTCCTTAGCTTCCAACCCAATCTTCCATGCTTGGACAAAACACATCGAGGTTGATTTTCATTACAGAAGAGAAAAAGTATTGTATAAAGAACTCATTGTCCTCTTCATCTCTACCATTAATTAGTAAGCTGATATTTTCACAAAAGGGTTAACTTCTTCTCGGTTTTCCTTCCTCAAACACAAGCAAATGGTTCGCAGCGCTCTCATCAGCTTGAGGGTGGGTATTAAACCAACTGATAATGAGGAACAACCCTTGTTGGATCCTAGTCAACATCTGGTCACCAAAGATATGGCTAGTTGATACTCAAAGATCAGATCCTATAATTTTGAATTGCATCCTCATGTATACAACCATAGTTTCCATTCTTTAAAGATTGACTGGTTATATTGTATAGACTAATTGTGTCTGTAAAATGTAATATACAATCATAGAATAGAAATATGATTCACTTCTCATCTCATTTGTTTATAGGAAATATCTTTAGAATTGAGAGAGTTTTATCAAATAATTAAAAGTATATTATAATTAGATAGTTTTATGTAGAAACATAGTGAAATCTTGAATCAGTTGTTCATATATTTTTTTAATAAAAATACCCCAATTGATGACATCATTGATGATATCGTCAATTGTCCATATATATATAACTGAGCAAAGTATAAATTTTCACCTGCATTTCATCTTCTTATCTAAGAACTCTAGTTTTTTGTTTCCTTTTTCGTCATTTTGTGGCCTATCTTTTCATTTCTCATAGATTTCTCTTGAATCCATTATGTGAAATGAATCTCCAACAACATGTATATTCTTTTTGTGAGATTTTGAATGTTCTTTGTTTGAGATTTTGTTTTATGGTTTCTTCTCTCATTCTTTATTAGGGAAAGGAATGGTTCTTAGGCAAAAAGTTCTCTTTGTTCTACTTAATTACTTATTCACTCTAAAATATTATTGGATGCATAGTTTAGTTCCTTTTCCTATTTTGACTTGCTTCCACTTCTAACCCCTAAAGTATTTTGCTATTTCTCTATTCTACTTCTAAATTTTATGGTTTTTTTTGTGGGTTTCTTTTCTTTTCTTTTGTTTATTAGGGTTTCATGGATGGTAGTTGTATATGGAAGGAAATATGATTAGGATGTAGAATGGACCTTTATCTTCCTAGGTATTGAAATACTAGGTCAATGGACAAACATTAGAATTACTCAAATTCCTTCTCCTCTAAAATAGACTATCATATACCCTCGGATTCACATGTCTTCATTTTCTCTATATAATTTAATCCTTGTATTAATCCCCTATTATATTTATCCTTGATTGCGTTCTATTATGCTACTAAAATTGAGTCATTTGCTCTTAAATTCTTTTTACCCTATGAGTTTTGTTAAGCAACAATGTAAATTATATGAGAGAATGTTGTTTGCCAATGCCTCATTTTACAATTAATCTTGCTTCTTTTACGAGCCCCACAGGATGTGTGAATTTGAGGTATTGACTATATCCCACTTCGGAGGAGAGCTCAATTGGGACAATGAAGATTCAGTCTACATTGGAGAAAATTTTAAGAAAATTTCAAGCTACTTGAAAAAGATGACTATGGTAGACGAGGGTTTGAAGAAAGATTTTGAAGAAAATTTGGAAAAGAGATAAATTAAGAGATGAAGAGAAATTGAAGAATAAAGAGGCCACACCATGAGACTCACACGATCTTGGGCATGAATCCCAATGTGGAAGTCCCATGGGACCCTTGTTGCCAAGTTGAAATTATGCACAAATCCTTTTAGATTTTGAATTTAAATTCAAATATTGAATTTGAGAGAAAGGAGTGAGAATAGAAAGTTTGTTGAGTAACAAAGTAAGGAATGAAGAAGATAGGAAAGAGGGAAAAAAATTCTAGCAAACCAAGGAATTGTTGAGTAACAAAGTAAGGAATGAAGAAGATAGGAAAGAGGGAAAAAAATTCTAGCAAACCAAGGAAGAACAACCATATCTTGGATGTCCAAGGGGTCCCACCAACCTCAAGGTGTGACCCCTTATATGCTAAAAATTGGAATTTCCAATCTTAGGTGTTTTTACTAGTTTATGTGGGCCCATTGTAGAGAGAATTCAAACTTTTTTTAGAGTATTGAAATTGGAAAGTCTTGGAGTTCAAGATTGGTAAGGAAAATCTTATTCAATGAGTAAAAATCTCTCAAGAAACTACTAATTTTGCATCACTGCTTGAGATCCAAGCTAATTTTGCTAAAAAAGCCACACAAGAGGGGAAAGAAGATCTTGCAAAAAGCATAAAAAGAGCCCCAGAGGGTTGGGGTTGGGGTTTTTTATTGGGTTAGAGGGGGGTTGTTGTTTATTGGACGTTGGACGTCCCATCCCTTCAGGTCTAGCCTGTGGGGATGTAGCCCAAGCAATGGCTTGGCGCCCCATTTTTTTGTTGCTTAAAAGGGCCCCAAATGAAAATTGAGCCTTAAGAAAAGAAAGTGGACTATTACTTTACATAGGGCTCAATTCAAAATAAGATTTCCCTTTCGCAAAACCCAACAATCAAAACAATGTCTACTTGTTGCAAGCCCATAGACAACTGTCATCAACAATTCCACTCCACAATCCACATCATAAATATAAATAAAAAGTCAAAAAGTAACTTGGACCCCAAGAAAAAATCAGTTTGATTGACTCCATTTTGTCATTATAAAAATCTACTTGTCCTCCAATTTACACTTTTGTTCCACCAATGGATCGAAAAAACTTACTACTCATTTTTGCTGCCATTCCACTGCCTACCACCATAGCTGCAGAACCCAATCGACAATCACCAGGTGCCATCTTTGATCTCCCATTCTTTCCAAAATATTAAACGCATAGTATATTGAATATTGTGACTATTAAGTTTTATATTTCTTGTTTTGGAACAAAATTAATTTCTTCTGGGATTGTTTATAGCATATGAAACTTTTTATTTCTAAATTAGGAATTTAATGTAAATTGTTTATGTCAGATAAGAATCATAAGCATAACATGTTACTTTCAATTATTTTAGTGTATCTTTTATGGTTTTTAGTTATCCTAATTATTTAATTGTCATATTAAATTTATTAGAATAGATTATGTTATAATTAAATTGGTTGTTGAGTTATAGGGATCACATAATCATGCCTTCAAAAAAAAATATTTTTGGATATGAAAAAAGAAAAAAGAAACAAAAACAAGAAGAATTGATTCAATCTCAAGCAAGAGCTTTAGACAAGTTTTTTCCTAGCAATAAACAAGCTAAGACTTCAAGTTCAATTGAAGATTTGGTGAGTTAAGGAACAACATCAAGAACACAATAAGGAAGCACATGAAAATTTGGTGAATGAAGAACTGTATCAATGTATGACTGAGAATGACAATGCGGATTTGAATGAAATGATCAAAATCAAAATATTTATGAACAATGTGGACCTACAAACATTTATGACCCAAGTAATTGGGATAAGATTGATATGAATATGAGAGACTTGTTAGTAGAAAAAGGTTCAATAAGAAGTACTGAAGTTAATTTTCTGAAAGATGCTCTTGGTAGACATTTCTTGTCCACGCTTTAAACTTGAAATTTAGCAAATGGGGACAAACAAGATAGGAAATGGCTGGTATATTCAGATACTATAGACAAAGGTTTTTGCTTCTGTTGCAAGTTGTTTATGCAAGTCGAAAATAATTCTCTGTTGGTTACTACAAGATTTAACAATTGAAGAAATCTTTCTCACAAACTTAAAGAGCATGAAAGTAGTAATTAACACATTATGTGCATGAGCAAATAGTTTTGAGCTAGAAAGGAGATTGTAAAAGGATGAAACAATTGGTAAAATAGTCAAGATCAAATCAACAAAGAAAGAGAACACTAGAAGCAGGTATTAATGAGAATAGTTGTTGTTGTGAAAACACTTGCTAAAAAATAATCAGGCATATCGAGGAGATAATAAGAAAATTTATCAAAAGAGAAATGAGAAATTTTTTAGTGTTGTTGAAATGATTGCTGAATTTGACTCAATAATGCAAGAGCACCTTAGATGTATTGAAAGGGGAGATATTCATTATCACTATTTGGGTCATAAAATCCAAAATGAATAGATCCAAATGCTAGTCGGTGGGATCAAAAGTAAAATTGTAAAGAAAATCAAAGGGGCCAAATATGTTTCAGTTATTCTTAATTGTACTCCAGATTTGAACCATGAAAAACAAATGTCTCTAATACGATGTGTGGATGTTTCAACTACAGCAATCAAAGTCAAGGAGTTCTTTTTAGAATTTCTAAAAGTGGATGATACTTCAGGATTTGCACTTTATAATGAACTTAAAAAAATACTCATTTCTCTTGGGCTTGATTTTGTGGATATAAAAGGACAAGGATACGACAATGGTGATAATATGAAAGGGAAAAACAAAGGTGTTTAGATAATCTTACTTGAGATAAACCCAAAAGCCCTTTACACATCCTGTGGCTATCATAGTCGTAACCTTACGCTTTGTGATATGGCCAACTCATGTTCCAAAGCTATATCATTTTTTCAAAGTTGTGCAACGTATATGTTTGTTGTTTTCATCTTCAACAAAAACGGTGGAAAGCTTTGAAGGATAATATTTCTAGTCTTACGTGTAAACCATTGTCACAAAAGCGTTAGTAAAGTCATGTGGAAAGCGTAAAAGCAATAAAATACCAAGCTCCAAAAATAAGGGATGCTTTAATTTGGCTGGTAAATTCTAGTGAAGGCCCCAAAATAAAAAGTGAAGCTCAGGCCTTGGCAATTTATGAAATGGAGAATTTTGAGTTCTTGGTGGGCATGGTTGTTTGGTACAAATTAATGGTTTATGTAACTTCCATTAGCAAAATCTTCCAAGCTGAAGACATGTATATAGGTTTTAGTATAAATCAATTAAAGCGACTCATTACCTCTTTTAAAAGGTATAGAGAAATTGGCTTGTAGAGGCCATGATTGAAGCTAAAGAAGTTGCAACTAAAATGAAAATTGAGCTAGTGTTTTGTGAAAAACGTATCATTCACAGAAAGAGACAATTTGACGAGAATATTAGTAAAGTGATGACAGAGTCAGCTGAAGAATCCTTCAATGTTAATTACTTCATTTATATAGTTGATCAATTCCTTTTTTTTGCTTCATAGTCAATTTGACCAATTTCAAATTTATGAGTAGAAATTTGGATATTTGTTTGATTAACTAAATAAGTTAAATTTTACGAATGATGAGTACTTGAAGACTTCTTGTACTAGTCTTGAAGATTCTCTAAGACATGATGAGGTTTCTGTCACAACTCGAGCCCAGAAATTGGGGGTTAGTTAAAACCTAACCAATGACACACGTACTATCGTGCACGCACACCTCGACCTTGTCTAAGTGCAAGCACACAAGGGATATTCACACATGCAAACTAGGTATACGCGTATCAGGGCAAGCAAGGAAAAAGAAAAGGATACATAACAATACAGGATTAACAAAATAGCATTCATTTCAAAGTGTACAATACAAAATGGAAAGATAGTTCTTTCATAAGATAAGATGTACATGAAAAACCAAAGCCCTGATACAAAATGGAAGACAGGAGACTGATGCATGCAAAGTTGCGCTCCAATGGAGAGAGTGATCAAATCCACTCCTCTAACCCTGACTGGGCCTCCCGGATCTCTCGTGGATTCTGACCGACTGACGATGGGTCGGTAGAGGAATATGGGCCGCAACACTAAGAACAACTAATGAGTACAACGACTCAGCAAAGCATAAGCCATAATAAGTTAACACGCGTTATATCTAGCAAAATAGTTAACAAGTGACAATTATCCATGCATAGAGGTCTATGTGCGTACACTAGGCAGATTGTGCATATCTATAATCATGCTTTCAGAATCATGAAACAGGTAACTGGCTAAGTGGCTACTACATTTGCCATATTCTCTCTATCGAGAGCAGTCAGGTCGAGAACACCATCGACCGAGCCAGGGTACAAATGGGTCTCTGGTTCCCAGAGTCCGGAATCCCAGGACAGGAGCACTCTGCAGAAGCAACAAACAGTCTATGCCAAAGTTAACCCCGTCGGGTTTCCTGAGGCTGAGGCTGAGTAGAGCCAGACAGATAAGGTCAATTATATCAAATGGTGCACGTCAATCAATGTTAGTCGGTCGGTTAGACAGTGCAGTTTAGTACAGTGCATGTCATATCACAATCAGGCAATACAGTAAGTGCATCACACTGGATCAATACCGTTATAAGTAAATAATTACAAGTCTAACAAGAAACAAGATGAAGAGCGTGGAAGCTAATAATCGAATCAATATGCAATGCAAGTCAAGTTATTACCTTGAATCAAGATTGTTTAATAGCCAACCCTAAGCTAGTTGTCCAATGTTACTAACCGTGCATGATGATGTAGTTTTAAGTTATTCGATACACACTTATTCATTTCGCAGGTGTTGCACTGTAGCAATAAACGTGTATCGAAGTCTCTTAAACCAATATGGAGAGGTGCTTAACAATAGGACAATACAGATGAATGTGTCACAACCCGTAAGACCACTCATGCGATTCTTGTATTCCAGTGGACAAGTTAAGGGTCACCAATACTCTACTATGAAGGCCCTATCCGGTCCAATTTATACCTACCTTTTATTGGAGGTCTCTAGAAAGACTTTCTTATATATTTCATGAGCCACGGGGCCCGGGAATACAGCCTAAAGGGTTTCTTGGTGAGTGTGAAAGGTAGGAAAATAGAAATGAATACAAAACCTTTCAGTGTACAGACATAATCTTCTAAAGCAAAACACTTCAAGGCCAATCGATCGGGCAGGAGCCCGACCAGTTGAATTTCGGTTCTGGCTGTATCCAATCGGTCAGCTTTGAAGCCCGATCGGTCGGACAACCTGCCCTGTTTCAGAACGGCTGACTAGGAGTGTTCGATCGGTCGGCTCTGAAGCCCAATAGATCAAACAGTCCATTCTGTTATAGAACTACTCGGAGTAAAATGAAGGCTTCGCATCTCAATTACACAAAAGATCAAGATTATACAATCACATAAGGGCTGTACATCAAAACACACTTGAGAGTAAAGAGAAAACTCATGGCAATCACTATGTACCAACATGTGTACATCCAAATCATACTTATACTTACCTTAAACGAGCTCTTTCCTGAACATAGCTGTTCTTGGGCCCAATCAAGCTGAGGGATACACTCCTAACACCATGCATGTCAAGAGTAAGCAAGAGAAAAGAGGTGCATGCCATGAAATCACACCATAACCCATAAAGGAAACCATGACTCAACTACTCACCTGAGACGAACCGGGAAGAAGGTGCGAGGGTCTCGTCCACAGCGAAGAGACAAGGAAGAAGAAAATGAAGACGAGTGTAGTGAACGAAAATAGGACAAGCTTGCTTCTTACCGGCGAAACCAAAGAGAAGACGAGCAACCAGTGCACAAGAATTCTCCCCTTTCTTGTGAATAAGAAGGAGATGAAGAAGAGGTGAAGAGTAAAGAAGAGAAGAGAACGAGAGAGAGAGAGAGAGAGAGAACTACCATGAGAAAAAGAGAGATGAAACTGAGAAGGGAAGAGTCGGTGGCTATATATAAGATAAGGATTGCAAAATTTATATGAAAGTCCAACAATTTGGGATAATTACAGTTCAAGTCAATTAACGGTCCAACAGAAGCAAACGATGTTGTTCACATACGAGTTAGTTACGAAAGTTGACGAACTCGACGAAAGACATGTGTTGACACCAAGATGATGCATGAATGACAAACTCGTGCAAAATCAAAAATTACAAAAATGGGCTCATGACTACTTAAACCAGGTTAAACTCAACTCAACTACCTATCAATGACCAAGAACGAAGCAAAAACAAAAGCAAAACACAAACAACAACTAAGTCGTCATTAATTAGTCGCTACACTGAATTAAGCTAGGCCGGAGTGTTACAGTTTCTGATGTTGATGGAAAATATTTATTTTTTGAATTGCAAGTCCTAAAAGATTATTTGCCAAGCAACACAAAAAGGCTATTTGAAGTACTGAATTATTTAAAAATAATGGATAGTTGTTTCCCAAATGCGTGGATTGCTTCCAGAATTTTGTTGACTATACCAGTTACAATTGCATCTGGGGAAAGATGTTTTTCAAAGTTAAAGTTAATCAAATCTTACCTTCGGTCAACTATGTCATAAGAGAGATTGAATGGATTAACTCCGTTCTCAATTAAAAAGGATACGGTAGACAAGATTGACTATGCAAGTGTAATTAGTACCTCTGCAAGTAAACATGGGAGAAGAGTAATGTTTAAGTGACATTTTTTGCATATCATTTTATATTTATTGCATTTAATGAGGTAAGGTTCATTCTATCCCCCTCATTTAAGTATAGTTTTTCCATATGATTAATAAAATTTTCTCGTACTGTCAAGGTTTACCAAAAAAAATAAAACCACGTATTTTAATGAAAATTTTACTCTAATGTTTGGAGGGCCCCATTTTTTTACTCTAATGTTTGGAGGGCCCCATTTTGATAAAATTTTCTCGTACTGTCAAGGTTTACCAAAAAAATGTAAAACTACGTATTTTAATGAAAATTTTACTCTAATGTTTGGAGGGCCCCATTTTTTTACTCTAATGTTTGGAGGGCCCCATTTTGAGAGTTCACTTGGGGTCCCGAAAATCCTAGGGCCCGCCCTGCATCCCTTATCCCCATCCACTCTCACATGCCTCTCTCTCTTTCTCTCTCTCTCTCTCCACCAAGGGCAGCCACCCATGGAGGTTGAGCCACCACCCTTCGTTGCCCATTTCTCCACCGTTCTACCACCATCTCGTCCCCCTTTGGCTCTTTTTCAAGACTTGAAAAAGAAGGTGTTGCTGGATTAGTTTACTTTTTGTACGAAAAAGGGTTGAAGTTATTGTAATCTTTAATTGGTTTTATGTGTAGACAACAACTAGAAGTTAATAAAATTTTCTTCTAACGTACAAAATTAATTCTGTTTTTAATTGTCATGCTTAATAACATTTGTTAGATTTTGTGGACTCAATCCATCAGTTGATGTAATAAATTGATTAATTTCTTAATTTATTAATAAAAACATGCTTTACTTTCATGAGATGAATATTATTTTACTACTTCATACACATGACCAATACATATGACATAATGGTTCATGAGTTGAACCGGGTCCCATTAGTATATTAGATGTGATATATGTGCATGGATGAGATCCACACGCGGGAGATATATGTCACAAATCTTATACTTAAATAGCTTCACAACCAGTAATGAGACTGGGCATCTCATTTGATAAGGTTGCAGCACTTTGATCACTATGAGATAGTGTGATTTGTCTCGATCATCAGAATGTAAGATTCTGGATCACGGTGATGGTACATTGGATGTATTGAAGGACCATGAGATGCACCTTATGGAATTCCATCCCAATAATAAGGTATGCTCTCATAATTTCCTAACAATAGGCTCTCAATCCTGAGACATTGATGAACTCAAATTTCTATCTATTCATTTGCTTTAAGTCACCAATGAGTGAGGCCGACTATAGGTTAACACCTCGATGTCTTGGGTATGTAGTAGTAGAACTGTGGGAACATTGAATGATCAAGATGGAATCTATCTCTATTATCCCCTTGTGCCAATTAATGGATTTGTCATTAGTAAGTGCGCACCCATCTCAATTAAGAGTTAATTGGATGGTACTGATGATTACTGTGATTAATTGGGGCTCAAGGATAATAAGATGTGGAACTTAGATTGGAAGAGACAGATTTATTCCAATTGGTCCACGGATATTGATAGAGGGGCCTACTTGTGGTGATTGGGAAGTTTAGGGTCTTCATTGTAATTTATTCCTAAGACTGGAGTGCAATTGCATTTATATAGTGATGTTATTTGCAATTAACTGTGGGCCCAGATTGCACATGAGATGTGCGGTCGCGGTGTTCCAGTTGGAGCCAGCTTTCTAAGGAATCCCTAGTGGTCCCCACGCTAGCCTAAGATATTGGAAAATACTAATCCGGCTTGAACTCTAGAAAAAAGAGTTTGGAAAGGAAAAAGTTGCTAATTGCTTTGGAAGTAAGACTTCTATTTCAATTAGACAAGGGAGAGATTTGAAAGTCTATAAAATCTCTTGGACGTCCAATAAGACTCTCTCTTACGCCCAAAACCCTATTCGTGCAAGAGTTGCACGAGTTTCTCTCTCCTTCTCTCTTCTAGTTCCTTGGAGTTTCGAGTTGGGATTTCTCCTGAAGATTCCACCAATCTTCTTGTGAAAAGAAATCCAATTCGGGTCATAGCGTGGAAGGCTAAGAGGTGTTGAAGATTCTCATCATCAAGTAGAGTCGCAACTTCTCCATTAAAGCACTGCGGATCTCCAAAGGTATGATCTACTTCTTTCATGTCGTAGATTATTATGGATATTTAGTGCTATTCGATTCTATCTTTTAGATAGAATATTTCCTGTACATGGTCATGAGATTGAGGGTAATGCATCCTGGATTGGGTTTTTGGTCTTATGGATAGTTGATCCCTGTGTCAAGTGGGTCAAAAGTTTTGAAAATCTATCTACGAGACCCACCTGCTTCCAACAATTGGTATCAAAGCCATACCTCATCTCTAATCATGTTAGATCAGTAATCTTGTTCTAGTCTTTACATGAGATGTGAAGAGGATAGAGCAAGGGCTATGAAAGGATCAGTGTTTATTGGGTTTGATTGCTTTTGTAATAGATCCATGTTTGGAAAGTCACAAATTGTTTTAATCATGGTAGGAGGATGGTAAGATGCCATTAGAAGCATGCTGAGATAAGTAGAAGTGATCGGGGACAGCAGGAGCCGAATCTGAAAAAAAGGACCCAAATTTTTGGGTTCGTCAGGTCGGTTAGTTAAACGGACCACTATGGCTGTAGAAGTCCATTGGCTAATTGTAGAGACCAGATCGGCTAGCCGAACCCAAGCAGAATCATTTTGTTCTTGGTTTGAGTTGTTGTTTTTTTTTTTTTTCGGGGGCGCTGCCCCCGAGCCCCAGCCAGGGGCGCTGCCCTCGGACCCCCGCTGCGTAAGGGATCTTATATAGTGGTGGCAAACTATTGGCATCTTTTTTTTCCATTGTGGTTTGGCAACCTGGTTTTATGAGATGCTTTGTTGTATGAGATACTAACTTGCAGGTGATAATGTCCTCTCCATATGGCCCACATGTTTTTTCTTTCCTTTTACTTATTGGTTTATTTGTGGCTAAGTGTAAAGGGCATCATGGTTTCCTTAGTTTCCCATGAAAGGGCAAGGCATGGTGAATTTCCCTATAGCCCTTTTATTTCCATGATTAGATTACCATGTACGTCTCATTATAGAGACATAGGAATTTATGTATTCTTTAAAATTTGTAAATTTTGAAGATGTCCGAAACAAAGAAGGAAAGAGAAAAAGGACTCCTAATCAAAGAGTTTGAAGGTTACCAAAAGCTATTTTGGAGATGCCCAAAGAGTTTGAGGAATCCTAAAGTTTTGGAAAATCTAGAAGTCCAAGAAGTCTTTTCCGCCTGGGCCATGTGGAGGAGAGGACTAGTCTTTTATTATAGCACTTTCTATTTATGGATGAATGCTTATTTTAGAATATTTCCATATCTGATCCAAACATAGCAAATTCCAAAATTGGTCAAATCAAATTAATTTTTGGAAAGAGTTCTAATTAGAGTTGGTGGGCCCATGAGATGGATCTATTGGTAACACTAATTTTAGAAACTGGACTTTCCTTAAAATAACTTGACTTGGAACCAATCATTGGTCGTATCACGAAATGAATTTACACCTATAAGGAAATCCTCAACTCTAAAATATTAAGTGGGAGCGGGGCATTTATATATATACAAATCCCCATGGTTTTCCACCATAGGTCCATTGTAAGGAAAGTATTAGCCTTGCGCCATTTTGAGAATGGCCATTCCCCACGGAGGGCTTGTATTTATCTGGATACTGGATATGGATCTCCTATGGATAGTGTTGATGAGATGGGGTGAGAGCCCACTCCCCAAGGAGGAGCTGCCCACAACGGTTGTCATGCAATGCTAGTTGGTGGGTCACACTTAACTAAAATAATGATGTAGTATCCCCAAGGATTTGCCTCATGTATTTTAGAAACCGAAGCTAATCGGGAGTCATACATTATTTGGTATGAGATACCTAGTTAGTAATGAATGAAGGGGATCATGGATAGTTAGTCTTAATCCCAATTTTGACCAACTTTGATCCGCACCAGTCTAGGAGGCATTCGCACTCCCCAAGGAGGCATACCCCGCAAGATTGAGATTCCGATGTATTCTGAATTTTGTGGTTATGAGGATTCCCACATAAATTTGGTAGAATACTAAACCCTAATGTCATTTAAATTCATTAATTGAATGTATGGTTATGTGCTACGGTATTACAAGCATGAATTTGAATACTTTCAATCCACTTGTGACCATCCTCAACCAGAATAAGTTGGTGGGATCCAACTATGTAGACTGGAAACGGAATCTGGATATTGTCCTAACAGCTTTAGGATATAAATATGTCCTTACCAAAAACCCCCTTGAAGAGCCTGGCCCAGATGCATCAGAAGTAGAAAAGGACCTTTACACCAAATGAGCCAAAGACGATGAGATGGCCTGATGTTACATTCTGGCATCCATGTCTAGTGTGCTGCAACACCAACATCAATCTTATAAGACTGCATATGATATGATATCGAACTTAAAGGAGATGTTTGCAGAACAAGGCAGACCTGCTAGGCAGGCAGCCATGAGGGTGCTCATTAGCACCAAGATGGCTGAAGGTACATTGGTACAGGAACACATGTTGAAGATGATGGACTCATTAAATGAGTTAGATGTACTGAGAGCTGCGATTGATACAGAATCGCAGATTGACATAATCCTTGAGTCACTACCAGAGTCATTCAACAATTTCAAGGTCAATTATAATATGAATAAAATGAATCTGACTCTGGCTAAGCTATCTAGTCAGCTGGTAGCAACTGAAGGGATTATGAAGAAGAAACCACTGCCTTGATGACAGAAAAGTCAGATGCCAAGTCCAAGCCGAAAGGCAAAGGGCGAAAAGGCAAAAAGAAATCAGTTCCAAAGGGTCCTAACGTGGAGAATGGTCCAACTGGTGGCGTAGCTAAAGCTAAGGGTTCAGGGACAAAAGGAAAGTGTTTCCATTGTGATAAGACAGGACATTAGAAGAGGAATTGTCCAGAATATCTGTCTAAGAAAAAGACCCCAGGTATGATTAAGTCACTTATATCTGAAGTTAGTTTTGCAACTGGTATTTCAGAATCCTGGTGTGTGGATTCCGGGGCAACTAATCACATATGTAATACATTACAGGGGTTCAGGGAAACCATGAGGCTAAGTGACGGAGAAATAATTGTCAACCTAGGATCTGACACTAAGGCAGAGGTTGTTTCAGTGGGAGTCATTACTTTATGTTTTTTAAATAATAAATTGGTTTTGTCAAAAACATTATATGTACCGTCTTTAAGGCGGAATTTAATTTCAGTTTCTAGTTTGGTGAATAAAGGTTATTCTATTACTTTTGGTACTGAAGTTGCCATAAAGAGGAAAGGTACTTTCATATGTTCTGGCAAGGTAACCAATGGACTTTATTTGTTAACTCCCACGATGTATGAGATACATGATACTGAAACAATTAATAGACCATCATTAAAGAGAAAGTCACCTTCATCTAATCCAACAAAACTTTGGCACCTGAGGCTAGGTCAATAAACCTTAACAGGATTGAGAGGCTAGTGAAAGATGGTATCTTACCTTCATTGGTGGTAGAACCAATGCCTATCTGTGAGTCCTGTTTGGAGGTAAAATGACCAAAAGACCCTTTTCAGCTAAGGGTAATAGGGCCAAAGATGTATTGGAATTAGTGCATACTGATGTCTGCGGACCCATTAATGTCAGGGCCAGAGGAGGATATGAGTACTTCATCACTTTCACAGATGATTACTCAAGATATGGTTACATATACCTTATGCACCGTGTCACAACCCGAGCCGAGGGCTCGGGGGTTAGCAAAAGCCAAACCTAATGACACACGTACTCCCGTGCCTGTACACGTAGACCGAGTCTAAATGCACACGCACAAGGGAACATTCACACGTGCCAAACATGTACGCGGAAGCTGTAAATATCAGAAACATTAAACTAACAGTGCAAGAAGAGAAGACCAAGAAGGAACTGACATAATTACATATGAAAGTCTTACAAAAAGAACAAAATAATATAAACAGTCATGACATATACACAAGTGAGCAAATCCTCAAAACAAGACTCCAATGATGCATGCCAAGAACGCTCTCCCGTGGAGTGATCACATCCACTCCTCTAGGCCTGATGGGGCCCCGGGGGTCTCATCTGGAGTCTGGCCGACCTGCGAGGGTTCGGCAGGGGTATCTGGGCCTGCAACACCAAAAACAACTGTGAATACGAAGATTCAGCAAAGTATAAACCATAGCAAGTTAACACACGCTGTGTCTAATAGAATAAAGAACATCATGTTATTAAAGAAGGCATTTTCGTAGACTAGGCTGTCATGCAAGAAAGAAATATGCTAAGTGAATCAATGAATACATGCTGTGTACATAACTAGTGGCTACTACATTACCATATGCTCCCAAAAGAGGGATCTTATAACGTGCAAAGAACACCATTGTCCGGGCCAGGGTACAATGGGTCTCGGTTTCCTGGGGTCCGGTTCCCCAAGACATATCCTTACTGCAGCAAGGCCATATAACTATACCAAATTCACCCCGTCGGGATCCTAAGGCTGAGGCTAAGTAGTGCCTGACCATACAGAATCAATCATAAAAACCCTGAGTAGATCGTGATAACATATCATATGTGCATATCTGTGGGTGAACATATCATACATGCATATTCAAGGTAAAGAATCACAATGTGAAAGTAACGGAACACGAGTAATCATGTCAGAGAGTAGAGGTCAATACTCGAATGCAATATGTTATGCAACAAATCATGCGAATCGAATCATCTTTATTTATAAACCAATTCTAATCTAATTACCCGGTGTTTCTAACCGTGCATGATGATGTAGTTTTAAGTTATTCGATGCACCGTTGTCTAGTGTTGCATTGAATCGGGCGGTGCACGAAGTCCCTTAAACCAACACCCATGGGGAGGTGCTTAACATCCGGATAATGAACATGAATGATTCGCAGCCCTCGAGATCATTCACGCAGTGTATCACATTCCGTTGGGCAGGTCTAGGTACTCTACATTCTATCATGAAGGTCATATCGGTCTTTTCCTTACACCTATCCTTGTCCTCTCTTATTCTAGTGTGGATACGGCTTAGCCGTGTGTGTGCTACGGCTTAGCCGTGTGTGGTCTACGGCTTAGCCGTGGCTGGACCGTAGAAGGTCTGTCAATTTGCGAGCTCTCAGTTAAATCCAGAAAATGCACCCTGTACTGATCTACGGCTGGGCCACGGCTGAGCTTCGGCTTAGCCGTAGGGCAATCCACGGCTTAGCCGTACCCTAGCCGTAGAGGAAAACTGGGTTTTTCCCTCTCTGGACTTTAAGCCGTAAGAGGCATACGGCTTAGCCGTACCTGCGCGAAATCAAAATTCTGAAGCACATACAGAAAATCTGGGAAAGCATCAAAATTTCAATTTTCCAATGGAGATAGACAAGTACTGATCGAATGAGTAATCAAATGGGCTGTAAACACACTTTGCCATACAAATTCATGTGAACTAATCAAGATCAAATGCATACCAACATGGGTTCTCACAAGTTATGGTTATACTTGCCTTAATTGGAATTCAATTGCACAATTTGTTGTCCTAAAGCCCAAACACAACCTAACACAAATCAAACCACATGCATGCATGAGAATTGGAATCACATACACACCATGCAATGAGAAACAAGAAGGAGAAGAGATAGAGAAGGGAGATGAGAGAGATGGAAGAATGTCCCACTCACTTCACATGCAAAGACCCCACTTCCTCTTGATCGATGGAGGTCGATGGAGGAGAGAATTCAAGAGAGAAGAGAGAGAGAGAGATTTCCACGTGCACAGTGAAGCAACAGAGAGAGAGAACGTGAGTTGGTCGATGGATGAGTTATTTATAAGCTAATGGGTTGTTCAATTTACAAGAGAGTCCAAGTTAGAAGTGTATTTTCAGTTTGGGTCAAATCTGGGTCCACTCGAATCACACGACATCGGTTGCAAATGACGTAGTTACGAAAGTTAACGAGCTCAACGAAAGACACGTGTTGACATCAAGATGATGCAAAAATGACCATGTCTTAGAAAAGCTAGAATTACGAAAAAGGGCTTGGTCTACTTAATCCAGGTCAAACTCAGCCCAACTACCTATCCATGACCCGCAACTAAAATAAAAACACAAACAAAACACGATTAGCAACGAAAACAAGATTAACTAACCACTAAACGAGGTCAAGCTGGGTCGGAGTGTTACACACCGCAAGTCCGAAGCTTTTGAAAAGTTCAAAGAGTTTCAAGCGGAAGCGGAAAAACAATTAGGTAAGAGTATTAAGGCTCTTCGATCAGATCGATGAGGGGAATATCTCTCTGCTGATTTTATGGGTTACTTATCAAAAATTGGGATTCTATCCCAGTTGTCTGCTCCTGGTATACCTCAACAGAATGGAGTAGCAGAAAGAAGGAACCGAACTCTTTTAGATATGATTAGGTCTATGTTGAGTTTCTCAAGATTACCTATATCCTTTTGGTGATACGCTTTGGATACTGCAATGTACATACTAAACCTCGTACCATCTAAGTCTATACCTAAGACTCCCCGGGAATTATGGTCTGGGCGAAAGCCTAGTCTACAACATTTACACATTTGGGGTTGTCCAGCACACGTGCTTAAGGTTAAGATGGATAAGTTGGAAACGAAGTCGGAAGTATGCACTTTTGTAGGATATCCTAAAAGAACTAAAGGTTGGTTATTCTATAATCCCAAAGAGCAGAAAGTGCTGGTCAGCACCAATGCGGTTTTTCTGGAGGAAGATTATATAATGGACGAGAAATCCTTAGAAAAGGTGATCTTGGAAGAGATTTAGGAGCAATCAATTCCAAATCCAAGTATGACGGACTTGAGGAAGAACCGCCCTTACCAAACCCAGTAGTTACACCAGTACCTTGTCGTAGTGGGAGGATTGTCAGACCCCCTGACAAGTTCTCATTCTTAGGAGAGTCTTATGAAGCAATCCCAGAAGAGCCGGAACAAGATCCCTCTAACTATGATGAAGCAATCAATGACTTAGACTCGGGACGCTAGCAAGATGCTATGAAAGCTGAGATGGAGTCTATGTACTCAAATCAGGTCTGGACACTTGTGGACTTGCCTGCCAATATTAAACCTATTGGGTGCAAGTGGGTCTACAAGAGAAAAAGAGGACCAAATGGAAGAGTGGAGACCTATAAGGCTAGGCTTGTTGCGAAAGGATATACTCAGAAAGAGGGGATCGATTATGAGGAAACCTTCTCGCCAGTAGCCATGCTCAAATCCATCCGGATACTCTTATCCATTGCGGCTCATCTCGATTACGAGATTTGGCAAATAGATGTCAAGACGGCGTTTCTCAACAGCCATCTTGAGGAAGACATCTATATGGTGCAGCCAGACGGTTTTGTAGCTAAAAACCAGGAGCAAAAAGTTTGCAAGCTGCAGAAGTCTATTTATGGACTGAAGTAGGCATCCCGAAGCTGGAATATCCGTTTTGACCAGGCAATCAAGTCATTTGGTTTTTGTCAAAATCCAGATGAGTCATGTGTGTGCATAAAAAGTGAAGGTGACGGGGTAGTTTTTCTGGTTTTATATGTCGATGACATTCTTCTCCTCAGGAAAGACATAGGAATGTTGTCAACGGTAAAAGTTTGGTTAGCCAAGACTTTTGATATGAAGGACTTGGGAGAAGTTAGTTACATCCTAGGGATCAAACTCTATCGAGACCGGAAAAATAGGATGATTGGCTTATCCCAAGTCGCATACATAGATAAGGTGCTAGTACGGTTTGCAATGCAAGACTCCAAGAAGGGTATCACGCCTTTCAGGCATGGAGTACACCTTTCCAAGGATCAGTGTCCTAAGACACCCGAGGAAAAGGAGCAAATGAGGTCGATACCATACGCTTCGGCTGTTGGTAGCCTCATGTATGCTATGTTATCTACTAGACCAGATATCTGTTATGTAGTGGGCCTAGTCAGCAGATATCAATCTAATCCAGGACCTGAACATTGGACTGCTGTAAAATGTATTCTCAAATACTTGAGAAGGACTAGAGATTACATGTTGATTTATAGCAGTGATGAGTTGATTCCAGTCGGATACACAGATTCTGACTTTATGTTAGATAAGGATTCTGGGAAATCCACCTCTGGTTATGTATTTATGCTTGGAGGCGGAGCTATCAGTTGGAGGAGTATAAAACAAGAATGTACCGCTGATTCAACCTCGGAGGCTGAATATGTAGCAGCTTGTGAAGCAGCTAAGGAAGCAGTATGGCTTAAAAGATTCCTTTTGGAACTTAGGGTGGTACCTTTGGCACGATAGCTACTCACAGTTTACTGTGACAACAGCGGGGCAGTCGCTCAATCAAAGGAACCCAGAAGCCATAAAAGCCAAAAGCATGTACAGAGGAAGTATCACTTAGTCAAAGAGATTGTGCAGAGAGCTGATATTGCTATTACCAAGATAGCCTCTGCGGACAATTTGGCAGATCCCTTTACTAAGCATTTGACTACCAAAGTCTTTAAGCAGCATGTAGAAGGGATGGGCATGAGATGCAACCCTGACTGGCATTGAGTCTAAGTGGGAGATTGTTAGATTTTGTGGACTCAATCCATCAGTTGATGTAATAAATTGATTAATTTCTTTATTTATCAATAAAATCATGCTTTACTTTCATGAGATGAATATTATTTTACTACTTCATGCACATGACCAATACATATGACATAATGGTTCATGAGTTGAACCGGGTCCCATTAGTATATTAGATGTGATATATGTGCATGGATGAGATCCACACGCGGGAGATATATGTCACAAATCTTATACTTAAATAGCTTCACAACTAGTAATGAGACTGGGCATCTCATTTGATAAGGTTGCAGCACTTTGATCACTATGAGATAGTGTGATTTGTCTCGATCATTAGAATGTAAGATTCTGGATCACGGTGATGGTACATTGGATGTATTGAAGGACCATGAGATGCACCTTATGGAATTCCGTCTCAATAATAAGGTATGCTCTCATAATTCCCTAACAATAGGCTCTCAATCCTGAGACATTGATGAACTCAAGTTTCTATCTATTCATTTGCTTTAAGTCACCAATGAGTGAGGCCGACTATAGGTTAACACCTCAGTGTCTTGGGTATGTAGTAGTAGAACTGTGGGAACATTGAATGATCAAGATGGAATCTATCTCTATTATCCCCTTGTGCCAATTAATGGATTTGTCATTAGTAAGTGCGCACCCATCTCAATTAAGAGTTAATTGGATGGTACTGATGATTACTGTGATTAATTGGGGCTCAAGGATAATAAGATGTGGAACTTAGATTGGAAGAGACAGATTTATTCCAATTGGTCTACGGATATTGATAGAGGGGCCTACTTGTGGTGATTGGGAAGTTTAGGGTCTTCATTGTAATTTATTCCTAAGATTGGAGTGCAATTGCATTTATATAGTGATGTTATTTGTAATTAACTGTGGGCCCGGATTGCACATGAGATGTGCGGTCGCGGTGTTCCAGTTGGAGCCAACTTTCTAAGGAATCCCTAGTGGTCCCCACGCTAGCCTAAGATATTGGAAAATACTAATCCGGCTTGAACTCTAGAAAAAAGAGTTTGGAAAGGAAAAAGTTGCTAATTGCTTTGGAAGTAAAACTTCTATTTCAATTAGACAAGGGAGAGATTTGAAAGTCTATAAAATCTCTTGGACGTCCAATAAGACTCTCTCTTACGCCCAAAACCCTATTCGTGCAAGAGTTACACAAGTTTCTCTCTCCTTCTCTCTTCTAGTTCCTTGGAGTTTCGAGTTGGGATTTCTCCTGAAGATTCCACCAATCTTCTTGTGAAAAGAAATCCAATTCGGGTCATAGCGTGGAAGGCTAAGAGGTGTTGAAGATTCTCATCATCAAGTAGAGTCGCAACTTCTCCATTAAAGCACTGCGGATCTCCAAAGGTATGATCTACTTCTTTCATGTCGTAGATTATTATGGATATTTAGTGCTATTCGATTCTATCTTTTAGATAGAATATTTACTGTACATGGTCACGAGATTGAGGGTAATGCATCCTGGATTGGGTTTTTGGTCTTATGGATAGTTGATCCCTGTGTCAAGTGGGTCAAAAGTTTTGAAAATCTATCTACGAGACCCACCTGCTTCCAACAACATTACTTAACGTTGTGTCTTCTCCAAATACATTGCATGCTTAAAGGCAATGCAAATGTGAGCAAAGGAACTTTTTGGACCATGGAATGACTAAAAAATAATTCTGAAGTTACTTTATCTTTTTATTAACTTTGTTCTTTTTTTTATTTGAATTGGCAACTCAACTTGAGAGGGAAGTGCCATTTTACCCATATGTCCGATGTTTAGATTCAAGAATGGATCCCAGATCCTAAAATACATCTTATCATTTAATTTTCAACTCTTTATTTTTTTTTCTAATTTTTATTATTTATTATTTTTAGTTGGTTGTTTTATTTCATTTTCTTTGGATGTAGTCATTAGTTCAAGTTTTTAATTACAGTCCTCAGACTAGGCAACTTTTAATTGATGTAATTCTTGTAATTAATTTAATTTTTTAGCAACATAGTGTGATGGGTTTGTATATATTTTATTAGGCTACCATTAAATTTTCTTTAGGACGGGTATAAGTAAAGGTTAATTGCCTTCGCTCCCTATGGATTCGACTCCATACTCACTAGAATAATACTATTTTGCAACCTTGCACTTGGGGTTATCGAACAAGAGAGAGAGCTATGAAGTTTTTAGAAAGACAGCCCATTGAGTAGTCTTTGTTCCCCACAAGCTTCTAGTCTTTGAGATCTTGAGGAGAGCTTTTTGGTGCCTTATAGAATTTAGAGAGAGCTTAGCTAGCTATAAAGAGGGAGAAATAGAACTTAGAGAGAGTGCTAGATGAGTGCTGAAAAATTATTAAAATGGGGGTATTTATGCATCTACCAAGTGTAGAAATGACACAATGCCCCATTATTTATCCTTTTTAGCTATTAGGAGGAGGAGGAAAGACTGTTAAAAAAAACCCTATCATTTTTTGACCATTGGAGGGTGGGGTTTGATTGTTAGGGTGGGCCAGGACACTATGGGTTGCGGCAACTTGGCCCAACATGGCCCATGCAAATTAATGGGTCAGGCCAAGCTGGACCATGGGCTACTACACATTGCGCCAACACGGCCTGTCCATGCCAAGCTTGGACAGCCTAGCCCAACTTTCACTCATACATGGGACTCACTAGATGACAAATTGGCTGACAACATGTTGCATGGTCATACCACATAAAAGCAGTCTACCATCTACCCAAATACCACCATTCACATCTTATCTTTATCTAGACTAGATGAAGTTCACTAGCAGCCTACTTACCCAACCCACCTTTTCTCACCACGTACAAGGGGCCATCCCATCAAACCCAATGTACCCTTTTATGGAAATCACTTTTCACTTATTTCACCAATGGGTGTCATATGGATAGGTTAATGAAATCTAATGAGTATCATAGGGGTCCTCTTCATTTAAAATCGCACACTAACATTACATTTTTCACTTGATCCCACAATGATTATATTCTTTAGGGTCCCCTTCATTTAAAATCGCACACTAACATTACATTATTCACCTGATCCCACAATGATTATATTCTTTAGGTCAACCCACCTCAAGATTTGATTTAATTGTTCGTCAAATGAATTTTTGATAATTCAAGAGTTATTTTCTCATACTAGTAAACTCTATAAAGTCTATATGTGAACATTTAACTAAAAGTCTTTAAATTTAAATGAACATCTATCCAAATAAATGAGTTGTTTGAATTAGGAGAATCACAGATTAATTTATAAATATTTGCTCACATATTGTTGAGCTCTATATATAGATTTCATTTAAATTATTTAAGGATTTCGCTTAAGATAGATCGGAATGAAGAAATAAAATTCATCTAGCCAATAACTGACAAGGTTTTGATGAGGACGATGATGATAACAATATGAATTTATATTATTAAAAAAATTATTAATCATTCATTCACCTTTTTTTGTTAATTACTTGATGTGAACATTAATTTTAATTTATTATTCATTAAGCATTGCACATGCTTTATGCTAGAGTGATATGAGAGCATCTCCAAGGGAGATTTCATTTTGGAAATGCCAAATTCATTTGATGGCTTATGTGGCATTTTAAAGGTCCGAAATTTGGCAGGCTTGGAAATTGGGAACTCCAACAAATATGTCAAATTATTACTTTATTATCAATTTACATTCTTGTGGGACTCACATCATAAGATACTTTACAAAATCATTAAAAACCTTTGCATTCTTGTGGGGCTTATGTAATAAACAATTCAAAAGTAAAAATGGCATGTCAAATTTGACATATCAACTCCATATGCCAAATGCCACATCACATTTAGCATGTCCATTAGAGAGACTCACATGCCTTTTTTTTTTTTTTTTTTTGCGAGGTGAAAAGGTTATATCACATTTGGCATAACAGTTAGAGATGTTTTGATACGTTTTAAGTAAGCAAAAGAGCAATAGGCATTTTTACAAAGGTCCACCACCCACTTGCTTGTGTTGGCATGGCTCAATGAGGAGGCTAAATGACTAAACTGTTTTTCTGCTTTCAAATAGAAGAATCTCCTACAGCACTATCTATCACACCCTCTCCCGATTTTCATATGAGATGAAGGATGTTGCTCGCTTTCACAACTTTTTGTCTGGATATTAGGTAAACAATGTAATGTGTGTGTTCTAAGAAATGTTAGCTAGACAAAGGCTATTTGAAAATGAAATATTGAACAAGTAAAATAAAAGAGACATGCTATTTGGGTGAAAATGTTGGAAAAAAAAAAAGAACACATTTGTCTGGTTATTTATTTATTTATTTATTTGGCTTAGTGGCCAAGAGTTTGAAAGGACAGGCAGCCCATTAAGGGTCGATCCTTAGTGGGCACTATGGGATTGGGTTGCCTATCCACCAGGACAACCCTCTAACCCCAAAGGCATTTGCCTAGGTTACTACATTGTTAAACCTTTCAAATTATCACAAATTATGGCTGCTCGTGAAAATCACTAGGGGCCCACTTGAAGGCCAAATCATTAAATTATAATGAGACCTATCTAATGATCTAGACCATTGGAGTGGAGAATTAGCGCTTATTTATTGTTTAAATGTCATCATTAGGAGGCTTTAACTAAAAAAGGAAAATTTTCAAAAGAAGGGCAAGTTTTTTTTTTAAAAAAAGGAAGTTTTCTAGTTACATTCTCAAATCAGGACATCCAGCTGCTTTTAGGAATTTTCCGATGAATTTGTTCTCTTTTTTTAAATGCCTAAAATGCCCTTACGCCTTTTTTTAAAGAGTCCTTCTGTTTGTACACCCCTTTTTACTCTCCGTACACAATTTCTCTTTATACACAATAGAGTAAGTGACTAAGTTTGTATTTTTTCTCTTCACAGTCATTATATTTAAACACTATACTCCCATCCTCTTCCCCCATCCTCTTTCTCTATACACTATACCCCCATTCTCTTTCTCTACACATTCCTCTTCCATACCCTTTCTTTACACATCTCCTCTTCCATACCCTTTCTTTACACATCTCCTCATCCACTCCTCTTCTCTTTTTCTTCCTCTAGTTTGGCTTGCTCCTCTCCTTCCTCCTCCATTCAACTCCATTCTCAAGGATACTCTCTTCTATTCTCCACCATTCTCAGAGGTAGGTTATCTCTTCTCAATCATTTATCTTCTCTACCATTTTCATTGAAATGGGTTTTGTAGATGCCTTACACCATTTTGATTATTACATGGAATCACCACTTTATGCCCTATTTAGCCCTGCGTGGCCAAACAGGATTGAACATCGTCCATTTGTTTGACCAACAGTGGCTGAACAGACTGAATGTATTTGGCCAATGGTGGCCGAACAGAATAATCTTGTTCAGCCCTGTGTGGCCGAATAGTAGTGTTGTTCTAGTTCTGGTGACACAAATATGAGAAAACTGCTAGTTCAAGTGATAAAATATAGTAACATATTTGGTTCTGGTGACCTCTACAGATATGGCAATTACTTCTAGAGCTCGACCGATGGCTTCTGAAAGAAGGCATCATCAAGATTTGAACAAGTAATTGTTAAAGAGCAGGAAGAACCAGAAGTCCGAGAGTTGGAAGAGAATGAAAATGAAGACGGTGATGGAGAAGAACTTGTTGGGCCGAATGACCCTTTAGTATTGAAGAGTTTTCAAACACATGTTGCAAAATTCATTTAGGAAGGAGAGATATGTTTTTTTATTTTCATAAGATAAATGTTATATTTTATTAGTTAACAAATGTATATTTTTATTTTCAGGACTGTCTTCCGCTAAAGTACTTGAGTCATGGCCAAAAAGTAACAATGTGGCATCTGAACGAGTCAAATTTATTTAGAAAGAAGATTGATAGATTTGGATTGGCGCCATTAATCAGTACTTCTTACAAATCTGTGGATAAGTGCCTTCTGTCAGCTTTTGTAGAAATGTGGCATCTAGAAACCAATACGTTCCACATGCCTTTTGGGGAGATAATCATCACTCTCGATGATGTTGCCACCATTCTGGGGATCCTAGTGACGGGGATAGTTGTTTCATATAACGATCATTTTGGATTTGCAAAAGCTCAAGAACCACTGCACTGCACATTAGGAGTTCAACGTTCGGAGGCACATGATGAGCTTGCACAAGTGCGGGGTTATTAGTAAGGTTGGACTGGCTAAAAATAAGTTCGATGTAGTGACAGATGCAGATGGAGAAACAGCCATTGACCGTGCAATGAGAGCTTACCTGTTATATGTATTTGGATGTACATTGTTTAGTGACAAGAGTGGCAAACGCGTGTCAGTTATTTATCTTAGTTTACTTATGGATGTTGACAGTGTGAGTTCATATGTAAAGGGTGCAACTACTTTAGCCTATCTCTATTGGTAATTGGGATTAGCTAGCCAGTATGAAGTAAAACAAATAGCCAGGTATTTGTCATGGCTAGAAGCATGGATATATGAGCATTTTCCAAGTTTTGCTCTTACCCCCAACCTCATGTACCTCCAACACTACCCCTGAGCATTAGTTTGGCATCCTAGTAGGGAGTCTAATAAAATTAGTCGTCTTCAAACATTAAAAGAAACGATGGATAAAATGGGTAATGATAAGGTATTGCTTATTTTACAAGTAAATCATTTTAAATTTAATCCAACGCTTGTTTTAAATGTGCTACTAAGTATGTATGCTTATTCATGCAGGTAACTTGGGATCCTTATCGTAATAAAAGGCAACATCATATATATATGAGTTTGCTTTCTACACTGAATGCATTAAGTGTTTGGATATTGTGGAGGCGTATCACCCAAACAAAGTTTTAAGGCAATTTGGTAGAGTTTAGACTATTCCTCCACTACTATTGACTCCTGATCATTGTCAACAAGGTCTTAGTGCTTAGCAATATCAAACTGCATATCAATTTATTGATCAAGTATGGTAGAGATGAGAAAATCATGTATTATCGAGTAGAAACAGAAGTCGCCCAGTGAAATTTCCATCCGATTATGTGCAAGAATATATGAATTAATACACACAAATTTCATGGAGGACAGTACAAAACTCGAATCATCAATCACAATGGGGGTGACGAAATGAAGTCAATCAAGCTACCTCGTCTACAAGTTATGAGCGGGTTTACCACCACAGTTATTACTTATGTATATCTTAATCTCAAAGAATCTGATATAATAATTGACTGCAGCGTTGTCAAGATCCTTTAGGCATCGCTGACCCACTGATGGAGGATGACTTTATTCATGACCCACGGGTGATGTACGCTACTGTTGATCGGATGCGCTATGTGTTCAGGGGAGTTTCGCTTGAAGATGTGCAACAAATTATTAGAGAGCCCAGTATGACCTCACTTCCTGTAGACGCCGACCTTGGAGTGACAAAGGTTGATGTATTCATGACGACGTTAATGTTTACTTGTTTATGGTTTTGGTTTTTTTTAATATATTTTCTAAGTATGTAAGCAGTTCATAAAAGTCATGTATTAAAATTCCAAGATTACTACTACTAATCAAATGAGTTCCATTCCGATTTTCTCGTTAGTTCAAATTAGTTTCATTTCAAATAAGTTACAAATACATATGAGTTACATTCCAAAAGGGTTATAACCCATATGAGTACAGTTCTTCAATCAATGTCTATTGTTTCACATGTTATTACATCCGAACTGACGAGCTCTTTGAAACGGTCTATTCACGTTTTATAAGTAGATGTCCAGTCTTTTGCATAAGGAAGATGAAATTCTCGCCACTTTTTCGCAATGGGTGGAATTGGATGACTTGGACCCAAGAAGAATTGAAATATAAAAAAAGTTAGAAACTTTGTACCATAATTTTTGCAACGAATTTAATCAATTTTTAAAGTAATGGTCTTTACCTGAATGAAGTGATTATTATTTACAAAACTAATCGCTATTTCCTTGCAAGAAACATGTTTCATTGGTGATGACCAAATGGATAGAAAGGTAAGACATTGTTGCATGCTAAAGTGGTATAATAGCAAATTATAATGAGATGCAATAATATGGTCCATGTCTGGCATCATCATCCAGTGAGAATAACTGGGGTAATTTTCATAGTATGACAATGCCTCAATCAATTCTTGAACTCTACTTTTAACCCCATATAGTTGCTGATACTCCATTGAAGGAACAATTAGTTCACTAATTAAATCTCTCTTGACTCACGGCCAATCATCTTCGGTGTACCCAAACAACCTTATAATCACTCTGAATCCACAATTTCCATCAGCTTCAACATCTTTTACAACACGTATGTACTTACTAATTTCAACTGGAAATTGATCACAGTAAGAAAGAATAAGATTTGATCTTGTGCGAATCACCTTTGCTTTTCCTTTTTTAAGATGTTCCATGCACATTAACCTTACTGTCAACAGCTTTAACACCCTGCGATATAAGAGAGTAACTATCATTTGCCGATTGTACCAATTCAAAAACACTTGGATCACGTCTAGTGGATGTATCAACCTTTAGAGATGGCCGACCTCGATTTTTTAAATTCACTTTTGGTTCTAGTAGGAAGGTACTGACTGGTTTATATAGCTCCCTCAACTTCCTTAACATTTGCAATTTCCTTGTATGATCACCCTCATTGAAAGTCTTTTCAACTAACGCCAGCTCAGTTTTACAACTCAAAGTTGGCCTCTTGATTGCAGTGTTAGGCAATATATCAAGCTTACACCAATGTTGATGAATACAACTGAGGGAATCGGGCGATGTTCAGAAAAATAATTTCTAATTTCATGAGCACAAAGTAACCCGTATGTCAAACGAAGCATACACATACATGAGCTTTGGTCAGTTCCAAGTTGATTTGCTCTTTTTTTTTTTTATAATATTTTATCCAATGCATTTTTTGAGATGTTACCATGAAGCTCATTGAAATCACCAGGCTTGAAATAGTATTGCACAATTGTCTTACTTTTTTCAAATGATGTTTTTATACTTGTATGTTGTAATAAGAGCAAGTTGTGGATCTTTGTCCAATTAGATTCAAGATTCTCTTAACTTGATCCAAGCTGCCTCTTCAACTGTGCATATGAACTCTCAGCTCCGTACAAAAAAATATATAGATTAGTACTTAGTATACAAGTAAAGAGTAGGTACATTAAGCATAAACATTGAGATTACATATTTGATGTAGTATTCCCCAAATGCAAACAATTATCTACCCATGTAGGTACAAATTTTTCTTTGTATGTATCTAACCACATACTCTTCACATAATGAAGCGCATTTGGATAAGTATAGAATCCTTTATTAACCTACCTAGTAATTCATTATACTTTTTTTCTGTGGAAGAAAACATCATCATATTCCAACTCATATTGAACTTGTCCCACATTTTCTTAGTTTCAAATAACTTTTTATATTTACTCAAGACATTCTTATTAATATGCCACGTGCACAATAAATGATGACTCTTAGGGAATACATTGTCGATGGCCTTCATGAGCCCGAACTCTCTATCTGTGATAATAACTTCAGGAAGAATACCATTAGCATCAATAATGATAGAACGAATTATACCTAATACCCATGGGTAATTGTCTTTACATTCAGCTTGTAGGTAAGTAAAGCATACAAAAAATGTCATTTCTGTTGACGTGACTTCAACAATCTCTAAAAAAGGCATACGATACCGGTTCATCTTGTAAGTGCAACCCATTATCAAGATATGTGGAAATGCACGCAATAATTCTTAGTTGATTAGGTGTGCCCAACAAATGTCACGGATGATATCAGTATTAGCATAGTTTCTATGCCATTCAATGAACTTATGCTCAGCTAACTATGCTCTTTGACATATCAACTAATAACTTGGTCTCTTCCTTTGATAATCTCCCTGCATATGAGTACCCTTTTAGATACTTCGCAGCAGAGTGATTATAGATACCACAGACAACCTCTAACATCCAATCATTATCTGTAACCAACTTATTGCCTTTAATTTAAAAGGGCATCCACATTTTTTAGAACCCGTTTGCTTGATTTTCTTTTTTAAGGTTCCCTTGTCATTTTTTGTGCACGCATTATAATATCCAAATCTCTCACATGCAAGGGTAATTCTTAGTTTTACACCAACTCCACCTACATTAGAGGCCCTTATCACAACAATAATACTATTCTTCTTACCAACATCATGAACCCACTTATGCATCGCAACTATTGAATATCTATATATATCACCATTCAATTTTATTTATTAACTCTTGCAAGTAATTTAAATAACAATTCTACTTTGTGGCTTACCTCATGAGTGGTAAATTCACTAGTATAATCAATTACACAGCCGGAATAAATTTTGTTGCATTGTGTAGACGGACCATCCTGCAAAGAAAATCAATGAAATATAAGCATTCGAATAGAACTATTCGGCCCTGAATGGCCAAACATATGGTATGTGTTTGGCCATTTAGGGCCGAACACATGCATTCTTGACCGAACATGTGTATTATGTTTGGCAATTGCAGGTCGAACAAAAAATGTGGGATGGGAAAAAAATTTTCTGAAACAGACCAAAAATATATAAATTGGTTTCCATACTGACCTTGTCACTGCCTTTATCATTGAAAACCACTATTTTAGTGTTAATCTCCTCCTCTATTGCTTGGTGTTTTGATAGGAAAAAGAGTAATGCTAAGAGAAGCTAATGGTGACTTTCACTCTTAGAAGAAAAATAATAGATGAAAAAGGGAAAGAGATGATGCTCTCTTAAAGGAAAAATGGTAGGAGATGGTGTAGTTGAAAGATGGTCTCTCTTGTGTAGTTGGAAGATGATTTCTCTTGGAGGGAAAAGAGAAAGAGAAAGGGTGTGTAGGAAGAGAAAAATGGACTTTTAAGCCTCCAAGAAAGAGGGCCTTTTGGTCCTTTCATGCAAGGGCAAAAAAATAATAAATTTTATTTCAAAATGTTGGCGTAAGGAGAGAAATAAGCTATGTAAAAAATAAGACTCTTTTTCAAAACATTGTTATCCCACTAGCGCCGCCACACTAGCAGTACCACAGCGTGGAAGATGGCTAGTAGGTGCCACACATTTCTTGTCACGCCGAAAGGGACTGGGATAGTGTCTTCAAAGTCATCTTAGACTCTGACATTCTTCATAGTCGGATGGACCTTTGGTTAGAACAAAGGGGTTGCAAAGGCCAAAGTCGGGAAAGATAAGGCCGACGAAGCTACATAGGTTGACAATGACGACTTGAGAAACCTACTTGGAGATCAAACGAGAGCATTCCAAGGGTTTATGTGGTGTATTTGGCAGGAAAGCTGTGATTTTGAAGAGAGGAGATTGAAAATCTAGAGGGTTTAGGGGATTATAGATCTACCAAGGGAATCGAAGAATGGGATCTACAGCTAGAAAGGGTGCATGGAGGAGATTACAAATTTGGCAGGAGAATATCTGCAGCAGGAGAAGGTGTAGGAGGAGATTAGGGTTTAAGATGCCATTGATGGCAAAGAGTAGGAAAAAGAAAAAAGAGAAAGATCGAAAGACCAAGAAACGCTTGTATTGCCGTGAGGCAATAGGTGCTCGCTCGAGGAAGAGAGATGGGTGACAACTGAAAGAGAAGTCCGATGGAGGAAAGTTTTGGGAAAAAGGGTGAAGAGCATTTTAGGAATTTGAAAAAAAAAAAGAGATCAAATTGAGTGCTGCTTTTTAAACAATAAATATCTCTCCCTTGTTATGAGAGAATTTTTTTTAAAAAAAATTAAAATTTCTAAAATACCCCCACTATCTCTCTCCCTCCCTCCTATCCTCCCGCCTTTCCCCTCCCTCTCTCCCTCCCCATTTTCCTCTCTTTCTCCTTTTTCCTCTTCTTATTTCTCTTCCTCTCCGCTCTTTCCCTCTTCTGTTCCGCTCCTCTCTTTGCTCTTCCCCTCCTCCTCTCTTCCTCTCTCCCCCCTGTTCCAAATAGGACAGAGAGGAAAGGAGGAAAGGAAAAAGGAGAAGAAGAGGGAGGAAGGAGGGAGAGAAGTGGAAGAGGAATATGAAGAGGAAGAGGGAGATGGGCCCAGTGAGGAGGAAAGGGGAAGAAGGAGGTAGAGGAGAGGAAGAGGAGGAGGAAGAGAGAGGGAGAGGAGAGGAAGAAGAGGAATCGGAAGAGGAAGAGGGAGAGGGAGAGAGAGCTCCCCCCTCGTCAGCCGGATTTCATTATCGGCTGGAGGGTAAGGGGGAGGAGAGAGGAGGGACGGAGAGAGATGTGTGGAGGTATTTTGGAGATTTTAATTTTCAAAAATTTTTGTGTCAAGAGAGAAATTTTTGTTGTTTAAAAAGCAATAGTCGGATAAATTCCTTTGGAAAATCCAAAAATGTCGCCTGTCTTGATTTAAAATCTAACTAGAAAACTTGAGCCTTAATGTGAAAGGGAAATGATACGTGCACACACTAAAATGCACACAAGCTTATGTGGAACCATACAATAGCATTTATGTCCACTTTTTATTCCTCTCTTTTACACACACCAACATCGATAAATACATTTGCACCCAATAACAAAGTGGGCTCAATGCATAGATTAGGTTCCTCAATTTGATGGAGGTCACCTTGCATGTGCTCTCTCAGAATGGGTCATAAAGTAAGGGAAAATATCAAAATAACGCTTAAGTTTTTCTCAAACTTCAAATTTGGACAAAAAAATTTTCACATTTCAAATTAGGACTTGAGTTTCCTATTTTTATTTCAAATTTTCTTCTTCCTTTCTCCTATCTTATTCTTCCTTTTTACTTTCTCCTCTTCTTTTTTTCATTTTTTTGCTATGTAGAAACTCAACTTTTTTTTTTATTGTATGCTAGCTTAGCATAGAAAAAAAAAAGAGAGCATGAAATCAGGCTCAAGGAACCCGAAATCAATTAAGCTCTAATCGTATGTGTTGAGCTTTGTGATTGTATAGGAATAATGGTGACACCGCTTCCCATTCCTCTTCCTATCGTCCCTCTTCCCTCCCCTTTTCCTCTCCTCCTCTCCTTTTCTCTCTCCTTGTGGGTGGAGAGGAGAGGAGGAAAGGAAAAATGAGAGTAAAAGGGAGGAAGGAGGGAGAGGAATATGAAGAGGAAGAGGGGGATGGGCCCAGTGAGGAGGAAAGGGGAAGAGGAAGAGGGAGGGAGAAGAGAGGAAGAGGAGTACGAAGAGGAATCGGAATCAGAAGAGGGAGAGGGAGGCAGAGAGATGTGTGGGGGATATTTTGGGGAGTTTAATTTTTTAAAAAAATTTTTGTGTCAAGAGAGAAATTTATGTTGTTTAAAAAGCAACAGTCGAATAAATTCCTTTGGAAAATCCCCAAATGTGGCGTGTCTTGATTTAAAATCTAACTCGAAAACTTGAGCCTTAATTTGAAAGGGAAATGATACGTACACACACTAAAATGCACACAAGCTTAAGTGGCACCACACAATAGCATCTATGTCCAACTTTTTATTATTCTCTTTTACATATACCAAGATCGATAAATACATTTGTACCCAATAACAAGTGGGCTCAATGCATGGATTAGGTTTCTCCATTTGATGGGGCTCACATTGCACGTGCTCTCTCACAATAGGTCATAAAGTAAGGGAAAATTTCAAAATAATGCTTAAGTTTTTCTCACACTTCAAATTTGGACAAAAAAAATTTCACATTTCAAATTAGGACTTTAGTTTCCTATTTCTATTTCAAATTTTCTTCTTCCTTTCTCCTCTCCTCTTCTTCCTTTTTTCTTTTTCCTCTTCTTCCTTTTTTCTTTTTCCTCTTCTCTTTTTCATTTTTTTTCTCTGTAGAGACTCAACTTTTTTTTTATTGTATGTCAACTAAGCATAAAAAAAAAAAAAAGAGAGCATAAAATGAGGCTCAGGGGACCCAAAATCAATTAACGTCTAATCGTATGTGGTGAACATCTATGTGGCTTTTTTCCCTAAAATCCTCCAAACAAAATATTTGTATTGCTGTAGATTGAAATGTCAATCGCATATCTAACCCCTTGGATGATGTAGATCGCGAATCCAATATTCACTGCAGATGAATATCACGAATCCTGGAAAAATTCTTGAGAAGAAAGATCTTCCAAACTAGCTTGGGTAGATGATATTTTCCTTTGGCAAATGTGAGGTGCTATTGGAGGTGTAAATGGTGTTATTGAGGGGCATTTACACCAAAGCATACAACCCACTTCACGCTTCCAACTAGTGGTTTGATTATTGTTGCCAAACAATGGGTGGGTCAAAACTTCGACTGTCGTGGTACGACAGAGCTTTACTCCATCTTGTGATTCAATTAACAAACGGGCCATTAAGGTCTAATCATATGTGGTGAACATCTATGTGGTTTTTTTTTCCGCAAAATCCTCCAAACAAAATATTTGTATTGCTGGAGAAATATACAATTCTCTGAACTCATTTACGCCTCATCTGTTGTTGGATGAATCCAACTGCGTGACAATTTGGTAGTTTAGATGCTCAATTCCATTGATTGAAAATCCTTTCATAAAAGACATTGTTTGAAATTTTTGAGTCCATGTTAGAGAGCAATGTCATTTTCCATTGCATTCATTAGCATGGGAGTCAGAAGCACTAGTGTAGCCGTGAACCTTGTGGTACACTGGTACACCAGTAGTGTCAAGCCATATTTGGATCGATCTTCTTTTTATTTATAGACCCTGCCCGTAATCCCTTTCTATTGTTTCTCGAAGCCTCCCGGCGCGGGGACTCGATCAGTACACATTCGCACGCGGCACTTTCAAAGCCGTCTTTGATAAAAGGCTCTTTTCGAACCCCATTCAGTGATGATGAGAATTAGATTCCAACGCGTAGCTGCTGCTGCCGCTGCCATGTCCTCTCCCCGATTTCCCGTAACTACAAAACCCCGAACCCTAACCTCTCTTCTTGATCGCCCTCTCTCTAAACCCCTAGATTCTGAACTCTTGTCCTTTGTTGCAGAGCCGAGGCCGGAATTCATGGCGCCGGGGGCTCTCCGACCGCCCCGGAAGCGCCGGCGGTGGTCACGGAGACGGCGGAGCGGTTGTCAGCGGCGATTCTCATTTCAGGACTGTGAGAGACTCGAATTATGGGCTTCGGCAGGGGCAGAGAGGGGGCTACCGCTTCCCTGGTGGATATCAAGGGCGGCCTTTTCGCCCTCGGCCACCGCCGCGGCCGCGGCCTGATGATTACAGGAGCTGGGAGCGTGCGTTGTCGCAGCCCCCTCCCAATTGCGGTATCTGTTTTGGCGATTCTGTGCTCTAGAAATTTCATTTTGTTTTGTTTTGTTTTTACTGTCTGATTCTTAGTTGGTTTGTATTGAATTGAATGGAGCTTAAATTGGAGCATGTTTGGTGGACAATTCAAACTTGCACGATCCTCCCCATTTCTCAAAACATGTGTTCCTATTAGGCGGTGACATCGGGATGCCAATAACCAAAAAGCCTTCTTTTCCTTTCATTTTTTGACTAAAGAGAGTCTGTGCTATAGTTTGTTCGTTAATCTTTTGTTTGCTAGATAGAATATGTGGCAATAAATTGTAGAATTTGAGATAACATATGTAACAACCCGCCCTGCACCATCGAGGTATTGTCCGCTTTGGACTTCCCAGGAGGTCACCCATCCTGAAATTGCTCTGACTCGAGCACGCTTAACTTTATAGTTTTTATGGAAGTCCTCACGGTTTTGTCCTCAAAAGGCGCCTCGACAGTTTAGGACGGATTATTACTTATATTCTTTCATTTACATCTACTTTTTGGGACTGGGTCGTTACAGGCCCACCAGCTTCCGCCGGATATGTCCCCATATCCACATATCTAGCACAATGTCGGACCGAAGACGGCCTCATAAGCGATGTGGGACTTCGTTCCTCCTCCTTCGTTCCCCCCTCCTATTTGTGGAGGGCAGGATTCGAGAGGGAAGCAGGATTCGAGTGGTCCCCAAGGGGTCCGGCCTAACGGCCTCACCCTCCACCACTCAGAGGAGAGCCATCCCCTTCTCTGATACCATCTGTAACAACCCGCCCTGCACCATCGAGGTATTGTCCGCTTTGGACTTCCCAGGAGGTCACCCATCCTGAAATTGCTCTGACTCGAGCACGCTTAACTTTATAGTTTTTATGGAAGTCCTCACGGTTTTGTCCTCAAAAGGCGCCTCGACAGTTTAGGACGGATTATTACTTATATTCTTTCATTTACATCTACTTTTTGGGACTGGGTCGTTACAACATATCTTCATTTTTTTTGAATCCTGATCCGGTTGCAAGAAAAAAATAAGGGATAATTGCCGCTTGGGTGCCCTTGAAAGCAACATTTACGTGAAAACTGTCCGAAAAAGATAATTACCACACAGTTGTTCATACAAGAAATGATACCCTGCAAATGATGATTTTACCCTTTGTAGGATATCGAATAGTGTGATATCCTACTGCTGTAGGATATCCCCGAGTTCGATATCCTACATCTAGAGAAGGAAATGGGAGGTGCTTCGTGGTTGTCGAGAAGAAGAGGAATCTTGCCATTGTTGAGGCACTTTCTTGCCCAATCACCACCATGCCGCAATGCATGATCCCCCTGTAAACTCTCGCACACAAGAGAAACCCACAAACATAGCATTCAGAATAGGAAACAAATAAAAAGCACATGGTAATGGTAGCATAAAATCAAACACCTCAAAGGCATGTATGCCATACAACCCTCCATATAACGAAATCAAATCCAAACACTACTACAATCGAGACTGATCTTTCCCATGCAAACTTAATGGCACACAGAGCTAACCACACGGATATCATTCAAAATAAGAACCAAATAAAAAATATCCAGATAAAAAAATCAAACACCTCAATGACATCCATGCTTCCCAACCTTCCATACAAGTATTTAGCCCAAATCAAATCCCAACACATATCAAAACTTGACCTATTCTCCATCTGGTCCTAAATGAACCCCATTATGATAATGGTGCACAAGATAATGCCATAAAGTGATTAATGGGTCTTTGAGATCTCTCTGGTAATACTCCAAGCTGCCATCAAGATTCACGTTGTTCTCCAGCACCAAAACCTTAACCCCTTTTCACTGCCAGCTGCGTTGCCACAACCAGCACTTCGAAGCTGGATCCGATGTTGATCAGATTGTAGCAATCCATGTTGCCATCTCTGATTGCACCTCTCTCACCTGCCTCTCCAACATTGGCTTCGAATTAGGCACAAAATCCCTCAACCCCAATTTGCCACTCTGTCTCACACCGCTTGCCCTTTGCAGATATGAGACCGGGGGCTTCTCAAACCAAAACAAGAATAAGATAAGAGAAAAGAACACTGCGTTACCACATGCATCATCTTCCTCTTCTCCTTCGTTTCCATCTCCATTGATGTAGAATTTGCTAAGGGGTATTTTTGACATTTTGGGGTAAAATGATAAGAAATTCGCCGGCAAAACCCAAATTCGGTGGGACGTCTTGATTTGAGATAGAAATAGGAAACTTAAGTCCTAATTTGAAATGTTAAAATTCTTTTCTCCTAATCTGAAATTTGAGAACTTAAGCCCTATTTTGAAATTTTCCCTTACTTTATGATCCATTGTGAGAGAGCACATGCAATGTGGGCCCCATCAAATGGAGGAACTTAATCTATGCATTGAGCCCACTTGTTATTGGGTACAAATGTATTTATCCCATGCATTGGTGTTTGTGTGTGTGAAAGAGAGGAATAAAAAGTGGGGTATAGATGCCATTGTGTGGTGTCACATAAGCTTGCGTGCATTTTAGTGTATGCACGTATCATTTCTCTAATTTAAAATGTAATATTTTTTTTGTCCTGATTTAAAATTTGGACAAATCTTAAGCCCTATTTTGAAAATTTTTAAATAAAATAAAAAAAGAGAATTTTATGGGAAAAAACCCCATAAATGTTCACTACACACGATTAGACCTTAATTGATTAGTCCCCTGGCCTCATTTTGTAACTTTTTTTAATGCATCACTCAACCTCACATGCAAAAAAAAAAAAGAAAAAAAGAAAAAAAGAATTTGAGTTTCTACAGAGAACAAAGGTTGAAGAAGAGAGGAGAAAGGAAGAAAAATGAGAGAGAGGAAGAAAGGAAGGACAAGAAAGAAGAGAAAGAAGGAGGAGGCTGTTGCAGAGGAAAAGAACATGGAGTAGAAAAGATGGGTTTCATGAAGAGGAAAAGAGAAGCAGTAGAGGAGAGGAAGCGGAGTGAGAATGGGAAGAGAAGAAGAAGCAATGTAAAGGAGACACGAGGAGGAGAAGAAAAGAAGAGAAAAAGAGAAAGGTGTAGAGAGAGAAACGTAGAGGAGGAAGAACCAGAGGTAGGGAGAAGAACTCTGTGTGCTTGGGCTTGGCTAGGTAACAAGGACAAGGGAACACCAGGTGGGTAGCAGTTATTATTTCAGCAGTGATCTGAGTGACTGACAAATTTTTTTTTTTTTTAAATGTACGAGGGAGAGATCCTAGCATCACTCCCTTTATTCCTTCTCCACCTGGAAGAAGAAGATAACCAAGAGATGGAGACTTTAGCGACTCCTTCTTTCTCTTCCTCCTTGTTCTTCCTTCCTTTCTTCCTCTTTATTTTCTTCTTCCTTTCTCCTCTCCTCTTCTTCCTTTTTTGTCTGCAAATGCTTAACCTTTTTTTTTTTAATGTCAGCCCAACATACAAAAAAAAAATAAAAAAAGTAGAAAAAAAGTGCACAAAATCAGGCCCAGGGGACCTGAAATCAATTAAGGTCTAATTGTGTGTGGTGAACTTTTATGGGGGTTTTCCCATAAAATTGTTTAAATAAAATATTTGTATTGCTGGAGAAATATATGATCCTCTGAACTCATTTATGCCTCATATGTTGTTAGATGGATTCAAGTGTGTGACAATTTGGTATTTTAGATGCTCAATTCCATGGATTAAAAATCCTTTCATAAATGATATTGTCTGAAAATTTTGAGTCCATGTTAGAGAGCAATGTCATTTTCCATTGTGTATATGAGCATGGAAGTCAAAAGCACTACTGTGGCCGCGAACTCTTTTTGGATTGATTTTTTTTTTATTTATAAACCTTGCCCGTAATCTCTTTCTATTGTTTCTCAAAACCTCCCTGAACACAGACTTGATACATGCACATTCGCACGCGACATTTGAAATAAAATGCGAATCTTTCAAAGATGTCTTTGATAAAATACTCTTCTCGAGCCCCATTCAGATGATGAGAATTAGGTAATGGTTGGTTCTCATGAATGATTTTAGGCTGGAATGGAACAAAGTTTGGAATGGAATGAGATACGAATGGTCATTCCATTCCAATGTTTGGATTTGTCTTTGAAATGGTGGGCAGAATGGAATTCCTATTCTTGTCCTCATGTTTGGTATGCATGAATCAAAGTATGAATGAAATAAAAAATTCAATATATTTACCAAAATCCTTATTTTCCTTTCATTTTTTTGTGGTGGGGTGGGTGGGTGTGTGGCAGTGGTAGTGGGTGGGGGCATTTTTGTCTCAATAAAAATTGAGTCTAGAATGGAATGGTCATTCCTTATCCCTCCTGATAGAATGGCCATTCCCTCATGTAGGGGAATAGTGATTCCTTTTGGAATGCGTATTCTGCCCATTTTGGATGAACCAAACGCAAGAATGGATATTCCGATGGAATGGTCATTCCATTTCACCCTCCATTCAAGCGAACCAAACGCTACCTTAAATTCAATCCTCTAGCTGCTCTCCAACACCTAGCAATAATGCCTAGCTATTGCTGCTGCCGCCATGCCCTCTTTCCGATTTCCCTTAACTACAAAATCCTAAATCCTTAACCTCTCTTCATGCTCGCCCTCTCTCTAAACTCCTATATTCTGAACTCTTCTCCTTTGTTGCAGAGTCGAGGCCAGAATTCATGGCACTGGGGGCTCTCTGACCACCCTGAAAGCACTGGCAATGGTCATGGAGACGGAGCATTTGTCAATGGCAATTCTCTTTTCAGGACTGTGAGAGACTCAAATTATGGATTTCGGTATTGGCAGAGAGGGGATTACCATTTCCCTAGTGGATATCAAGGACAGCCTTTTTGTCCACGGCCACGACTTGATGATTACAGGAGCTGGGAGCGTGTGTTGTTGTAGCCCCCTCCCAATTGCGGTATTTATTTGATGGTTCTATGCTCTAGAAATTTCATTTTTTTTCTTTTTCCTTTTTGGTTTTACTATCTGATTCTGCTTTGGTTTGTATTGAATTGAATGGAACTTAAATTGGAGCATGTTTGATGGACAATTCAAACTTGCACGATCCTCCCCATTTCTCGAACATGTGTTTCTATTAAGCAGTGACATCTGGATGCCAATAACCAAAAAGCCTTTTTTACCTTTCGTTTTTTTCCTAAATATAGTCTATGCTATTGTTTGTTCATTAATCTTTTGTTTGCTAGATAGAATATGTGGCAATAAATTGGAGAATTTGAAGAATTTGGGATCATATCTTCATTTTTTGAATCCTAGTCCGGTTTCAAGAAAAACAGTAAAGGATAATTACCATATGGATGCCCTAAAACCAACATTTACGTGAAAACTGTCTGAAAAGGATAATTACCACACAGCCGTTCATGCAGGAAATGATGCCCTGCAAATGACGATTTTACCCTTTGTAGGATATCGGATAGTGTGATATCCTACCGTTGTAGGATATCCCCGAGTTAGATATCCTGCATCTATAGGATATCAAACGTCACCTTTTTCTTTCTACTAAAGAGAGAGGAAAAATGGTTTGCTTCTTTTTCCAATAAACTATAAATAGAGAAGTTAAACCGCGTGTGAAACCCTTTTTTATTGAAATAGATAATCTCTGGATAATAGAGAACGGTATAAGAAGAGCCCTAACTCAGGAATCCAAAAAAAGCAAAAATGATGAAGATAAAACAGAGTTTCTTGGTGAAAATGTGCTTTGAGTATGGGAGAGGGGTAGCACTTGCGATATCCTACATTACATGATTTGATATCCTACTTTTGTGGATATCCTACTATCATAGGATATCACAAGTTTTCAGGGTAAAATCGCCATCAGAGGATATCACAAGTTTTTTTGGGTAAAATCATCATTTGCAAGGTGTCCTTTCTTGTATGAATAACTGTGTGGTAATTGTCTTTTTGTGGACATTTTTTAGGTAAATGTCAGGTTTAAAGGCATTTGTATGGTAATCATCCCAAAAAGTAATAAAAAATGGTAGGTTTTGGAATGTACTGCAATTTGTGGGAATTTGAGAAGTTCCTTCCTGTTTCTTTGCAGGAATTTATGGAATTCATGTTTGCTGGGCTTTGGAGGATTTGAAATGCTGTGAATTCTGGCATTCCTGAACTCCCTGTTTTTTTCATGCTGGAATTTCTTATTGAGAATTTCATGCAACTAGAATATCACAAATGTCTGCATACACACACACACACACTATTCTATAAATACATGGGTTCCACTTAGTGACAGTGCATCGCTCAAGCTTGTGGCCAATCTTTCAAATGAAGAAAATGGAATTCCCATATCACATGATGTAAAAAATCAGGATAAAAAATTCTGGTTAAGTCCACATATTAAAATGAATGCGTGGTGGAAATTGATGACACCCACCAAATCCACCTCATAATCAGCAATATAAAGATTACCTACCCCATACTCAGTATATACATAGACCATGGAGCAAGTGATTACAACCAAAAAAAAAGATACATTATCGATAGAAAAGTTTCACCCATATCATGTAAGAGATTTGCATTAACATGAAATTCAAAAGAGAAGCATCTCAGCATTGAATAGTTAACACCATCCTTGTCTCATTGCCAAATGCAAAGAGGATCTCCAAAGAAAACCTACTGTAGCAAAATGGATTTCAATGCAAAATCAATGGCCTCAAAGAAATTCCAAAGTGAACCCACTACAAAAACTGCATTTTCTTGCAAAAGCATGCTAACTACTACAAGCAACTCATTTGCTTTGGTAATTGATGAATCTCCCTGATATAATGAACTCAACAACAATTAAAAAAAATCTTAACGTAATTTGGGAATTGGGTTCTCCTGCAATAAAAACTTTAAAAACCTAAAAAGGGAGCAAATTCTTCAATAAAAATTGAAACAAGGTTTTTCTGGTGCAGCCATGGATCCTCAATCGGAAGAATAGACCATTCTCCTGAAGGGTTGATTGAATCCAAAGATAAACTTCAGCCCTAAGGCACTGCAACAATTAGAAAACACACCATGATTGAAAAGAAAAAACTCAAAATTCTTTCATTAACTGGAATGAGCATAAGCAGCTACAATGGGGACTCAACCATTTATGGGGCAGTAGACTTCTTTCTTAGCAACTAAGACTTGATAAATAAAATGGGAAACTGCCTAATCCTAATTTAAACAAGAAATAGGAATTAGAGGTAGGATAAAAATAGAAGTTGCCACAATAGCTTTCAATTAATCGGTTTAGTGGATTGAGCCCAATGGACCGGGTTGACCCCTAGGTCATTGTGTTGGCCTAGTTGATTTCTTGAGCTTAGTCCGTATTGCATCATTTTCTGATATTCTACTGAGTACCTAACATAAGATACCCCTTGCAGGATAGAAGCATTTGTGTCAACTGGCAAGATTGTCGTTACAGCCCTCATATGAAAAATGGCCCTCACCCCAGAACTTAAAAAACCACCAGAAACAAAACCCTTTTAAGAAAGGGGCTTACTCAGCTCTATTCCTCTTTGGCAAGACCACCGAATTAGGTTCCTTCGTTTGATTGCATTGTGGGAAAGAGATGGATGGGCAAGTAGATTTACAATATCGTGAGACCCTCCAAAAAAAATATATCATGAACCCTGCACTTGAAAAAAAAAAGAAAAACTAATTAGTTTTGACATAGCCTCTTCTTCCCATTCCAGAAAAAAGGACAAGGAAAACAGAAACAAGGTAGCATGAAACCCCAAAAAAGCAACATGGAGAGAGAGAGAGAGAGAGAGGGAGAGAGAGAGAGAGAGAGAGAGGCATGCAATAGAACCCAAGAGATGAATGGAATGCAGAGGAAGAAGATCCTAGCCGCTTTTGTTGCCATGCCCTGAAGGAGAAGATCCGTGATGACTGTTGGGATTTGGGATGGTTAGAGTTCCACCAAATCCTCTCAGAAGCCCTGGATTCTGAAATGTTGGAGCTAGGGCTGGCATTTAAGAATTCCACCTCTTTCGAATTTTAAAATGCTATTTGCCTCACATGCTGGAAGTTCCAGTCAATGAACTTTGAATTATTTTACAAGAATTCACAGACCACCTAAATTCTTGTTTGAAATGCTTGGAAAGAAGCAGGCCTTTCCTACTGGACAGAGAATTTTGTGGGGACAAGAACTTTCTTTCCATTTATTTATTATTTATTGCTTTGGTCACATGAATTTTCCTTTACCCCTCCTTGTTTCTTGGGAATCTGAAATTCCCACCCCTTCAGCTTTTGTCTGCCAAATTCTCCAAAGTACAGGCCCTAAATAAGGTTTTTTTTTTCCTAGTATTTAGAGTAGTGTTGTTGCAATTTGGTTACTTCATATGTTTCCTAATGGCCTTTGTTTCTTCTTCTTCTTCTATACCTATATTTGTATATTTGTTTGATGTGTTTATTTACCTTTTTTAATTTTTATAATTTTCAGAGCAGTTTGTAGTGCTTTCATATAATATCCTCGCAGACTACCTTGCTATGGATCACCGACCTCAACTTTATTTTCATATACCTCGCTATATGTTGGACTGGGAATGGAGGAAGAGAAGCATAATATTTGAGCTTGGATTATGGTCTGCTGACATAATGTGCCTCCAGGTTCCTCCCAAGTCCCAATTCATTCATCAAATTTCTATGTTCTTTTCCATAGTAATATAATTTGTGATGTTTTATCCTACCATGATTTGGAATTTCTCTTATAGCCTGACCTATTTATGTAAAGAGTTATTTTATTTGCAGATCCGAATGAACATGTATGTAAATGAGGAACTACTTCTCTTCATAGACTGGACCCTTAGTTGTTCTTGTGGGCAAAATTATATTAAACATGATAGAGATTGGCCACTCTTTAAGGCTTCACTTCAAGCATCCACTCTTATCCTACATTTGCATCGTCCTCAATCTCTCCATCCTTAACAAATATCGAGTCATTGTGTCATAATGAATCTCTTGATAAGAATAATAATCAATAAGAAATTAAAAAAATAATTACAAAAATAGAAAATGAATCAATTCAAAATAATTGGTCTTAATCTAACTTGGTTAGCACCAGCACTATCATCATCATCATCATCATCATCATCATCATCATCATCATCAAAGCCTTATCCCAACTATGTTGGGTCGGCTACATGAATTTTATTTCTCCATTCCGTTCTATTTTAAGCCAAATTCTTAGATAAGTTAAACTTCTTCAAATCTGATTAATGATCTCCATCAATGTTTTCTTCACCATACTCCTACTTCTTGATGGGCTATCCACCTGGATAGCTAAACTTTTCTTCACCAATGCCATAACCTTCTTACACTTAATATGCGCAAACTATCTTAAATAGATTTATCTAATCTTATTCCTTATTGATGCTACCCCTATATGCTCTCGAAAGCGCTTATTTCTAATTTTATCTTCTCTAATTTTACTACACATCCACCTAAGTATTCTTATCTTCGCCACATCCATCTTATGTATATGCATCTTCTTAATTGGCCAAAATTCTGCTCTATATGTTATAGCTAGTCTAACCATTGTCCTGTAAAATTTACCCTTCAATTTCGTTAGTATTTGTCTGTCACAAAAAACTCTACAAGCTAATCTTCACTTTAACTATTTAGCTTTTATCATATGCTCGACATCTTCGTCAATCTCCCCATCCTTACTAATCATCGAGCCCAGATACCGAAACGAATATCTATGTAGTATCTCATGGGTTTCAATTTTGACAGTGGTTTCAACACTTTGTATATGTCCATTGAAGTTGTAATCCATATATTCTGTCTTTGTATAGCCTCTAGATTTTAATGCCCCTCCCCCCAATCTCTCGAGTTTTGCATTTACCCCATTTTTTAATTCATCCACCAATACTATATCATCTGCAAACAACATACACCAACGTACTTCTTCTTAAATATGCGCAGTTAATTCATTCATAACTAATGCAAAGAGATAAGGGTTTAAGGCTAATTCCTAATGCAAACCTATAGTTACGAGGAATCCACCTATTTCTCCACATATGGTTCTTACATTTGTTACCGCTCCTTCATACATATCCTTAAAATTTTCAATGTAACCGCTGGGGAGATTTCCTTTTCTTCAAAATCCACCAAATTAAAATAAATCCCATAATGAGGCCCATCTTTGCAATCCATCTAAATTTTCAAACCCATGAAATTCACTGTCTCACTTTGTTCTTATCTAAAGTGAATTTCATTCCAAGTGAGAGGCAGAAGAGAAAAGAGAATATGAAAAGTGAAAAATTAAAGAAGAAAATTAAGACCCAACTAAAATTAAGAGAAAGAAAAGAACCCTTGATTGACTATTGCAGGGAAAAAAAAGAAAACTAGGAGAAGAAATTGAGAAAAGGAGAAAGAACCCCAATTGGAAGTTGCAATCAACTGCACATGAGAAACTTAACGAAGAATATGAGAAGAGGGTAATGTGAGAGGAATAGAAGGAGAGGGCAGCAAGGTTCTAGAACTCAAAACTAAGGGGCGAGTTATCCCCTTTGTGATGCAGAACAACGTGAAATCTACTTTATGTAATGCAATGCAATTAGGAATAAAATTAATTAATAAAGAAAATTAAAATCATGCCAACCAAGTGTAAACAAATATTCTAAGTAATGAATCAGCCATAGATCTAAAGCCTTTTCACAAATCCTGTAGTAAAATCCTCTAATTTGAGAGATGGGATCCTAATGAAAGGTAGAACTGCCAACACTTAGGGTTATGACCTATAGGAAAATAATTTATGGGAAAAACAAGGCAATGATAGTCATCACCAGATCTAAGGTTATTAATTTTTCATTCATTAAACAAATCTGAAGTTGTAATGGAGATGGCAAAACTCTGCAGAAGGGAAAAGTGGAAAAGATAATGGTTACCTTTATTGGGCTCTCACCAAATTCTAGTCGCAAGAGGCATTAATAGCGGTTAGACAAGAAAATTGGCTTGCAAAACCCAAGAAGAAAAAGAAAAAGAAGAAGCCTTTTCAATTCTCATTCAATAATCAAGTTTTATAACATAGCATGAAAAGTAAAGAAAATCACTTATTCCAATAACTCTATAAGCCCAAAAGGAAAGAAATAACAAAATAAACAAAAAAGGAAAAAAAGGGAGAGAGAGATCTCCAGTGGGATCCGTTCGCAAGCCATGTTGCGCACGGCCCTTCGGATTCATATGTAACATGTCTTGCGCAAGAATCCTTTTTTTTTTTTTTTTTTTTTTTTGTGGTGGCCCCCTCCTCTTATTTAATTTAATAAAAGTCTATTAATATACTTAAAGCACTGCCCCTTTTCTCGAACAAAGACTTAAAAAATTAAAAACCTAAGATCCTTCAACTTTAAAACATCCTTATTTCAACCCATGTGATACTTCCCAACGTGGGGCCTTCAAAGAAATTGCGCACATGGGGCCTTCATCTCTCCACATACACGATCATCCAAAATCCAACCGCCGGACCTCCTCTGGGTGGTAATCCAATGACAGATTTATGTCTTCCCCGTAATTATAGCTTGGATCTTGATCATCCATTCTGATCATAGCTTGATTTGCTGCCCTATGCCATTTTCTCTGATAAACCTTGTATGGGCTAGGGGAATTGGGTATGATGTCTCCATCAATTTCCCTCAGCTGGGAAAATCTCGCTTCCAATGAGATAAAACTATCGTAGTGCTCAAGGATGCCTGGATTAATGCACTATAATTCAATTATGGTGATGCATGTGCTGTTGTGCTGAGGTTGGTCCTTCCATTTGACAAGAAACTTTTGGATGCCCCCTTGCCTAGCAAAGACCAACTAGTTATCCAACATATCTTCCACTACATCCTTCGTTGGAGTTTTAGGTTTGGGAGGTAGAGTTAGCTAGGGAAGTTAAGAAAAGGATGTAGGCTTAAATTTTAGGGGGTTACAAGAAGGAGACAATACTGGATATGGATCAATAGGAGATGGTATGGGACCATGAGAAAAGACTAGGTCCTCAACATTGAAGGTTGAACTAGTTCCCTTATCCGAAAGAATGTCTAACATATACATTAGAACCCAACCTCTTCAAAATCTTATATGAACCAGTACTGTGGCCCTATAACTTTTTTGCAATTCCCCATGGGAATCATTCAGGCCTTATGCAAACCATCACTTCATCACCTACTTGAAATTCAGTGAATCTACGATGTTAATCAGAAGACAATTTGTAATGTTCGTTTTGTAAATTATTTCTTTTCCTAATTTCATTATGCATTGCATGTATGCGTTGAATGAATGCATCAGCTAACTCAAATGGACGATGAATGTGTGACATGGGAATGAAATCTACATGCATCCTGGACTTATATCCAGTGACAGCCTCAAAGGGACTCATGCCTATGGACCTATTGACAGAACTATTGTATGCAAATTCGGCTACTAGCAAAATAGATTTCCATGTTCGCACATATTCATCCACAAGACATCTCAAGAGATTCCCTAAACTTCTGTTCACTATATCAGTTTTTCTATCAGTCTGTGGATGGTAGGCAAAAGAAAATTGTAATTTGGTGCTTAAGATTTTCTATAGCGTTTTCTAGAAGTAGCTAGTGAACTTCACGTCCCTATTGGATACAATTGTCTTCGGAACAGCATGAAGATTGACAATTCGCTCAAAGAAAATCTTCGCAATTTGCGAAGCATAAGAAGTTTTTGAACAAGGGACAAAATGGGCCATTTTAGAGAAACGGTCTACAACGACAAAGATAGAATCATGTTGCTAGGATGTTCTGGGAAGCCTAAGCACGAAGTCCATGCTAAGATCTTGCCATGGTGCGTGGGCCATGGGCAAGGGAGTGCACAGGCAGGTGTTCTATTTGCGCTGCTTTTTCAGGTGATAAGTACGACAATGCTCAATTGTGCGTACGACGTCTTGTTTGAAACTTGGCCAGTAAAAATGATCTTCCATGAGAAGAATTGTCTTATCCCGACCAAAATGACCTCCTACACCACTAGCGTGGAGTTCCCAAATCAAGAACTCTTTCACGGAAGTGCAGGGAATACAAATCTGATTACCTTGAAAGACATACCTATCTTTCAATGTGAATCTCTCAACACCCCGCAAAGGGTTATCAGATAATGTGGTGAAAAGTTCCCCGAAATCTGGACATGTCGGGTAATCATCTCTCAGACGATCAAACCCTGTGATTTCAACATTTATGGAGTGAATTGCATAGATCCTGCGACTTAACACATTAGCTGGTTTATTATCCACTCCCGTCTTGTGTTTTAACACGAAAGTATATTCTTGTAATAGTTCAACCCATTTAGTATATTCCCCTTTTAACTTAGATTGTGAGTTCAGACACCGCAATGCTTCATAATCAGAGAACAAAACAAACGCGTGTGGTGAAAGGTAATGTCGCCAATGTTTCAAAATTTGAACTATCGCGTAGAATTCTCTTTTGTAGTTAGAATATTTCTTCCACTTTGCCTCATTCAGCTTCACGCTGAAATAAGCGACCGGGTGTCCTTCCTGGCTTAAGACATCTCCTATTCCAACACCAGACACGTTGCAAGCCATTTCGAAAACTTTAGAAAAGTCGGGAAACCACATGATGGTGCCTCTGTCATTTTGGCTATAATTTCCTGAAATGCGGTAGTAGCGGCTGGGCTCTAATGAAACTCTCCTTTTTTCATATAGTTAGAAATTAGAGCCATAATGGTAAATCTATGGTAAAATGTGGCCAGTCCATACAAAACTACTTACCTTGTGAATATTGGATGGAATTTTCTATTTGTAATAGCGTGAACCTTTTTAGGATCAACGGCCATCCTGTGGAGGAAATTACGAAACCTAAGAAAACCACACTGTCCATCATGAACTACATTTCTTTAGGTTTGCGTATGGTTGTTCTTTCCGCAAAGCATTACAAACTTGCCACAAGTGCTTAAGATGTTGTTCTTTGGTAGTGTTATAGATGAGGATGTCAACAAAATAAACTACCAAGAACTTGCCAGTAAAAGGCCTTAACATTTGTGTCATGATCCGCATAAAAGTACTTGGTGTGTTAGACAACCCGAATGGCATGACAAGCCATTCATACAACCCATCCTTGGTCTTAAAGGCTGTTTTTCATTCATCACCGGGATAAATTCGAATCTGATGGTAGCGACTTTAAGGTCTCTCTTGGAAAAGATAGTGTCATCAACATGTCGAGCATATCATCTAGTCGAGGTATTAAAAATCGATACTTCGTGTTCTTGTTGATGGCTCGATTGTCCACACACATTCTCTAGGTTTCATCTTTCTTTAGAGTCAATAGTGCGAGAACTACACGATGGTTTAGACTTTCTTTAAGGAAACCCTTGTCAAGGAGCTCGTTTACCTGTTTTTTTAATTTTGCGTGTTCCGTAGGATTCATTCGATAATAGGGCAGATGAGGTAGGGTCGTTCTCAAAACGAGATCGATTGTGTGCTGAATGTCATGCATGGGTAGAAGCTCGTTTGGTAACTTTTTGGGAAAGACATCCCGAAATTCATGAAAGACAGGTTGCACTTCGCATGGAACACTAGCGACGGCCTCTTTGGGAACTTCGGTAGAAACTATGGCATAGACAATGGGATCCTCCTCAGAGCCCTTATTAGTGCTCTCGTCCAAATCAGCGTGGAATTCACTCGCACTCAGAATGTGTAAACCTTGATATTGGAGTCTGAAGTACTAGCACTGTGTGTCGCACTCTCTTTAGGGTTGTCCTTGTCATTAGGAGGCGATGGATGTAGTTTCACCTTCTTATAATTAAAGTGGAAGATGCAAATGTTTGTATGTCCAAAGTTGGTGACATCCATTTCATTAATTCAAGGTCTTCCTAAAATGATATGTCCCACGTCCATGGGAACCACGTTATGCCTTAGCTGATCCTGATTGTTAAACATGTTGATCGGGACCAGGAAGCATTGGGTAACGGTAATGGATGTAAAATCCACCCAAGAGATGCGGTATGGCTTGGGATGGCGTATTGGGGTCGAGCCTAATTGAGACAAGTTATCGGCTAAAACCACATTGGTACAACTCCTGTTGTCAATGATGATCTTGTAGCTCTTCACCTTGCACTTGACGTAGCTATGAAAGATGGAAGTTCTACGCTAATCCATATTTTCTTAGATGGTCAATGCACATCTTACTACCATCATGCATGGTAGATCACTTTCCATTAAGCCTCGTGCAATGTCATATACATGATAGGAGGGTGCAAATCGAAGAAACAATACCCGATCCTCTAGATTATCACATTCATCATCACTAGGTACAAAATCCAGGATGTAGGTATTTACAGTTGATCATTCTCATCATCCACATCTTCTTAGTAGAGATTGAGACTGTGGGTGGGACATTCATGTGTGTAGTGTACATGACCATTGCACTTGTGATAGGTAAAAGTCTTAGAGCTGCCACTGATGATTCATTTGCCTTTATTATCCCTAAATGTATGCAGTGCATTGGTGGGATTACGGGTAGATTGGCCACTAGGATTAAATTTGCCACCTGTTGAATAAGGCTTAGAATCCATTCCCCAATAATCATTGCATCTAACCTGCTTACTTTTCATGGCTACCTCAAGGTTGAGGGCCGCTTCATAGGTTTTGACAGTAATTAATTTCCTTTGAAATTCGGGGCGAAGACCTGTTTTGAATTTTGAGATTCATTCAGGAAGGTCTTAGGTATTACATCGTAAATTAAGTTCTTCGAATTTATTAATGTAATCGGTCATAAACAGACTACCCTACTTAAGGTTAGACTTCTGATCTAAAAGTCTATCTCGATAGGATTGGGGCTGGTATTTGACCCGTAAATGTTCCTTCATCTCATCCTAAGTTTCAGTGGGTGCCTCATCATGGTGTTGTAAACCCCGCTCAAGGTCAACCCTATACAAGTATGCTTGACTCACCAAGTCTATACAAGCGCACTTGACTCACCAACTTTATCTTGGCAAATCGGACTCTTCTCTCCCAGAAGTGTCATACCAATCAAAATAGCAGTCCATGTCAGATTTCCAGTCAGAATAAGCCCTTGGGTCAATGCGACCATCAAAGGTTGCCTATTGACCATGGCGAGGTCTGTCATCACCATGTTGGAATCTTTCAATTTGCTCAAGGCGTGCCTCAAGACGTTTTGTGGCCTCACCAAAGTGAGTGTTGGATTGCGCTTACATGGCAATCAGTCGGTCATTCACAACCACATTGTTTTTGGCCAACGCCGCATCCATCATCTTAAAGATTAGGGATAGATCTATCTTAAGGTGTTCAGGCTGGAAATCGTTGCCACTCCTTGTGAGCATGCACCGCATGCAGAGTGGGTGCTAAGAGGAGCTAACCTAAAGATGCTTTGCTATGATGAAAGTAATTTAGGGATGCGATGCAATGATGAATTTAAACTACCCTAAGCGAACCTTTGATATCAAATTTGATGCATGACAACGTGAAATCTATTCTAATGTAATGCAATGCAATCAGGAATAAAATTAATTAACAAAGAAAATTAAAATCATGCCAACCAAGTGTAAAACAAATATTCCGAGTTATAAATTAGCCTTAGTTCTAAAGCCTTTTCACAGATCCTACGGTAAAATTCTCTGATTTCAGAGATGTGATCCTAATGGAAGGTAGAAATTCCAACACTTTAGGGTCATGAACTATAGGAAAAGGATTTATGGGAAAAACAAGGCAATGGTATTCATTATCAGATCTGAAGTTATTACTTCCACATTCATTAAATAGATCTGAAGTTGTAATGGAGTCGGCAAAACTCTGCAGAAGGGAAAAGAGGAAAAGATAATGGTTACCTTTGTTGGGCTTTCACTAAACTCTAGTCGTGAAAGCTGTTAATGGCGGTTAGACAAGAAAGGTGGCTTACAAAGCCCAAGAAGAAGAAGAAGAAGAAGAGGAAGAAGCCTTCTCAATTCTCATTCAATAATCAAGTTTCATAACATAGCATGAAGAAGAAAGATAATCCCTTATTACAATAACTCTATCAGCCCAAAAGGAAAGAAATAACAAAATAAACCAGAAGGGAAAGAAGGGGGGAGAGAGATCTCCCTTGGATCCATGCACAAGGCATGTTGCACATGGCCTTTTGGATTCATGCGCAACATGTCTTGCGCATGAATCTTTTTTTTTTTTTAGTTGCGGTGGCACCCTCCTCTTATTGAATAAAAATCCCTTAATAAACTTAAAGCACAGGCACCTCTTCTCTAACAAGGACTCTTAAAAAATTAAAAATATGGGACCCTTCAACTTTAAAAGGTCCTTATTTCAACCCATGTGACATTTCCCAATGTGGGGCCTTCAAAGAAATTGTGCACATAGGGCCTTCATCTCCACGGACATGATTATCCAAAATCCAACCACCGGATCTTCTCTAGGCAGTAATCCAACTGCGAATTTATGCCTTATTGCGATCAAAGCTTGGATATTGATCATCCATCTAGATCATAGCTTGATGGTTCACTGCCTATGCCATTTTCTCTGATGAATCTTATATGGAGTGGGGGAATTGGGTATGATGTCCTCATCACTTTGATTTGAGTTGAGTTGGTCAAATTGGATCAATTCAGCCCATGAAGCCCCTAAAAACCAAAAATATTGTGAAAATAATAAAAAATTAGAAAAAATAGAGAATGGCATCCTATAAATTTAAGGCACGTGTTTTAATATTTAGAATGAATTTAAATAATAATACGTGGTTGCATTTGATTTTCACTTTGTTGGATGAACATTACCTTTGATATTTGAATGCTCCAAAAAAATATGGTGTTGATATTCCAAAGTGAGTGCAAATGGACCCCAAATATTTGCAACATCTTCTCTTGGCAAAAAATTTACTTGTGTCTTGGTGGAGAAAGTTTGGGGGGGTGGGGCGGCGCATTATGAAGACCATGGGAGGAAATGTTTAATTTTTTAAACTGCCTATAACAATTGATTGCACTTTTTGGTGATTGCTTCTTTCTATTATTATTAATGGTGGGAGATAACTATTGTTTTTTTTTTCCAATAATCATACTAATATGCTTTGAAAATTATGTTGAACTCCAATTTTTCCCCCATTTTTTCAGGAGGTTGACAAATTTCAAGACTTAGAACAGGAGCTAAAGCTCAAGGGATATGATGGCGTTTGGAAGGTTTATTCAAATGAGCTTCCTAATCTTTCTTTCTGATATAAAAATATGCATACATGCATGCACGCATGCATGCATTCGTATATGTATATATTTGTTTCGGTGGGTGGGTGGGGGAGGGAATGAGATGAACTTTTCCCAACTATATTATTCTTTTTTTTTTTTGTGGGGTACATGGTATAAAACATACTTCTTTCTTACCCTTTTAGCTGGTCCCATCAAGTCTTTGCATGATCATTTGAGAGAGAGAGAGAGAGTGTGTGTGTGTTTTCATGGAGATCAAGTCTTGGGCCTCTTTTTGAGGGTCTTTTTTCGGATGGTGTTCTAGATCCTGTGCTAGGCCCATAGGCATGGTCCATGGGCTTAAATCCCACAGGTGTAAAAGGAGCTCCATGGCTCTCTGCATCTCGAATTGTCATATGGGGCCTATTCATGTAAATATGCAATTCAATGCATGTTAAAATCTCACTAAAGTGATATGGAAGTCATCAGACTTGTGTTCTTGACTTGTGAGACCTCCTTACTGATGCAGGCCTAGGATTAGGGCCTGCGTAGTGTGCTGGAGCATGTGTTCAAGGACACGTCGAATCGTCAAACGGACTTCAACAAACAAGAACGTACCTCCAGAGATAAAACCCACAATTCTATTTAATAATCAAAGTCTGAAAAATAACATATTACAGTGCCATATAAATAAGAAAGCACACTAATCTAATAGTGGAAATTTTCCTAATAACAATGCAATTAAAAGTATACTAATAATATAATCCTAATTTATGATAAGGGGAACCACGTAGGGCCTATATTGCATCATCTTCCTTGAGTTGAAGGAACAGTTCATATTCGAATTGCCACTGTAAATGTGATGAACATGAAGAACTTCATTTGTTGTCGCTTTTCTGGAATTCTTTTTCGACGGCTCTGGCTTCTTAGGATGAAGTGTTACCTGTTTTCCACCATGCATGAATGTATGTGTTGTTGCGTATGTCATGAGTCCCATTTTTATTGTACATCCATGGGCATCCTTAACAAGATATCACCACTATCCATAGGTAGTACATCACACCAAATGGTATCTTTGTAATCATCACCAATAGTAAATGTTACCATGCATGTGTGACATATGTGCACTAGATCACTTATCATCAGCCATTTGACAAAATAAGGCTAATTGTGCTGGTAAACCTTCAACTTAAGGCGATCAAGAAGAGATTGAGAGATGATGTTTTCTTTACTTCAACCATCCACTACAAATGTGCAATTTTGTCCATGAACGGTACCCGTGAAATGAAAAATATTTTTCCGCAACCATTTCTTTTCACGGTTGGTAGAGCCTTTTTGATGATCATGAGAGTTTCACCGTCTTTGTTTGCTTCATATTCTATTACTTCCTTTGTTTCTTCTTTGTCCAGGGGATCATCTTGTGCGGTTGGTTTATCATGTACACCTTCCATTAAGTTCACTCATTTGAGACATTCAAAGGAGTGATATTCTTTTTGTTTGCAATGAAACATGTGAACTTATTATAATCTTTAGGCTTGGAGATAATTTTTGCCGATGAAGCACTGGATTTAGCATCTTGGAAAGATGAATTCTTTTATAGAGGCCATTTGGATGCATTAAATTTTTGTGCTTAATGATTTACAATACCCTCGACTTTGATGGCATGTTGGATGAGCTCATTGACATTATCAAAATATTAAAATGCTAGGATATGCTAAATATCTATTCTCAATCCATTGAAAAATCGATCAACTAACACATCATCATCTTCATTCAATCCACAACGAGCTTGCAAATTCAGATATTCTTTGGCGTATTTAGCAACTGTCTTAGATCCTTGTTTCAAGTTCTAAAAACTTGCACACAAATCTCATGAATAATAGACGGGGAAGAATTTTTGCTTCAAAATATTTTTCATCTCGGTCCAAGTTTTAACAAGATTCATATTTTGATTCTTCCTTTTCTTTGCAATTTAGCCCATCATGTTGCAGCATAATTACGGAATCTAGTGGCAATTAGTGTAACTTTATAGCCCTCCGTCATTAGTTTGTGTACAAAATTACTCTCCACACATACCAACCAATCCATGAATTTAATGGCCTGCAATTTTCCATCATATTTTGGAATCATGAGTTAATTCTTAAATCTCGGTCAGTATTATTAACTTATGGATCTCTTTGTTTTTGAATATTTGCATCATCATCTCTATCATTATCCTCATGTTAATTATTTTCGAAATTTTATGTTAATTATTTTCGAAATTTGTCACTCTCGTTTTTAATCTTTCCAGAGTGGTTTGCATTTGATTAACTGTTGCAGATAATTCTTTAAAGGCACCAGCCAATTCTTCTATTGGAGAAAAGGAGGAGTCACCTTCTACTTGCTTCTTAGGAGGCTTTTTTTTTTTCAATGCAAATTAAAATATGACCAAACTGATGTGTAGATCTGCTCACTACGGTAGTGTAGTAGAAAATGGATTTGAAATCGGGCTTTAGATAGTTTTGCAATCGAAAAAATAAATTTTGGCCCTTGATCTAAGCGTTGACTGCTCTGCTAATGAGAGATGATGTCAATAATATATTGTTGGGCTTTAGATGGTAAAAGGCACAAAAGATTTGACCCAGATCCAAACCAGGCCCAATAAACAAAAAGGCAATGGTTGCACGTGTCACGTGGAAGTCGAGGATCTTCTAAAATAAAAAAGGGTTTTGCAACCTTCTTACCTTTCTGGCTTTGAGTAGCAAAGGAGGGTGGAGGTGAGGCAGCGAAAGGCGATTTGCCCACGAAGACAGCAGGTGACTGCGTCTTCTTCACTGCAACTGTGACGTCTCCTCCTCTCTAGCTGAAATAGAGGATGACTAAAAGACCTTGTACGATGACAAGGGCGATGAGGATGGTTGGCAGTGCTTGCAGGAGGCTGTGTTGGTGATGTTTGCAATGGTGAAGCAAGATGACAGTACGCTCCTCTCTTTTTTTTGCTTCTTCTTACACTACTTTTTTTTTTTTTTTTTTTAAGATGGGAATCGGGAGGGGGTGATTTGGAGAGTGATGGGTGTTCGTTGATAGCATTGAGGGATGGGAGTGAAGACAAGGAGGTGACGATGGTTCAGACGGGGATCTCGGTGTTGGGTTGGGACTCGCTGGGGTAGGGGGTTAGGTTTCGGCAAGGATGGAGTGAGGATTTGGAATGAGGGTTTTTTTTTTTTTTTTTCGGAGATGGCGATGTGGTTTTAGGATGACTCCGAATGGAGGGCAATCAGCGGGATGGGCATGGGGTTCTTGGTAAACAGGGATGGTTATCGGGACAATGGGATAATGGAGATGGGATTTGCCTATGATGGAGGATTGGATGGATGCGGTAACCACTTGGAGGATTACAAGATCGTTCGTCTCTAATACCAAATTGATGCATTTGTCAAGAAGACTTCATCACTCAAGGACACACCTCCAGGGATAAAACCCACAATTCTATTCTATAATCGAAGTTTGAAGAATAACATACTGTAGTGCCATATAAATAAGAAAGCAAACCTAGTACAATTAGAAAACCTAATCTAATAATGGAAACTTCCCTAATAACAATGGAATTAAAAATCTACTTATAATATAATCCTAATCAATGATAAGGGAGACCACTTAGGGCCCAACTGCATCACTTACACTTCTAAGAGGAAAGAATCACAAAAATTTATATTTCTATTCATTTTTCTTGTTAGTTTTTTGTTAGATTTGGATCTTGTTTTGTTTAAAAAGTCTAGTAGTGTGGATAGAATGAGTTTGCATTTAATTAGGTGTCAATTTCTAAAATTTTTAGATGAGGATTTATCTAGATTAGTTATAAGCTTGAAATTGAAGCAAAGGAATATCCATCATAATGTTTATATTCATACAGGTGTGGAGACAATCATTGATGTTGAAATTATGATCTGAGTTTAGACGTGCCCAAACCATCTTTTTTTTTTTTTTTTAACTGACATGCCCATATTATCTCAAACGAGTTTCTCTAATTTTATGTCCTATTGATGCTACCCGTAAATGCTCTCGAAATCGCTTATTTCTAATTCCATCATTCCTAGTTTTACTGCACATCCACTTCAATATTCTCATCTCTACTATGTCCATTTTGTCCATATGTTACTTCTTGATTTTCCATTATGTATTATAGGTCATAGCTGGTTTAATCACTGTTTTGTAGAATTTTGTCTTTAATCTTTTTGGTATTCATTGGTCACAAAGCACTTTAGAAGTAAGTCTCTACTTCAACAATCTCGCTATCATGGCTATATCTGTGCTGTGATTATAATATCATCTACATATACAAGAAGTATGGTAACTCCTGTTGATTTGTGATGCAAAAAAATCGATTGATCATAGGAGGTCTGTTGAAATTTCAGCTTCAATAATGCATCCTTGAATTTTTCAAACCATGCTTTCGGCGCCTGCTTGCGTCCATTCAAAGAGAGTTTTAATCGAGCAACTTGTCTTTCTAGGGAGTTTGAAAGACCTTGAGGAAGTCACATATAAACATCTTTTTTAAGATCAGTATAGAGAAAAGTGTTTTTCACTTTAAATTGAAAAAGTGGCCAAGACTGAGATGCAGCTATCGTAAAGATGGTGCGAATTGTAGTCATCTTTGGTAGAGGCGCAAAGATCTCTTCATAATCAATTCAATATTCTTGTTTGTTGCCAGGGGCTATAAGTTCTGCATTGTATCTGTCCAGAAAACCATTTAGTTTTAATTTGATAGAAAATACCCATTTACACCCTATTGGCTTAATCGTGGCTGGACACAGGACAATATCCCATGTTTAGTTTTGCTGTAGAGCATCGAGTTGCCCTTCCATACCTTTTTCCAATATTCTTGCTTAGCTACTTGTAAGTAAGAAGTAATGATTGAAACAGGTGATAAGGTAGCTAATAATGAAGAATGTGAGAAACAACATCGATCTAGAGGATGAGTTAAAAGATGAGAACGGCAAAGATCAAGCAGAGGTGTATCGGGTGTTGGAGCAAGGTTTGGGGATGGATCTTCTAGAAGAGGCAAGTTAATGGTATTTGTTCCTCGTCGGCGAACATGCACCTTTTTTGGATTAAATCTTACCGGTGATGGAAGACATTAATCATCGAAAGATCGTAATTTAGAAAACGTTATTTCTAGAGATGAATTAGAAAAATAACGGCAAAAGTACTAGTGTCCAAAGAACACAACATTTCTAGAAATTCTAATGCACTTTAATGTGGAATCATAACAAATAAAACCTTTTTGCCAAGAAGCATAACCAAGAAAGGCATACTTTGCAAATTGTGCGGATAACTTTGTATGTCCATTGAGTACAAGATGAACAAAACAAACACATCCAAAAGTATGCAAATGTGTGTATTTGGGTTCAATTTGGAAAAGACAGAAATATGATGATGTGTTTTGAAGTTTTTGGGTTGGAAGATGGTTGATGAGATGAGTGGCAGTACTTAAATGCTTTTGAGCAAAATCTAGATGGAACTAAGATTCTAATAACAAACACCTATGACCTAACGATGTCTAGAAGATGGCAATTTTTCTGTTCTCTAATTCCATTTTGTTGGGTGGGGGGGGATAAGGACCAGTTTATTGAGAAATGATCCCTTTGTCTTGCAAAAAAGCTTGAAATTTGTCAGAAACGCTCCCCCCCCCCCCAACAAAAGTCAGCCAGTGCGGAAAATCTTAATGCAGGTTGAAAACTAATTTTGAACATAATTGACAATTTTTTGAAAAGCATTAAATACACCAGATATCGCATGTAAAAAATAGACCCATATAAAATGACTATAGTCATCAATGAAAGTAACAAAGTACCATCCTCCATTCCTACTACGGACTGGCTAGTTGCTGCTCTAGTAAGAAAGAACTATTGGGTCTTAGAACCAACATCTGTGAAGTGTCAAATCTAAACCCTCAGTGGCTTCTTGTTGAAGGAGACTCATACTGTGTCATTCAATGGGTGGGTCAATTTGTAAATCCTCCTTGTTACCTAGCAGATATCATTGAAGAAGTGATCCAGTGTTCACAGGAGCTAAATATCTCTTTCCATCATATTAAGTGCTCCACCAATCAAGAAGTAGATAAACTAGGAAAAAAGGGGGTTCTTAAAAATGTTACGTCTGTTTTCTAGTTTTTGGGATTTCATAATCTCTGTTCTTGTTTTGGGATTTACCCGCTTTTGTTGGGTATCTCCTCCTTTTTCGGTTTGCTCTTCCCCATTGTTGTGGGGTTTTTTGAAGTCAAAATAGTTCCCTTATACTGTACATTTGGGGTTTCCCCTTTTTTGAGCAATACAAAGTCATCATTTTCCAAAAAAAAAAAAAAAAGAAAGTAACAAATTACTTATACTATGAATGAGAGTTAATCGGTGCAACACCCCAGACATTGTAATGAAAAAGGCAATTTTTTTTCTTTCTAAGCTTACAAATAGAGCAATAATAGCAACATCTAAGGTTGAGACTTCATTTTATTAATTTGACCAGAATTTAACAAAGATTACAATACTTTGGAATCGGGATGACCTAATCTATAGTGCCATAATTGCACATTATTCCCAAAAACAATTGTTGAAGCAAATAGAGACATATCTGGACTTGGTGTACGTATGTGAAGAGGAAACAGACAACCACACTTAGGCCCTTTCGCCATCACCTTCCTTGTCTCATGGTCATGCACAACACAACCAGATGAAAGAAAATAAACATTAGTAACCATCAACTAATTTTCCTAACAGATATTGAGTTGGTAGATAAACTGGGGGGACAAAAGACATAATGCAATGGTAGAGAATGAGAAATATAACAATAGATGTAATGGGTATGGTCTTTCCATTAACAACATGAACTTGAAGCTTCCCATCATATGGTTTAATTTTGGAATTTCTTTTTATGATGACTTCATATCATGTTTTAAAAATGGCCAAATCAACTTGGACTCAGCCATGACCGAGTCGGGTCTATGTGACTTAGACTCGCCCAGCCCTTGTATGCAATATAAAGTGAAAAAAGGTAAAAATATAAAACAAGAAGGGGTTTTTGTAAATTAATTTTCTATGTGTGAGAGAGAGAGAGAGAGAGAGAGAGAGAGAGAAATGTGGTTTTATCGATGGAAAAGAAATAGGCGAAGGATGGAGAAGGCGCTGCTTGCATCGACTAGAGGGGATGACGAGGGAGGAGTAAGGAGGAGAGGGGCACTTGGTCTGCTCCTGGCTACTGCTCATGCCACTGCCTCCCGCTGCTCATGCCGCTGCCTCCCATTGAACTTGCTGTTGCCTTGTGCTGCAAAGCTTGCTACTCTAGCTGTTGTCGTCTGTTGCTATTGCTGCTCCAACCATGTATGAGCTATCCATTCTTCTTCTCTTTATTATTAACTTTTTTCATCCCTTTTCTCTTCCTCTTTTTTTCCCTCCTCACCCATAGTTTCTTTCTCAGTTGGCTTTGGCTGGGGCTAGGCTTCCCCTATTTTCTATATTTTTTTCTTGCAAAGAAGTAGCCATATCCTAACTCGGCCAAGTCGACTCGAACTCAGCCTATGTCAAGTTGGGTCCCAAGTCCGGTTTTTTAAACCCTGCGTTGTATCATTGAAGGCACCAAAATCAAAATACCACTGGGAGGAAGAATTTTTATTAACAGATATGCAAATGGTGGAAAATGCTTGGAGCATCATTTGTCAGATCATTTTGGGGGTTACTAGAGCAATAAAACAAAGAGTTGAAGAAGAAATAGAAGAGGAATCTATAGCCCCAGAAGAAGTAGCAGTGATGGCCTGGTTAGCTTTAGTGTTTCGATTCTGGGGGCGCTTACGGCAATCATTGATCAGACAACCAGAGGCTTTGTAATTATTGCAATTTTTTTGCTTGCATTGATTGGCATAGTGACCAAAAGTTTGATAATGATGGCATTGTACTTATATCCCTGCACGGTTGTTTGCCCTTGGTACCATAACCGACAATCATTAATGAGTTTGATGGTTGTGATTGAGTGGGTGCACTGTAAGAAACTTCTATTGCACCATGTGTGGACTGTTGGGTCACCCTAGTCTGGGTTAATTGTCTTTGTTCCTCTTGCAACAATTCATTCAAACACTCATCTAGTGAAGGAGGCACCCTACTCATGAGACTACATCTGACGTTTTCATACATAGGCCTTGATTTAATGAGAAATTGGCTTCAATGACTAGTCTCTTGAGTTTTTTGTAGTTCTGGAAGAGCATTTGCTGATACGTAGGCAATTTTGATTTCATCTAATTCAGTCCATAAATTCTAGAAGCCAAAATACAAATCTTGGATGGATAAGGTGCCTTGCATATAGTTTGCAATTTCAAACTCTAACTGATATTGCCATGCAAAGTTCTGTTGGTGATAGACATTTCTCAAATAATCCCACATATCTTTGGCAGTTTTGTATGATTTCGAGTTTAAGGTAAGGTGGGGTTCCATGGACCCAAGAATCCACGTCTTAATTTTTCCATCTTTTGTGGTCCAAGATAAAATTCTTTTCTCATTCTCAGTTGGTTTTGGGTCAATTCTAGAAATATGGCCCCATAATTCTTTCCCTTCAAGATAAAGCTCAAATTGGAATGCCCAAGACGGATAATTTTTAGCACTGTTGTTAAAGGCGAAAGGCACATCGAGGCGCCAAGGTATCCTGGGGCTTTATTGAAGTGAGGCGTGGGCTTCATTGAAGCGAGACGCACATTGTAGATAAAAAAAAATAGATATTTTAGCAGGGACAAATAATTCAAAATTCAACATAGGCAAGTGTGAAAATACAACAACTAGATCTCACCAAGTCCTAGAGTGGGGTGAATAGGACTAATTAAAATTTCTTCTCAGATATGGGGCTACTTTAGTGTGCAATTTAAAGTCTCAATCAATATTACGAGTTCACAAGTATGATCAGTGCTTGCAATGTGTGGATATGCTACTAGAACAAGGGAGATATAGCTAAAGATAATCAACACAAGTGAATAAGGCTATAAAGCATCCATCACAAACATTAAGTGAAAGCACAGCAATTTATAGTGGTTCGGTCCTACACCTACATCCACTCTTAAGAGCAATCTTTCTTGGTTCCACTGAATATGAGGTACTTACATAAAAACATCTCCTGCAACAATTTTTGATCCAGTGGTTTGTCTTCCACCAACTACGACAATTTTTAATGTGGTGGTTTGTCTTTCACCATATACAACAAAATAAATGAAATGAAGAAAAACACCTAACCAAATAACTGGATACCTTAGCTTTGAATGGTGTTCTTGAAGCTCGAAAGAAAACCTCCAAGCTTTGACCTCTTGTGCTTGATCCTTGGTGATGAAGATCTTCAAATGAGTGCTCAGCCAAGGGAAGAGGTTTTATAGGGTTTTGGAAGGCTAGGATTTCCTCAGATTGAATACAAGCCTTTCCTTAATGCACAGCTACTTTTCTCAGAATAATAATGGCATTTCAAGTTTGATATAGAAGATTGGTAGTGGGAGCTTTAGTATAGGTTTTACTAATGGTGCAAGAGCTCAGATGGTGTTAGTAATTTTCTCAGTTCATACTCTATCTCTGGAGGAAACGATTGCTTCTCTTTAAGTAGAGAAAAATTCCAACGGTCAGATTTACGACTAAGAAAAAATTAGTCTACGGCTTAACCGTATGCTCTGATACAATCCAATGGCTAGTTTGATCCAGATTTAATGTTTTTCCTTCTTATGGTTAAGCATACGACTTAGCCGTAAATCCTTCTACAGCTTAGTCGTGAGCACCTTACGGCTTAGCCGTAGGTCAGCCGTAAGCTAAAGTTTGCCAATACTGCTCTCTAGAAAGTGGCCTGTAAACTTTACGGCTTAGCCGTGAAGCATTCTACGGCTTAGATGTGAAGGTCTTATTGCTTAGCCATAAGATCAATCGTAGGCAATATGGCCAACAGCTCTCTCTTTGGAAAATGGCTTATAAATTCCGCGATTTAGCCGTGAATCATGCTACGGCTTAGCCATAGGCCTTTTACGGTGTAGCTGTAGTATCAGCCATAAAACAAAGATTCAAAAACTTCTCTCTGAAGAGTAAGCCATAAGATCCACGGCTTAGCCATAATCCAAGCCGAAGTTAAAAACAGGATACTTAGTAACCCTTTTTCCATTCTATTTCTAGGGACATTAAGGGTCGATGTTACCTTATCCCTTAGCACTCAATGAAGATCTTCTAGATGATGGACTTGATGGATCTTGTTCTTCCTTGATCTTGCTTCATCTTCATAGATGTAACTTGATCTTCCTTGAACTAGACTTAGACTTAGGTCACGAAATTGATGACACTCTTATTATGACACTAACAAAGTATGCATTATTCCATGTTGAGTCTTTTTAACTAATACTACCTTCAAATGACATCTAAAACAATTACTGTAATTCCAAAAAAATATATAAGTAATATTAAAATTAAAAACATGGTTTCATGGATTTATTTATTCTTCTAAATTAACACATAAAACAAAATCAACCAAATAAGTTGAACATTAAATGAACATGAAAAATTGCAGGAATGCATAAATGAAATAAGAAAAAGAAAACAAGCAGGTAGTTGTAAAAAGCATGGGTAGCCAGCAATTATAAAAAACAAATATAGAAGGAAACTGAAAGAAAAAAAAAAAAAAGAGAGAGAGAGCTAGCCTAGCCCAATCGCAAAACAGTCCAGTGAAATGATAAAAAAAAAAAAAAAAGCAGCCACAGTGCGCCTCGACGAAAGTCGCTTGCCTCACAGGCTTCAGCTGCGCCTGGTTGCAGGTGCCTTGCCTCTAGGGTGTTGAGGTGCACATGGTGCGCCTCACTGCACCTAGGTGCGTGCCTTTAACAACACTGATTTTTACCATTGAATTAGATCAAATTTATCTCAGATTTTTCCATTTTCTTCCAAAAAGCAATCACAAAAGAAAATAATGATAGGAGAGCTGGCTGAACCACAGTACGTGTTAATGAACGAAGATGAGTATCTCTTTGTGAGAGGGACAAATTTCTCACAATAACACCCCTGATCGAATGGCCCTGCAGTAAAACACACCACTGATCAATGGCCCCCTAGCAGACTCTATCCAGAATTGACAGATTGCAAAACATAACAGAACAGTAGTTCTAGACATCCCAGTCATACCAGGTGGCCAAAATTTCCTGACTGGATCTGAGATTGGGCCCCACCAATTGATCAATTGATCTTAATCTCAGATTAGACCCCAGTATCCTGGGAAAATTCAAATGTACTACCCAAGGTCCAAATTTGAGAAGTATTGGATTCAGATCCACAAATCTGGATGGTGCTGATGAAAACCTTCTGATAAAGAATGCAGGTTCGACCGTAGGAGAAGGGGGCAGAAAGTACCTCTGATGTGGATGAAAAAATCCCAGAAAATCTTCTAAATAATCCAAAAAACCTAGAGAGCAAGAATCTGTAATTTGCTGATGAAGTCTGGATGATCAGAAGTGGGCCACCTTTGATCAGGCACTGATTGGTGACCAATCAGACAGATTTCCCGTGAAGAAAAGCCTTCTCTTTGATGGCTGGATGAGACCAGACTCAGGAAAAAAAAAAAACAGCCTTCACGTGATGATTGGAGAGGGCAAGACACAGGCCACAAATTTAGAAAAGCAGGGGTCCCTTTCACCTGATGGAGCAATAGCTCTGATACCATGTGAATGCAATCAAAATAAAAATATGAGATTGAATGGAATGGGATGGATTGTTCGCAGGATTGATTTTCGATTTATAATGCTGTAAATGCCTTGATTTGGGCTAAAATTCAACAATCACACCCTCATACTACAGTCAGCATAATCCTAATATAGCAGTAGTTTCTGTACACGATTTTTAATTTGACTATACTACTGGGTTGGGCTTTTAATATACAAGTAGGTTTGACCTAGTGAATCTAGGTTCATTAACACCAATAACTTCTCTTTTTCCATAGTATTCAGCCATTGTCTAGCTTTAGCCCATTTCAACTAAAAACAATCCTCTCATGATACCTTCATCACAGTAGAGCTTATGAAGCGTGTCCTAGATTTTTTGGTTGTGGGCCAACTTATGTAGGCCATTACCAACATTGGTGTACATAAATTTTCTTTTGTTGTGGGCAACTTACCATTCATGACATTACAAACAAGCATTTTGCTTGCTTCCAACTCAGTTTATATGGTGTCATTTTTATGAGGCTCTTTGATCTTCCTATGTACCCTAATTTAAATATGTAAATGGTTTTCCCTAATTTAAATATGTAAATGGTTTACATGCATAATGATTGCGCATAATGATGTTTGTTTGGGTTGCTTTTCGCATGAGATGTGTAACATAGGTGTGAATATGGGCTGATTTGATCCCAGATTTTTCAAACCTAATGAGATGGTATACAGATTCGCATGTTACAGTAACCATGTGTGAGCTACAGTGATTTGGCATGATTACCACCCACGAAAATCCCAATCTGAACCGTCCATTCTCCTCAAATTGTCAATTACAACTATGGGACCCATTTTCAGCCATTGATTTATCCTGAATTTTGAGATATTTGCAAAAAACTCCATTTGTGAAAATTGCCCGATCTGGGAATTGGAGGGCCCCATTTTCATGATCCGAACCTTTCAAACTCTTTACAAGGCCAATTACAATTATGGGGTCATATTTTACATCTTAACTCATCATGAATTATGAGATATTTACAAACAATGGACATCCGTTGGATGCACTTACTGATTTTATGTACTATTTTCATGTACCTTGAACTCATTCTAGGCTTTTTCAATTTTTCTACAGAAAATAGCAAAGTACTCCCTTCTACTTCGACCCGATTGCGAAGTGCCCCCATCAACATTAAACTTTTGCACTTAACCACCCTAGACTTAAAATTGAAGTGCAGAAGTGATGGAATCTATTTATTTTGATGAGAACTTCTATTTAAATACATACAATTTCTCAATTTACGCACCTAGTTAAAAAAATAATAATAACTTATCTAAAATACCCTTACCCCCTTCTCTGCCCACTCACCTTTCCCACCTCCCTCTCCTCCAGCTCTGGCGGAGGCCTCCCTCTTCCTCTTCCTTCTCTTCCTCTCCCTCCCCTTCAACTCTCTATTCTCTCTCTCCCCCCCTCTCTCTCCCCCTCTCTTCCTTCTGCTTCCTCCCCAGTCTCCCTGCCGTCTCCTTGCAGTAGGGAGAAACGTTCTCTTGGCTCCAGGGAGATCGCAGGTCTCCATGCTATTCAATCATCCACACCATTTCTGGAAGATGAAAGTCATGGAACGTGCGGAGTTAAACAGTCATGAAGCATGATTATCTATAACTAAGGCTTACAGTTCAAAATTCTGATGCACCATTCTCTACAAGCTCAATCATTTTTCACTTTTCTGGAAGTTGATCCATGGCTCTGCTACTGGGGGATGCTGCTAAAATGCTGACATTGGGGAGATCTTAATCATTCAATCAGTGGAAAGGATGCATATCTTTGGATAAGGACAAAGAGAATATGAAGAAGGAAAGAAAAAAAGATCTGCTGGCCAAGATCTTTCAATTACGAACATATGGGGGCCATCAGCTTAAGAATCAGCATCATTGAGACTATGCAGTCTTTTTCTCTGATGGATTGCTGTACTGGAACTCTCTTTTGGTTATAATGAAGGAGGGTTCTCTAATTTTTAAAACTCAAATCATATCGAGGGACCAAAAAGTTCCTTCCTTTGGTTAGGGTGCATCTAGGCAGGTCTTTATTGGGGTAAATTAGTCCAAACCCGAGCTTCTTTAGTTATATGGTTAAAAATTTTTCATGGATCACAGACTGGGATTTACTGGCACACCGTTAGTGAAAAATGATCAGCCCATGTGCCAAATCTCTTATTAACTGCTGCCTAAAGTGGAAGGAACTTAGGTTAGCCCAGATAGATTTAGACAAGTAGGGATTCTTGTTTGATAAGATTGCTAGATAGCTAACTGGTTAGTTCTGCATTTGGTTGGATATGGATTGCTTTAATATCTAGCCCAGTAACTGATTCGGATGGAAAGACTAAATAGAGAAGAAGAGTAATTTGGTACTTTTACAAGTTCTGTTAACAGACATTCATTTTGCACTTTAGTTGTGAGTTTAGGCAGGTTTACTGCAAAAGTTTAAACTACAAGAGGGCACTTTGAAATCGAGTCTAAGTAAAGGGGGTGTAAATTGTTATTTTCCCATTTTTCTATGAATGTGCGCTCTAAAATAACGATCTGAACCGTTGATGCTGTTTAAAATGACCAAAATGGCCATTGGACTAAATTTCATGTCTATATGGCCATGGGACCAAATTTCAGTCTATATCCCTCATGGATTTTTAGATATTTGCCAAAAAAAAAATCCAAAAACAAAAATCTGTAATTTTGGATTCTGTGGTGCCCATTTTCACAATCCAAATTGTCCACCCTCTTTTGAATGTCATTCTTGCCTAGGGATCAAGTTTTGTGCCTTTATTTATCATATATTTTAAGAAATTTGTGAAAAATGGTGAAAATTTTGTGAAAATTAGTGAACCATTGGATGCACTCAGTTTCACTTGTGATTTGTGAAGAGGTGTGAAAATGACAAAAACCGAATGTGTTTCACTTGTGACTCCGTTGCATATGAAAATTATTTGTATGTGAATCATTTAAATATGAGGACCGTTTTCCTGTCCCATGTGAAATATCCAAACAAACCCTAAGGATTATTTCTATTGCTGTTGACCATTTACAGAAATCTGTTGCTGCAAGCATGGTAGATGTTTTGCCTAAGTTATCATTATAAAAGATTATAGCATCACCATAATTGCTAGGAGTAATCACTGAATAGGATGCACTAGTCACATAACATAATTGTCACAACGATATGCTGAAGGCTTTAAACAGTTCGTTACTATGCAATTTCCAAAAGAGTAAAGAACCTCGTACATTAATAAGCAACCAGCAACATGAAGAAATTGTAGAAGAGCGGCCTCATCAACAGTTACACATCATAATCTACTCAAAGAAGATGGTGGAAGTCATAGACAAAGCAGCCACATTTAACCTCTCAACGGCATTATAACAACAGCAAACTGTGTGAAACTTTCACATCAGCCACACACTTGATAGACCTGACAGATTCATTCGGTGTGCTAGGTCAGACCCTAGCTGTACAGATGGCCAAGCATTGATCCATGCGTTCTCCTCTTCTTACCTTGGTTAAATGGAGATAGGCAATAAGACGGAAGAAGAAATTTCAGGAAAGGCCATATTTGGAGAAATTTCAGTCAAGGCCAAACTACCAAAAAACTAAGCGATTGCAAATCTTTCTTCTTTTCTGTCATCTAACCTCTTGCAACTTTTTAGTTGTAATTGAATTGTTTTTTTTTGAGGTAACGCTAAAATGAAAATTCCCTTTGACTTTGCAGATGCGTACTGGTCCACCTATTGATGGATGTGCAATTTTTTGGAGGACAACGAGGCATGTTTATTACCATTACAAGAAATGTTATATTACTGTGCTTCACAACCTGTATTATACCTCTTTTTGTGAATGATGATGTCTTTGTGCTAGCTTTTAGGCCTTGGGGGTTTATTGCAGTTGCACTTTTACTGTGTTGTTGTCCATGGCATCTATTGTTGGTGTTTTGTTGATTCATGGGAATAATCAAGTACTTTGGTGGGAGAAAATTTTGCTTACTGCAAACTCTTGGTAAAGATGCTTTAATGTGGAAGGCAAACTTTACATTGTTATTGTCCACAGTGGTTTGTGGGTTGGTGTGGATGTGTGGTCACTGCATTTATTTATTTATTTATTTTATTGAGCATTTCTATAGTTTTGGAATATAGAAATGCTGCAACTAAGTATTTTAATTGTTGTTGAAGTCCTGGTGAAGATTGAAATGTCACAATTGGCATTGGACAATGTGAACCTGGTTGTGGGGTTCTATACCACATTGCATGGCAATGATCTATGTTACATGGACTCGGATACGAGTTTTGGGTGTGGGTGCGTATGTAAGAGTCCGATGCATTGAACCTAAAAGTGAAGAATATGCAGACACGGCAGAAAAGTATCCAAAAATTGGATACGGATGCAGGGATACAGCAAAATTTAGAAAAAATAAAAAAAGAACTAGATTACTTGTATTCAGAAAAAAAATAGAATGAATATTAAGAGTATTAGAATTTTGAGATCAAAGTGGGCTGGATGGTTAAAAAAGCAAAATTGGGCTTCTTTCTATCGTATTAGCCCGTAAGTAGGCTGGATGGTTAAAAATATAAAAAGTTGAAAGGTGAGGGGCATTTATGGAAATGAATAAAAGTTAAAGGGGCGATAAGGTTTCTGTCCCTTTCCCCTAATTCTTCTTGCAAGAAAACGAGAGAGAGAGAGAGAGAGAGAGAGAGAGAAGAAGAAGAAGAAGAAGAAGAAGGGATGGCATCGTATCTGTTTGGCTTCTCCAAGCTCCACGCTGCAGCAGCATGGGTTTCAAGTTTTCCTCGGTCAGAACTATGCTCCTGTAAGGTTGACTCCTCCCTACTCAGGCTTCTCCATCCTCTACTCAACAGCAGTAAGAGCAAGTCAACACTGCTCCAAGATCAAGTAGCAGTAGCAGATAGGTCTTTTGTTTTTTGTTTTTCCCTTTCCTCTTCTGCATTTGTATTTTTATTTTGAAAGAGAACAACTGAACAGAACCTTTTTGCTGAATCCAATTGTTCCTCACCGTATCCAGAATGTCTGTTGCACCAGCACCAGTACCGTACCGTGTTGACGTGGGTGCATCATTTTTTTTTGCCGCATCCGTGTATCACAGGCAATGATCAAAGAATTAGTATTTTTAAGAAGGCCAGTTTCAGATGGGTCAGCCAGAACTAGACATAAATGTGGTTCTTGACTTCAAGTACTTGACCGAAGTCAAGTTCCAGCCTAGGATCAGTACCAAAAAATTGAGTTGATCAGGTATAGATTGTGTAACAGAGAATAGGGAGGGTTTATCAAGGGTGCAACTGCAATCCGTAAGCTAGTTCTCCAATCTGTCATTTGTGTCATTACCAATAGAATTCAACATCCAATAGGACTCGATCAAAATCGAAGTAATCAATATACTGCAAGTATGCAACTGAATCAGTGACATGACTCGAAGTAGATAATGTTATTATTAACAGAAAAGAAGAGAATGTACTGTCAATAGGAAGAGACAGAGAGCATAAGCTCTGGAGAAAGAGATAAACAGTCATATCCCCTTTTGCGGGCCATATATATACATGCATATATAGGAATACCTCCGCTGAGCACCGGTGCTCACGATAAGGTGAGCACCATTTTCCAAAACACCTAGTGGGGCCTAACTTATGATCCATCCAAGTGGACCATAAAATAACTACCCCTCGTGATAGTCACCGAGCCCAAGTTTAGCACCCATCCAATTTGATTGGACTGTTGGATCGACTTGCACTCATTTTAGATGGTCAAAATTTTTCGGCCATTGATCAAGGGGTTAAGATGATGATTTGACCCTCCATCACCATACATGGGTATGTGGAGGGGAGATCTTTCAATCCCCACTAGTCCCATCCCTAAGTGAGGCCCCTAGTTGGCCCCAATAGAAAGTGGTGCTCATAATAAGGTGAGCACCAATGCTCCTCTGCTCCCTATATATAAGAGAGAGAGAGAGAGAGAGAGAGAGAGAGAGAGAGAGAAGGGGGGGGGCGAGTCAACTGTAAGCCCTAATTGTTGCTAATCAGAATAATTAAAATCTCACAGTCAACTGTACAATCAAGCCCTAATTATTGCTAATCAGAATAATTAAAATCTCAAAGTCAGCTGTACAATCCAGGCCTAATTGATGCTAATCAGAATAATTAAAATCTCAATGGATGAATATAGTCTTTATATATTTTAAGCTAATGACTAAGATCAAGATGATTAATAGCTTCCATATTTGCCCCAAGTACACACTTAGGATCTATCTCTTAATGAGAAGTGGGGTCCACTATTTTAAACTTGTTTTGTGGTCCTTACCTCTACGTGGAGTATGGTTCATGTTGTTTGTCTATTTTTTTTCCTCATATTTAATCTTCCAGTTCATATTTCTTCATTGGAGTTGCAATCTGTTTTAAGAAGTTAAGAGTTGTCTCTTGGTATACATGTCTTCTGACCAGTAGATACGGTTCCTAGGAAGCCCAGAGTTGGCTTTTGAGATGAAACTTTATGAGGGGTAGGTGCATTTAGTGGTCAGGAGGTTGGAACATCTTCTTTAGGGTTCAACAAGCCCGACATGGACCTTCATCTATGCAATCTTCACAGTAAGGTTGCTGTTGGTGCCATATTTTGTGGTAACAATGGTGATGTGAAAGCCTGGAACTTGATCACTGAAGGTGGAGAAACTGGGACTGATCAAATAAGATGATGGAGAAGAAATGAGGGTCAAGGGGTATGGGATTGAAATGGAAGGAGTTATGAAGGTTGTAAAATCTTCTAATGGAGTATCTGATTCCTTAAAACTTAGTTAAAGATAGTCCTTCAGCGACAGTTGTCAGAATAGCTGTTGATGCATATGAGATTAGAAAATGGACTTGGACAAGATGGAAGTGTGATTATGGGGTTTGAGTTAAAGAAATTGAATTTACAGAAATGGTTTATTATCCCGTCTTCCAAATGGGGATTTTGGGAATTTTATAAGTGGTGGATCCTTCCTTTGCCAATCGTTTAATGAGAAGAATGAACTGATGGATGGAGGTGTCGGTCCTGCTAGAACCTATATGGTTTACAATTTAGATTAAATGGTGTGCCTTTGCATGCGTGGATGGTGGATGCGGGATGCAGTAGAGGTTCTTCATTCTTGCTTGGGTCATGTCTTTGCGTAGATGAAAGTCATATTTTTGAATGGTGGTGGAAAGTGCAGCAAGTCCTTTTTGTGATGTTGATGGTCTGATTTGAAGTTGGTTGAAGTGGTGGATTTATTAGAATGGCCGCTTGGTTCATCAAATCTGTTTTCTTCTCAATGTTGTCACGACCCAAATTCCGGGGCCCTGTCGGAATCTAAGTTATAACACATTGGCATACAATTCATAATCTAAGTTATAACACATTGGCATACAATTCATGCACATAAATCAAATGAACACATAAGGCATAAGAAACATTTATTAAAAATGTCTTTCATATAAGTCAACCATTTAAATAACCAACTAATAGAGTTTCCAGGGTTTTAAAAAAATTTCCAAAATAAAATCCATCAAATAATAATTAAATATCCAATACTAGAGATCTCCCTAAACTACTGAATATATATGTAACTCTCCTCAGCTACGCATGCTAAAAACTACGGGCTGAAATTCGTCATTCTCCGGTCCAACCACCACTCTGTTACTTAAAGGGGGTAACCAAATCAGTACAACTGGTGAATGAATTTCCTATTCTAATATACATCCACAAGTAGTAAAATTGCATCATTAGAAACAAATTATCAACCGACCATAAATAAGTCAATCAATGAATATGGCATACTCCATGACACATGTCTGAACTACATCTTTACACCCAGTCTACACCACTGCACTATCTTGATATATCACATTTGTCGAGATACCACTCATACATCTCCTCCTCCGGCGTCCCGTAAGACCCACAGTATTAGGACCTCAGTGTCCTATTATCCACTCCCATTGACAACATAATCAAACTTCAAATTGAACCCAATGATCCAGAATCAGACAATAAATCATATCGTGCTAGTAGTTCAGATCATGTCCCATCTCAATAAAATCATGCACAATAGAATTTATAATTCAAATTATTTTCTTGTTTATTAATTTGTATATGGCATAATTTCATTCTCACATATCAAATATTTATGACATAGACTTATTCAGGTACAAACTATATAGCATATCATCATCACAGTACACCCTTTCCCTTTATCATTAATTATTGAGATGTGAATGGACTTTTATGAAATTATGATTACATTATGGACCCTTTTGTAAACTCTCAATAAAAGATATGCTTGACATACCTATATAGAACCATGGGTTTTCATCAAACCCAGTTTGGTTAGAAACTCCCTCGTGCCCTGTCTTACTTAGGTCATCAAATGGTGGGACCCAATGGTCCAAATCAATTGGGACCACCACCCCAAGGTTCGCCCAAGGGTCCACTACAAGATCTGTGGATCAAATCTGACATCCGGTGATCCATGTCGACATCAGACATTTTTTAACGGCCAGAAATTTGAAAATCCCCTTTTTGTTTTGAATTTCTTCAATATCGTCTATCTTTGTTGCTTAAATCCACATTCAGAAGTATACAATCACAAGGAAATCAATATCTTCTTGTTTCAGATCAATTCTCATGTCTTCACTCATCATCTTGCCCAAACCATGGTCGTCAGTAACTATTTTATGGTTAATGGCTTTCTAAAAGCCCATCCTTATAAACCCAACTGAGTTTCTCCCCCATTGAACATACTTGATAAGGTCGACCAAAGGTTCTCTTTCAGATCATCGAATCTGATTGACTACCCCGCGATCCATGTGGGGCCCACAGTTCCAACATGAACAACATACAGTAACGACCTAGTTCCGGGCTCATTCTTGGCATCAAGCCTTTTCGTTTTTGTACGAAACACACCCAAACTTAAGAAATAGACATAGGAAAATCACTCACCTCTTGTAAACTCTTGTAATGTTGGCTATCTGAGGTCGAGAATAGGACATCAACTGTTGCTTGGTTGTCTGTCTTCCTCTTCTTCTTTGTTTCTCTCTTTTTTTTAATCCTCTGTGTGCTCCTTCTTAGGCTTCTCTCTCTCTCTCTATGGTTCTCCCCTAGGGTTTTAAAGGAGCTAAGTGAGGCAATAAGAGACTCCATGAATATATCTATGTGTATCCGGGCCATGTACGGGACTCCTTATCCCATTCAAAATTTACTTCCTATTGGGATGAAGATATTGTGCAATTTTCTCCCTCTTATGAAGACTAATTAATGTAGTAATGGAATGGTCCCATCACTTAATACATAATATTTAAATCAATACCTTGTCCCATAGTAACTAATTAGCAATAGAACACACCATAAAAGTCAATAATTAAATATTTAAAAACAGGGCCAGAATTTCCAAACCTTGGGCATTACAAGTGTAATCTGGAATTCAAGAAGAAGTTGATTCCAGGTAGGAGAGTATGTCAAAAATTAAAGTTATTGTTAGTAAGATAGGAAGAATGTTGGCCGGAATTCCTTGGTACTCTCCAATGATTTATCCTGTCAAGCTGTGAATATGGGAGGATTACTTGGGGTGCAAGTAGGGTGAGAACAATAGAGGAATGGCAAGATTCTTAATTTTATAGGATGTCCTTGAAGGTGTCAGACTGTCAGTTGCATAACCACCTTTCCAAGTGAGGAATGATTCCTGGCTGGAATATATATTCTAATTTCAGTGATTCATATAGCCCAAGATAGCATCACCATCATGTAGCAGTTTCTCTGAATGAAGGTATGGCTGTTGATTTTAACAAATCTTCTAATGTTAGCAACTCATCTAGTTCTTGGCAAGGTTGCCGTCATAACAATTTTTCCTAATGAGGGCATGATATAGTGGTTTGAACAAGCCTTCTGAGTTTAGCAGTTGATGTAGCCAAGACAGCATCATAGTCACATCACACTCTTTGCAAATGAGGGCATGATTGCTGATGGGGTTGCAAATGGATATTCAGTTATTTGACAATTCTCTGTCTCCGACATGAGATTAATCAGTTTTGGAACCTAATTTTGGCTCTGATGGAAAATTGGATCTGTATGTATAACCTGCTTTTCAGTAAGAAATGAGTTCTGGTTCTGGATTCTGACCCAAGCACTGGGACCCAGAACATTGAAAAACTGCGAAGGACCCCCTGACAATGGTCTGAGAGTAACAGTGCTCTTTGCTGTTTACAAGTAATAGGTTTTGTCCCGCAGCAACTATTCTTCGTAGTGTAGGGACTGTTCTAGGGCAGCATTTATTTATAGGTTATGGGTTTGAGAACTACTCAAGTCATTTCTAGAGCAGCGGTCTCTTTATAGTTTACAGGTTTGAGAACTGTGTCAAATCATTTTCATGAGTAGTTGACTCACAAGAAATTCACAGTCCAAAGCTAAATGACTCCTGTTGTATATTCTTGGCAAATGCAGGTAGCAATGGAGAACCCATTCCAATGAAGAAAGTGTAAGGAGATAATTTCAGCCATCTGCCCTTGCCTTTTGTCTCTCTTTTTACTGCTGCTTATCTCAAGGAAGTTGCAGTAGAGTAATTATAGGCTGATGAAAGTCCTTTTAACAAGAGGATGGAGATCCAATCATCTACCGCTGTGCTCATTGCAGATGCAGATGCCCCCAAATAGTGAAGATTGTGAAAGAGAAGGACTCTTCTGGCCATTTTCATTTCACCACCGCTGTAGGAATATATAAAATTTTTAAGAAGAAAAGGAATGTATAATTTGGATAAGGCACTGAGGGATTTAATTTGGTGGGTTTTGAAGAAATAAAATGCCCCCAGCGGTTACATTGAAATTTTTAAGGATATATATGAAGAAGCAGTAATAAATGTGAGAACCATATGTGGAGAAACATGTGGATTCCCTGTGACTATAGGTTTGCATCAAGGATCAGCCTTAAGCACTTACTTCTTTGCATTGATTGTGAGTGAGTTAATTGCGCATATTTAAGAAGTACCATGGTGTATGTTGTTTGCAGATGACATAGTATTGGTGGATGAATCAAAAGATGGTGTAACTGCATAACTCGAGAGATGGCGAGGGGTATTAGAATCTAAAGGCTTTAAAATAAATCGTACAAAGACAGAATATATGGATTGTAACTTCAGTGGACATATACAAAAGTTGAAACCACTGTCAAAATTGAAACCCACGAGATACCATGTAGGGATTCTTTTCAGTATCTGGGCTCAATGATTAGTAAGGATGGGGACATTGACGAAGATGTTGAGCATAAAATAAAAGCTAGATGGCTGAAGTGAAAACTAACTTCTGGAGTGCTTTGTGACAGACGAATGCCAATAAAATTGAAGGACAAATTTTACAGAACAATGGTTAGACCAGCTATGACATATGGAGCAGAATGTTGGTCAATTAAGAAAACGCATATACATAAGATGATTGTAGCAGAGATGAGAATGCTTAGGTGGATATATAGTAAAACTAAGAAAGATAAAATTAGAAATGAGCGCTTTCGAGAGTATTTAGGGGTAGCACCAACAGGGGATCAGATTAGAGAAATATATTTAAGATGGTTTGGGCATATTGAGCTTAGGCCGGTTATGGTACCGGCGAGAAAAAGTTTGGATATCTAAGTAAATGGCCCATTAAAAAGTAGGGATAGGTCGAAGAAAACATTGATGGAGGTCATTAAATCAAATTTGAAGAAATTTAACTTATCTAAGGATTTAACTTAAAATAGAACGGAATGGAGAAACAGAATTCATATAGCCGATCTCAACATAGATGGGATAAAGCTTTGATGATGATGATGATGATGTTGAGTAAGAATAAAAAAATGGCAAAAGCCCTCTTATTTACTGTCAAGAGGGGGCTGTTAGGGTTTTTCCAAGGACGATAGTGCTACGTAAAGAGAAGATAAATGGAGCGAAACAAGATCCAGCCTTTAAAAAATAGATCAGTATTCGGATGGTTCCATCCCAGATCTGGATATAGCATGGTTCCATCCTCTTTGCAACCATAATTGTTGATATGAATTCATCTTCTGATATTAGCAATTCATATAGACAACATCATGGTGAGAAAATTGGATTTAATTAGATATCATCCCTCATAAGATTGTGGAGCCTGCTTTTCATGTTTAGATCTTTGTTGTAATGATAGTGTAGGTGCTGTCTGTTTTTTCACAGGGCGAGTTTAGCTATGTCTGTTGTTTTTTGAGCTTTTTTGGTGCAATAAGACTTCTATTGGTATAAAAAAAAAAAGATGGTGGATCCTGTGCTGAGCCCTGTAAGTGGATCTCACTCTGATCTAGTGAGTCAGAAGGTTGTGGTCTCTTGGCTGAACCAGTGAATCCTTTTCCATGCCCAACACAGTTCATTTGTTGGTGGATGAGGCTATTTCATAAGAATACTAAATCATTTATTAATACTCAGATGGGCCGCACTTCTTTGTTTTAACCTTACTGCTTCTATCCATGCTCCTATGCAGATGTCTAGCTCAAGAGACGGTGCAGGGCAGTCAGTGGGGTCCCACCTGGCCCCACCAATTATGGGCTATTGGAGCATCCCATATATAAAATTTGAAGTCCATCCCATCATCCTAAACCCTTGATCTATCGCCCTCAAATTTAACAGTGTGAAAATACACAAATTTATTTTATTTTGATTCAGGACAGTGTAACACCCATGGCATTTGTGGCCTTTTTTTTTTTTTTTTGGGTTTTGTTGGGTTGTTTTGTTGTGGGGGGGGAGGGGGTTGGTGTGGTGTGCCTCGCACCATTTGAGACATCCGTATTGGAGCATTAGCAATGCACACATATGTTTATCCTTTTTCTATATTTGGGAAGTCCTTGCAAAGCCAATAATGATGCTGTACTCTTTTTCTCTTTTCTTTGTTTTGGAAGTTTAAAAAAAAATGATGTCATCCTTGGCATCTCCTGATTGCCAATTTTGTCATATTTGAAAGATTTTTTCTTTCATTGTCTTCTTTCATGTTTATTTATAATGTTTTATTAGTGTGGTTCTGGTATTCTTTTTATCAGGTTTAAGTTGCTGCATGAAGAGCACATCGAATTTGACAAACTTGGACTCCGAAATAATGTTGCGCAAATTTGCGTTCTGGAGGTATCGTGATTAGATATGTTGGCAGGCTCCTTTGCATTAAAGGAAGAATTTGGATTCAGTTATACTCGATTCAGTTGCTATTCATTTGATGACTTTGTTTTATGCCACATAAATATAGCGGAATTCTTTTTGTTGGCCAGTCAACGAGTCCAAGCCCTACTGAAAGTGATTCTACTGCTTCTTCTACAAGGTGCCACTGCTTTGTTTCTTCAGAAATTCTATTTCTGGCTCATTTTACAATCTTATAGTACGTGCTTTCCCAGTTTTCTAATTTTGTCTGATTCCAACCATTCAGGATTAATATCATCCTGATATATGGGTTTAGCAACCCTTTGACTGTCAAATCGGATAATTTCGAGAACAATGAACCATTTCTTTGATGTGCTATAAAATGTTATGACTTCTGTCTAGCAGGCTAATCAATCGTTTTCTCCTTACATTAAATACTTTTCTTAGATGTTACTATGTTGTATATATTTCACTTCAATTATTATAGTTGATGCTGCTCCTACTTGTTAGATTTTTCTCACTTGTGTGAGCCTAGCACAGTAGCACACGAGACTTTGAGCACCCAAGAGAAAATCTGTCCTCTAAATGGAATCTCTTTTTCTTGCTGCAGTTGTCATCATCATTCAATAAAAACTAATCAAGTTGTAGTCTGTAACATTCATGTTCTTTACAATCCAAATAGAGGCGACATTAAAATCGGTCAGGTAAGTACTCTCTTTGTGCTCGGAATATGAGCACTAAATCAGCACCTTGATTTATTTATTTTCTCGAAATAAATAATTTGATGTTCCATTGTTCATTACTCTGCTATTACCTGTAAAAAAGAAAAAAAAAAAAGAAACATTTAAGATCATTGTTCGTGCTTCTTGTTTGAAAATTTTGATTTGTTATCTATTTTGGAAATCAAAATTATTATTTAAGATTTAAATAAATAATTTTTAGTAAATTTTAATTATCCAGTAGAATTTTATTTTGTACTTTTTTACCCGACCATAACTCTCTTGATCTCCATCATTCACTTTTCATCCTCATCATGTGTTCTGACATACAGGATTACAGCATAATTCTTTGGCAAAAATATTTGTACATGATTAGTAATAAAATAATACATATTTATGCATGATTTGGTCTTGTTGGCAACATTGAATATGTGGAACATTGATATCTTAGCTATTTGATGCCCATCTATCTTTAGTCTATTTAGAGTTTTATTTTTGTTTTAAGTTGAATGTTTTTATCGTGGCCACTAATGTGTTTGGATGGTCCAGATTAGCTTTAGGGTTATGTTTTTGCTTATTTAAAGCATTTTACATCTTTTTTGCTGTAAAATGGTTGATGATTAATGAAAAAAGTTGTGTCCTTTTGGGATCTTCCCCAAGTTCTCACTGAGTTCTCTCCAATATCTCTTTTGCCTCCAGGGTAGGAGTTTGGTATGAGGCCAATTTTTAGGTTATCCCAGATTCCCTTATTCCGTCCATCTCATCTTCTATCCTGCCTGCCTTACATCTCCCCTCTATTCCGCATCACTATCTTTCCCAAACTAGAATGAATAAAAAATGAGATTGATTGGTTAGCTTCTTAGCTTCAATGCTTGTAGACATCGATATTCTTGATATTCTCTAAGGCAAAATCAGATCATGATTCTGAATCAAAATAGGGGTCGGGACATAAGAAAAAAAATTTCAAATCGTTAAGTAAGATATTGTGATTAACCAGCCATTTCCTGTCCATATCTATCAATTTTTTATTATCTGTGGACATTGTGACACAGAAGTTTTAACTTGGTAACTAACAAAGTTCAAGTTAATTGACCATGCATTTGGGACCATTTAGAAAAAGAGGTAATAAGTTCATAACTGAGATGGCCACTTGATCTATAAACATCCATATCGATTTTTAGGTAGCTGATATTTTTTACTATCTAAATTGCTCAACCTGATAGGATTACCTCAACTTTCATGGTTGATAATGTTGACCTCACCACAGTTTAAAGTGGTGAAGGGCAAGTTGCAAATCAAAATTGTCATTTCCAACATTTCTACAGTAAAATTGCGAATATTGAAAAGATTGAAATCTGTTGGTTCTAAAATTTCTATAATGAAGCTGAAAATTTTATGTTTCACCTAATCATTATGAAAGCTCACTCAGAGATCTAGGCTTATGTAGTCGCAAATAATGTCGGGAACACTGTCAATAACCCAACTCCATCAACTAACATAACCAGATTAATTTGCAAGTAGCATTTTCCATAGATCCATATTCTGCATCAGCAGTTGGTCATGCAACAACTGTCTGTTTTCTAGTTTTCCAAGTAACATGATTCCTTCTAACAAAAGTACCATACTTTGAATAGAGTGACAGTCTTTTGTAGATCCAGCCCAATTGGCATCTGAGTAACCAACTGCATTTAGGCCACCATGTCTCTTAAAATGAATACCTTTCCCTTGCGAGTTTTGATATATCTCAAAATTGGCTTCACTCATTCCATATGAGTTGTTCTAGGGAAATGCATGTGTTGACCAACGACGCTGTGTGACAAAACTGATCTTGTAACTGTTAGATAAATAAGCTTCCCAACCACTCTAGGGAAGATTCTTGGATCTTCTAGAGTAAGCTTCTTCAGAGAGAGTCACTTCGATAGGTGCATCTGTAGGCTTGGTGCCTCAATTACCTATAGCTTGCAACAAATCGAGTGCATATTTTCCTTATTTTAAGTCTCCCTACTCCTTACTGTATTTATCTTCCCCAAGTATTGTTTTAGTTCAACAATAGTTGTCTTGTCTCACAATCCCCAATGACAATAATAGACATTGAACATAAATAGAAGTTGAATGAAGTCGGATGTCCCCAGAAGGGTTGATGATCCTCTCTTTATAATGCTCAGTTGCCTTAGATAAATTACAATTACAATCAATTAGAATAATCTATACAAGAAAATAAAACTATCCTAATTGACTAAATCTAATTACATATAAGTATGGGCCTTTGGGCCTATGATACATTAGGCCTTGAGTATGGTACAATGACTTGCTAACACCTCCCCTCAAATTGATGCTGGTAAATCATCATCATCATCATCATCAGAGCCTTATCTCAATCATGTTGAGGTCGGCTACATGAATTCTGTTTCTCCATTCCGTTTTATTTTGGGCCAAATCCTTCGATATGTTAAACTTCTTCAAATCTGAATCAATGACCTCCATCAATGTTTTCTTCAGCCTACCTCTATCTCTTGATAGGCCATCTACCTGTATAGCCAAACTTTTTCTCACTGGTGCTATTACTGGCTTACGCTCAATATGTCCAAACCATCTTAAACGGGTTTCTCTAATCTTATCCCCTATTGGTGCTACCCCTAAATACTCTCGGAAATGCTCATTTCTAATTTTATCTTTCCTAGTTTTACCTCACATCCAACTAAGCATTCTCATTTCTGCTACATCCATCTTATGAATATGCCTCTTTTTAATTGGCTAACATTCTGCCCCATATATCATAGCTGGTCTAACCACTGTTTTGTAAAATTTGCCCTTCAATTTTGTTAGCATTCGTTTGTCACAAAGCATTCCAGAAGCTAGTCTCCACTTCAGTCATCCAGCTTTTATCCTATGCTCCACATCTTCATCAATCTCCCTATCTTTACTAATCATCGAGCTTAAGTACCGAAAAAAATCTCTACGTGGTATCTCATAGATTTCAATTTTGACAGTGGTTTCAACACTTTGTATATGTCCATTGAAGTTGTAATCCATATATTTTGTCTTTGTACGACTTATTTTAAAGCCTCTAGATTCTAATGCCCTCCGTCATCTCTCAAGTTTTGCATTACACAATCTCTTGATTCATCCACCAATACTATATCATCTACAAACAACATACACTATGGTACTTCTTCTTGAATATGCACAGTTAACTCATCCATAATTAATGCAAAGAGATAAGGGCTTAACGTTGATACCTGATGTAAACCTAAAGTCACGGGGAATCCACCTGTTTCTCCGCATGTGGTTCTCACATTTGTTACTGTTCCTTCATACATATTCTTAAACATTTCAATGTAACTGCTAAGGACATTCATTTTCTTTAAAACCCACCAAATTAAATTCTTCGATACCTTATCATAGGCTTTTTCCAAACCAATAAAGACCATATGTAGATTTTTACTCTTTGCTCGATATTTTTTTATTAATTACGTCAGTGAAAAGATAGCTTCCATAGTTGATCTCTCTAGCATAAAACCAAATTGATTTTCAGAGATCTTGATCTTCTATCTTAGTCTTTGCTCCATTATTCTCTCCCATAACTTTATAGTATGACTCATAAGTTTAATCTCTCGATAGTTGGTACAATTTTGTATATCTCCATTATTCCTATATATAGGTACTACAATGCTTCTTCTCTAATCATCCGGCATTTTCTTTGTCATAAGTATCTTATTGAATAGTCTACATAACCAACTCAATCCAACTTCTCATAAGCATTTCCATACCTCTATCGTAATACCATCTGTGCCTGTTGCCTTTCCTATCTTCATTCGCTTCAATGCTTCCTTCACTTCCACCCCTATAATTTTACGGAGAAAAGTATGCTCTAATGATGAAGTATCCTCTTTAACTCTTGTATCACCCAAATATTCTTCATTTAGAAGTTTGCTAAAATATTCCTTCCACCTTTCTTTAATATCGTTGTCCTTCACCAAAATATTTTCCTCATTGTCCTTGATACATTTGACATGATCTAAGTTCCTACTTTTCTTTTCTCATATTTTTGCAAGCTTAAAAATATCTTTTTCTCCTTCTCTTTTTTTCAACATATTGTAAAGGTCATCGTATGCTTTGAGCTTTACACTACTTACTACTTTCTTAGCTTCTTTCTTTGCCTTCTTATACAACTCAAAATTTTCCATACTCTTAGCCTCCTGCCAAACTTTGTAGCAATGTCTTTTTTGTCGAATAACTTCTTGAACCTCCCCACTCCACCACCATGTTTCTTTATTAATGTCTCATTCCTTTTGATTCTCCAAGTACCTCTTTTGCAACATTCCTAATACAATTAGCCATTTGATTGCACATTACTGTAGTTTCTCCTTCAATATTCCATTCTCCCTTCTCAATTATTTTGTCCTTAAATATATTTGCTCTTTCCCCTTTTAAATCTCTCCACCTTGTTTTAGGACCCATATTGTTTATTACTGCTCTCTTTCTACTTTTAGTGCAAATATCTAAAACTCCGAGCCTATATTGCGTAGACAAACTCTCTCCTGAGATAACCTTGCAATCTTTACAAACCAATCGATCCTGTTTTTTAACTAGAAAAAAGTCTATTTGACTCCTATTACTCTCAAATAGTCTATTACTCCTATTATTGATGCTGGTAAATCAATAAGCATTAATTTGGCAGACAAGAACTGATGTCGTGGGCAAGGAAGGCCTTTGGTGAAGATATCAACAATCTGTAGTGTAGAAGAGATTTGTGGAAGTGAAATCACATCACGCTCATATTTATTGCGAATGAAATGGCAGTCAACTTTAATATGCTTTTTGTGTTCGTGAAAAATAGGATTTTCTGTAATCCTAATAGCACTTGTGTCGTCAACATGTAGAGGGGTAGGTACGTTTTAGCAAAACCGAGATCAGAAAGTAGTCCACGAAGCCATAGTATTTCAGAGCAAGCAGCAGACATAACACGATATTTGGACTCGGTTGAGGATTTTGAGATTTTATCCTGTTTCTTACACTTCCAAGAAATCATGGCATTACCAAGGTACATACACTAGCCTATTGTGGAACAGCGGATGTCAAAGCACCTAGCCCAATTAGCATTGGAGTAAGCAATTAGGTGAAGTAGAGAACTAGCAGGAAAGAACAGGCCCCGAGTAATCGTACCCAGTAGGTAACAAATAATGCGGCGGACAGCTGTCAAGTGAAGATGATGTAGCTTGATCATGAATTGGCTAACAAGATTTACAGCATAAGAGATGTTTGGTCGAGTATAGGTTAGATAAATTAAATTGCCAACTAATTGTCAATATAATGAGGGATCAAGAAGAAGATCTCCACCGTCCTTTGCAAGTTTCAAATTTACTTCGAGAGGAGTATCGACAAGGTTGACTACTGAAGTCCCGCCAAGTCAATTAGATCAAGTGTATACTTGTGCTGGTCCAAAATGATGCCCTTCTCAGATTGATGAACTTCGAGAAAAAGTATGTCAAAGGGCCTAAATCCTTTATATGAAATTTGTGATGCAATGACTTTTGAAGTTTTGAAATCAATTCATTGTCAATTCCAATGATAACGATATCATCGACATAAACAAGTGAGACAATAATTCCACTTGTGGCATTATGAAGAAATAGTGAAGGACCATAAGGACTTTGCATAAATGATAGGGATACCAGTGCATAAATGATAGGGATACCAATGCTTCTCGAAAATTTTCAAACCAGGCCCGAGGAGCTTGTTTAAGGTCGTAGAGAGAGCGATTGAGTTTAGCCACAACCAAAGAAACTAAAGTTGTGTATCCTTTGGGAAGGTGCATGTATACTTCTTTTTTAAGATCACCATGAAGGAATGCATTCTTTACATCTATCTAAAAAAGCGGCTAATTTTGAGAGCTGCAATTGCAATAATTATTCGAACTAGCTACTGGGGCGAATGTCTCATCATAGTCAACACCATACTCCTGTCGATTGTCAAGAGCAACCAAATGTGCCTTGTATCAGTCTAAAGTGCCGTCAGACTTTAATTTGACTAGGAATACCCATTTACAACCAATTGGACGCATAGTAGGCGGACAACTGACAACATCCCATGTATTATTAGCTTTTAGAGCTTCTAATTCTTCTGACATCACTTGTTACCAACATGCATGTTTCACAGCATAAGAATAGGTAGTAGGAATAGTCGTAGAAGCTAAGGTGGCAACTAAAGATGTGTGAGAAAACCCATATCTATCAGGAGGCCGAGAAATGCGAATAGAGCGACGGAGAGCCGATGGCGGATCAGGTGCCAGATTTATTGAATCTAAATCATGGGAACTTGGATCAGGCGGCAGATCAGGTGGATCTTGAGTGGGCTATATCGGGGCTGCTGTTGTCCTTTGTATGCAGTACACATGCATAGGAATAAATCATTTGGAAGAAGACAAGAAAGTATCTGATGTAAAATCGGGTAAGGAAGCCATAGGCAAATTGACTGAAGAATCCAGATGATGAGGAAAGAAAAATTGGTTTTCCAAAAACACAACATTTCGAGAAATCCGAATCCTTTTTACCGAAGGATCATAACAAAGAAAACCTTTTTGGTGGAAAGCATAACCAAGAAAAGCACATCAGGCAGATTGGGCAGTCAATTTTGTACGTTCTACCTGAGGAAGATGAATAAAACACACACATCCAAATGTATGAAGATGTGTATATGTCGGTTGAGAATCAAATAGACGAAAATATGGAGATTGGTTATTCAATTTGTAAGAAGGAAGCCGGTTAATAAGATGAACAACTGTGGTTAATGCTTAATACCAGAAAGAGGGTGGAATGGAAGACTCATGTAAAAGACAACAAACCATATCTAGAAGATGACGATTTTTCCATTCAGCAATCGAATTTTGTTGAGTATATGGACATGTTCGTTGGGAGATAATTCCCTTATTTTGAAGGACTCTAGAAATTTGTGGGACACATTCTCCCCAGGAGTCAATCCGAAGAATTTTTATGCAAGTTGAAAATTGGATTTCAACAGAAGAGATAAATTTTTGAAACGCATCAAACACTTAGGATTTAGCCCTTAAAAAATGTACCCATGTAAAACGACTATGATCATCAATGAACATTATTTGTATTGTGAATGAGAAATTACAGGTGTGATTCTCCATACATCACTGTGCACTAAATTGAAGCATCGTGTGGCTAGAGAGTGATGGTTAGAGAAAGGTAAGGTTTTACTTTTTCCCAATTTACAAACGAAGGAATCCAGATTAACATCAAATTTAGAAAAATGCATGTTATTAATCAAACCAACTTCTTTAAAGATAACAAGATATGCGAATGAGGATGTCCTAATTGCTTGTGCCTCAAATGCACATTATTTTGAGACAAACAGGAAGAAGCAAACATAGATTTATCCAATTACTATGTAGGCAAACAAAGTGAAAACAAACGCCCGCACTTAGGCCCCTTCGCGATCACCGCCCCCAACCCCTGATCTTGCACAACACAACTAGAAGAAGAAAAAGAGACATTACAATGGTTGTCGACTAGCTAACCAACAGACAATAAGTTCGTCGAGAGGCCAGGAGAGAAGAAAACATTGGTTAAAGGTAGTGAGTGTGGAATATCCCCAATGGCTAAGATAGACAAATGCCCACCATTAGCAGTCTATACTTGTAACTTCCCATTATATGGTTGAATATTTGAAAGGAAACGATATGAGGAAGTCATATGATTTGAAGCACTAGAATCAAAGTACCACATGGAAGAGAATGATGAAGATTTACCTGAGATTCCAAGGGTGGAGAAGGCTTGAAGGATGATTTGCTGTATCATTTCAAGAGTGACAGAGCTCCTAGGCGTGATTAGCTGTGAAGACACAGATGGAGGCAGAGTAGATGTCGTACTTTGAGAATCAGATGAGGAAGCAATGGCAGTATATTCATAGGAGGTGCAGTTCTACAGCTGTTTCTTGCATTTAGTTTTTATATGACCTGCTTCCTTGCAATAGTTACAAAATTTCCGCTTGCATTGAGAGGAGTAATGACCAAATTCCTTGCAACTGTAGCACTGTATTCTGCTAAAATCACGAGAAGGAGTTTCACGACCTGAGGGCTTCCCTTTTGCTGCATACACAACATCAATTGTGCCACTCGAAGATTGATGAAAAAGTTGTTGTTGAGTGAAGATGCATTGTTCTTCGCGAAGAACTTTATTAAGACAAGTCTCCAAGGAGGGAGATGGATAGCGGCTCATAAGATTAGAGCGGACATTCTCAAATTCAGGTCAAAGTTTCATTAAGAACTGATCCCATTGACTAGTCTTATGAACTTCCTGAATACCGAATAAAGTGTCACCCGTGATGTTAGCATATGCAATATCAGTGAAATCAGTCCAAAGAGCCAGGAAGCCAAAGTAGCAATCTTGGATAGGAAGACTACCTTGAGAATACTGAGCAATGTCATGTTCTAATTGAAACCGATGAGCCGAATTCTCTTGGTGATTTATACGTTTCAGGTAAGCCCACATTTTTTGAGCAGTTTTATGGGGCCTTAGATGAAGAAAAAATTGGGGATCCACTGATCCCAAAACCTAGCTCATAATCCGTGCTTCCTTGGTTTCCCAGTCATTAGTTTTTCCTTGTTTGTTGGTTTTTTCACAGAACCAGAAATGTGACCCCGCAATTTTTTACCTTTGAGATTCAGTTCAAATTGATATGCCCAAGAAGCATAATTTTTTCCATTTAATTTGATCAATTGTAACTTAGATTTTTCCATCGAAGAAAAATATGATAGCAAATGCTAAGCAATCAATAAGTGATCAAGACACTTAGGAATGAAGGCAGCAAGGCACTTAGTGCAAATCAGATTGACCGGAGATGAGCAGAACAGCAAAAAGACAAATCTGCAATGAAAACGGCACAAAAAGAAGCCAGGCGACCCAGATTTTGAGTGCTGGCAAGTCAATGTGGCCCACTGATGATCCAATCCACCAGATTATGGAGTAGAGAGAGATGTTTGACAAAATTCACTAACTGACAGTCCAAATTTTGTAGCAATCAGAAACTTGTGCAAGAAGATCAACGATTGGGATGAAAAGAAACTGGAGAAATTGAGAAATCCAAGTTGTGATCAAAAGTCCTACCTCTGACCTTAAAAAAATTCTGAAAAAAATCTCCAAAACCTAGGAAATCCAGACGACCAGATCTCTGTTGGTTTCTGATGATGCAATGATGATCCTATGTGAGCCACTGTTGATTACAGTCCCCTTCGTTCACGAGATGCCTTTACAGAGAAATCTTCAACTTTAGGAGATGAAGATCAAGAAAGAAGAGGGCTGAATATCAATGAAGAGGCTGGCTCTGATACCATGACATTGAACATAAACAAAAGTTGAATGGAATCCAATTTCCCCAGAAGGGTTGATCATCCTCTCTTTATAATGCTCAGTTGCCTTAGATAAATTAAGATAAATTGCAATTACAGTCAATTAGAGTAATCTCTAAAGGAAATAAAGCTATCCTAGTTGACCAGATCTAATTACATATAATTATGGGCCTTTAAGCCTATAATACATTCGGCCTTGAGTATGGTACAGTGACTTGCTAACAATAATGTCATCGACACACACAAAGCATGATAACTCCGTGCTTTCTTCACTTAATGAATATAGTATGATCAGAACTGCTTGTTTTACATCCTACTTGTGAGATTGCACTATTGAATTTTTCAAACCATGCATGTGCAGAATGCTTGAGGCTGTATAATACTTTCTTAAACTGGCATACCTTATATCTCTCCACCTGCTTTAATTTGCTTCTTTTAAAGCTTGCATTTTTGTCATTTCAACTTGTAACCAGCTGTTTCCTGAGCCATATGAACAGGTTAGAGTGCTCCTGGATCGAGCACATGCTGTTTCTATGACTTGGAATGGTGCTCCAGTTATTGTTTGTGGGGATTTCAATTGCACACCACTGGTAAACTATTTTCCTCATTTCATATAGGACCAACCTGAAAATCAGTCTGAACTACTATGATAAGTTGAGTGCAGTAGTTCTTTTTGAAGTTTAAGGTCGTGATGTGTTTTATGATAATAACTTTTGTACACTCTTATTTCTTTCTGTATCAGAGCCCTTTGTACAATTTTATCTCGAAGCAAAAGGTAACAATTGCAATACTAGCAAGTCATTTTGCAGAGTTAGATACACATTAGGTCAGACTGTGCTGATTGTAAATACATTCACATTGCAGTTGAGCTTGTTGGGGCTTGCTAAGAATCAAGTTTCAGGGCAGTCTTGTCCTTCTAATTATGCACCAAAGAGAAATGTTCCAAATGCTGACAGTGGCTTGCCCAGGTTAGTTTCTTTGCACATATGAAGCTGGCTTTCATTTTAGTCCTTGAAAGTGGATATCGAAAAGTGTAAAGTCATTGTGCAGGGATCAGTCTCCTTCCTATATTTCAGTCCAACCATTTACATCAGTTGACAGTAAGGCAGGCGCTGTCGAGCAGGGTAATTGTTCTACAGAAATGCATAACCAGCACATGTTGCAAAATGATTTGGGAGATCTCTCTTTAACAGAGAAATTGTCTTTCCCTCAAAGGATGATGTGTGTGCGCGATATTTCTTCCAAATCCTGCATTGATGCTTGGTATGAAAAGGACAAAGGTACTATATCTGATGAGGGGGTAAATGAAGGGCAACTAGAGAACACTCTAGATGGTTCAATCGGCAAACATGAATACTCCCATGGTGGATGCAATGATGCGTTGGAGGAATCTTTAGAAAGTTGTAATGAGGAAGTTGGGTTTCTAGCTAATCCACCACACTTGCAAACCAGTAATCCAGCGCTGGCCACCATACAAGAAAATCTTGTTTGTGGTGACATGGAAAAGGAGAGAGAGCTTTTCAGTAAGACTTTATTGTCATTTGGAGGTAATGTGTCTAATGTGTGGATAAAACTCAGTAACTAGATTGTGATTATTGTCATTTTAGAGTACTTTTCATTTGATATGGTCTTAAGAGGCTTTGTAGTTTAATGGAACTGAAATTTCTTTTCCAGTGCATGCGTAAAATCTATCATCAAAACTGCATGCAGAAGGGAAGTGTGATTATGGAATTTTCTATGAAAGCACTAAAAAAATGGTTTCTTTGAAAGGGCAGGTGAATCTATGCAGGAAGCTGAAAGTTCTGGCAGAGACTTGGGAACCACAGTTGGATCAGATGTAATGCCAATTCAAGAGGCACTAAATCTCCCTTCTTTTGATATTAACAAAAACAGTGAAAGTCGCATCGCTAATGTGAATCAGCCGGAGTGTCTCTCATCATTGGAATGTCATATTGTTGGAAAGTTGGTGGAAGTCAATATTGAGAACCCCGATGAAACTATTTCAGATGACTCCCAGTTGGATGATCTAAGCCCTTATAATTTGGATGAGTCTTCCCTTTCCATAGATCCAAAGGTCACTGGAGTGGAGCAAAAACCTTATGATCCATACGTGTGGACACCGACTGAGGTAGCCGCAGCATCAGGAAATGCAAAATGTACTTTTGTTGAGCATCATCTGAACTTGAAGAGCACATATACGGAAGTTGAGGTATGCTGCACAAATATATTTTGATTTTTGCAGTTCTTTTAGTTAATGTTGAAACATTAAACATTTTACCTGTTCATTTCAAGCTGCCAATTCAATCCAACATGTGATCATGAGATTTGTTGGAGTACATTGTTGAAAGACCATGCAATCGAACTAATCCACTGAATTTAGATGAGCTTTTATAGTCTTGGTTAGGGATGTAAATGGGTCCGGTTACAGTTGGATATATAATGGGCCCACCTCTAGACCCAGTTCTGATTATGTTTATAAATCTAAACATGGCAATGGAAGGTGCTCACTGTTGCAAACTTGAGTTCATGGTTTTGTGCAATTTTACCAATTAAAAAAAAAATTGGATCGGATCTGAATCCTACAGATCCATGTGAACATGCGCCAGTGTCTTAGAAAGTGGAATTGGGGTGAATTGGCTGACCTGCAAGTGGCATGCGACCTGGTTGAGTCTCCCTGACCTACGCTGCCTTTTCTCCTCTCTCTGCCACCACCATCATCTCCTCCTCTCCACTCGGCCTAGTTGCCCCGACCGGCTCCACCTCTTTCTCCTCCTCTTACCTCTCCACCAAGCTCTGCCTCATTTCTCTCTTTTCCCTCTCTCCTCCACCATGATCATCTCCTTTCCCCATGCAGCCACATTGACCTCCCTCTCCACCTCCCTCATGTCCTCACCACATCCCCTGCTCTTGACTAAAAAAGGGCGGCCCAGTACGCGAGACTCCCACATGACAGGGTCTAGGGAGGGCAAGATGTACACGTCCTCACCACATCCCCTGCTCTTGACTACGCAACCCAATTTCGAACCACAGTGTGCTCTCCCTCAATTCCCCTTTCTTTCCCCTCCTCTTACTTCACCACTATCATCACCATGTTCAACCACCTTCCTGCCCCTCCCACCACCACGGTTCCATCTCTGTCATGTGGCCTCACCACATCCCCTCTCCTCCATCACCCAAACCATCCAACCCCAATGCCAAATCCAGTCCCAAACTGAATCAAACCGGTCTCACCAGCCTCCCTCTGCCTCCCCAAACGAGAATGGGGTTTCAAACCTTTTAGTGAGACTCGGCCAAGTTGTCTCCAGAGTGAATCAGTCATGACCAAGTCCAAAACTCAGCTGAGTTTTAAAATGCTTCTCAGATTAGGCCTGACTCAAAAGTGTTAGTAGCTCAAAAGGCTACTAACAAATCAAACCCACATTCCATGGTTTTACCTTAGCTTTGTATATTGTCAGCATCTTACAAGTAGTAATACTAATACTATCATATAAATGAATTTACATCACTCAATTACATGGCCCTTTGGGTATGAACCTGCTATCTAAATCCAAATCTCATTATGATGTCCACACCTGAATTTTTAGGTTGAAATGCTTCAACTAGGTAATCTGAGGTCCATTGACATCTCTAGCCTTGGTTGAGCGGTTTAGATCTTCAGTACTTCTGATAGTAGCCTGCATGGCTCTAGTTTGATCAGGGTGGTTAAGATTTTCTTGTTGGGTCTACTACAAGACAGGCTAACCTCCAGTTGTTGTATGGATGCTTGGTAGACTAATGCTACAAAGTCAATATTATATACAATAATAAGACTTCGATTTGATGGGCTAAAATTTTCACCCAAATGTAATCTATAATGAGAATTTTTTCATCAGCATACTCTCAAGATGCACATACATAAAGTGGGCCACACAAGAGTTTGCAGATAATATTTCTGCATGTGTTCTGTAGGTGATCGTGTTCCATTTATGACTTTTGATACAATGAGTCCCACTTACTCTAGGTACCCATGAGGAATTGGGCCTATGAGCACCTCCCATTTAAGGGTCCCCCTCTTATCAATCTAACCCTAACGCATAGTCTCCCTTGAATTGACACCCCACTTTGACTCAAATTCAGCCTACGCTTACCATAAACTTAAAACAGCTTTGAACTTTGTGGCAGTTAAGCAAGGGTTAAGCTGATTTGATTTGGCTATATTCTGCCTAAACATAATCGCCAATAAGAATTTTCCAATCCCTTATTCTTGGAGGTTTGATGGGATGGCTAGAGGTCAAACCTAACCCACAACGCACATTTCATGCCCAAAGGAGAGGATTTCATGACAACTCTTCCAAATCAAAAGGAATTTGTTTTCCATTGGACTTTTAGTAGTTATTTGAGTGGTGATTAGGATTTTATTAATAATTTGATATAGTTAGGATTTGTTTCCTGTAGTGAAAACTTTTTACTCTGAGTTTTAGGGATTTTGTTTCTTTATATATATGGATGTAAAGCAATGCAAAAGCGCAGTTGTTGCTCATATTTTCTACCTTTTGAGGTTTGTTCATTATTAAAGTCTTTCTCAGACATCATGTTCGTGCTTCGACACGTCTCATCTTACGCTCAAGCTTTCTCTAAAGGGCTTGCATCAAAATGGTACTAGAGCTTGATGTTTGTTGTCCATGGACTAATTTGAAGGAGATGGGGTTTGTTCCTAGAACAAGAAGGAAGTCGAAGTAGGGCCTGTATTTTGATTGTGCAAGCATGTACCTTCTAGTGGAACACTGCCACAGAGATCTATAGAGTAGGCTAGTACATTTTAATTTTCAGTATTTGCTGCAGATTGTAAAACGAGGGAACATGCCTTCAATGAAACAACAAGAGATGATTGTTTTGAACCTGGAAAAAATAAGTGAGTTGATATCTGATCTCACATACCAAGTTGATGAGTTCAGGATAGGTTAAGATTAGTTTGCCACCAAACTCACGATAGGCCAAGCCCAATTATTTGTTGACATCAATCAGGCTAGAGAGAACATATGATGTCTTCCAAAAATTCAACAACTCTCAACTCAAATAAATGCTCATTTTATGAATTTCAAGCACAACAATATGGACAATAACTGTCGAGAGGAAGAGCCTAGTTTCCAGATTCAACATAATCCAACCCTTAGAAACATTCATGGGGATTTGGACATCAAAATTGTTATCCCCAAGTACGATAAAAAGACGCAATGAAAAACTTGCTTGGATTGGCTAGTGTGCAGGGAGAATGTGTTTGCTCACTAAGACCTATAACAGATGGTCACAAAGTGACATTAGTGGTTATCAAATTTTGTGGATATGTAGCTATTTGGTGGATGGAGTTGCAGTATGACAACGCCTACATAATTTGGATTTGGTGCATGGGTAGAGATAACAAATTTGATGAAAACAAAAATTCCTTCCAATCAATTATTGAAGGGGATTTATTTTCAAAACTTCAAGGCATGAAACTGTAAGATACCATGTACCAACCCAAATGCTTAAGTTGATGAATGGAAGGCCCAAATAGGTATATGAAGCCATGTCAAACCTAGTACTTAGGTGATGTGGGATATGGGTGTTTTTCGCAATTCTCCCCTTCACGTGCAGGCCTAACAGATTTTATGGATGAGCCTGTCACGTCGGTTACATAAGAACGACACCCGCTCTACTGCCATATTGAAGTTCCTCAGCTAACTATTGCTACCAAAACTTCAAGGTGTTAGTAGAGGCAGCGAAAGTCATCATCATTATCAACATCAAAACCTTATCTCAACTATGTTGGGGTTGACTACATGAATTCTATTTTTTTATTTCGTTCTATTTTGAGCCAAATTCTTAGATAAATTAAACTTCTTCAAATCTGATTTAATGACCTCTATCAATGTTTTCTTCGGCCTACCCCTACCTCTTGATGGGCCATAAATAGCCGAACTTTTTCTCACCGGTGCCATTACCGGCCTATGCTCAATATACCTAAATCATCTTAATCGGGTTTCTCTAATCTTATCCCCTATTGGTGCTACTCCAAAATGCTCTCGAAAATACTCATTTCTAATTTTATCTTTCCTAGTTATATTACACATCCACCTATGCATTCTCATCTCCATCATATTCATCTTATGTATATGCATCTTCTTAATTGGCCAACATTCTGCTCCATATGTCATAGTTGGTCTAATCACTATCCAGTAAAATTTGCCATTCAATTTCATTGGCATTCGTCTATCACAAAGCACTCCACGTCAGTCATCCAACTTTTATCTTATGCTCAACATCTTCCTCAATCTCCCCATCCTTACTAATCATCGAGCCTAGATATCGAAAAGAATCTCTATGTGGTATCTCATGGATTTCAATTTTGATAATAGTTTCAACACTTTGTATATGTCTACTGAAGTTGCAATCCATATATTCTGTCTTTGTACGACTTATTTAAAAGGCTTAGATTCTAATGCTCCCTACCATATCTTGAGTTTTGCATGTATACCATCTTTTGATTCATCCACCAATACTATATCATCTGCAAACAACATACACCATAGTACTTCTTCTTGAATATGCGCAATTAACTCATCCATAATCAATGCAAAAAGATAAGGGCTTAAGGTTGATCCCTGATGCAAACCTATAGTTACGGAGAATCCATCTGTTTCTCCACATATGGTTCTCACATTTGTTACTGCTCCTTCATACATATTCTTAAAATTTTCAATGTAACCGCTGGGGACATTTCTTTTCTTCAAAACCCGCTAAGTTAAATCCCTTGGTACCTTATCATATGCTTTTTCTAAATCGATATAGACTATGTGTAGATTTTTACTCTTTGCTCGATATTTTCTATTTATTGCCTAAGTGAAAAGATAACTTCCATAGTTGACCTTCCTGGCATAAAACCATATTGATTTTTAGCAATCTTGGTCTTCCGTCTAAGTCTTTGCTCCATTATTCTTTCTCATAACTTCATAATATGACTCATAAGTTTAATCCATCGATAGTTGGTATGATTTTGTATATCTCCCTTATTCTTATATATATGTACTACAATGCTTCTTCTCCATTCATCCGGCATTTTCTTTGTCACGAGTATTTTATTGAAGAGTCTTCATAACCAACTCACGCAACCTCTTTTAAGCATTTCTATACCTCTATCGGAATATCACCTGAGCCTGTAGCCTTTTCTGTCTTCATTCGCTTCAATGCTTCCTTCACTTCCACCCATCTAATTCTACGGAGAAAAGTATGCTCTGGTAATGAAGTATCCTCCCTAGTTCTTGTATTCCCCATGTATTCTTCATTTAAAAGTTTGCTAAAATATTCCTTATATCTTTTTTTAATATCATTGTCCTTTACTAGAATATTTTCCTTATTGTCCTTGATACATGTGACATGATCTAAGTCCCTACTTTTTTTTTTTTTTAATTTTTGCGAGCTTAAAAATATCCTTCTCTCCTTCTTTTGTTCCCAACCTATTATAGAGGTCATATACTTTGAAATTTGCATTGCTGACTACTTTCTTAGTTTCTTTCTTTGCCTTCTTATACAGGTCAAAATTTTTCACACTCTTAATCCCCTGCCAAACTTTGTAGCAATATTTTTTCTCCCGAATAACTTCCTAAACCTCCACACTCCACCACAATGTTTCTTTATTAACATGTCTCTTTCCTTTTGATTCTCTAAGTACCCCTTTGCAATCTTTTTAATGCACTTAGCCATTTGATTTCACATTACTGTAGTTTCTCCTTCAAGATTCCATTCTCCTTTCTCAATCATTTTATCCTTAAATATATTTGCTCTTTCCTCCTTCAAATCTCTCCCCTTTGTTTTATGGTTCATTTTGTTTACTACTGCTCTCTTTCTACTTCTAATGCAAACGTCTAAGACTAAGAGCCTATGTTGTATGGTCAAACTCTCTTTTGGGATAACCTTGCAATCTTTATAAGCCAATCGATCTTGTTTTCTAACTAGAAAAAAAATCTATCTAACTCCTATTACTCCCACTTTTATAGGTAATTAAATGCTCATCTCTCTTTTTAAAGTAAGTATTTGCTACTACAAAATCAAATGCCAATACAAAGTCCAATATAGTGTTTCCAAATTTATTCTTTTCTCCAACTCCTTGCCTTCCATACACTCTCATATCCTCTATTATCTCTTCCTATATGCCCATTTAAATCCCCTCCTAGGAAAATCTTATCACTATCTGGATTTCTCTCATTAAATCATCCATCTCCTCCCAAAATTGTCTTTTCACTCTTTCCTCTAATCCTACTTGGGGAGCATATGTTCTGATGATATGGATTATATCTTCCTTTAGCATTAGTTTAATTGCTATAATTCTATTACCAAACCTCTTTACCCCCACAATTTTCTTTTTCAAATCCTTATCTATAACTATACCTACTCCATTTTTTGTATTATTCTTTTCTGCATAAGAAAACTTATTTCCATCCATAAGCTGCTTAACTTTATTCCCTTTCCACCTTATCTCCTATTTGCAAGCCACACTAATTCTTCTTCTTTTCATTACCTCGACCAACTTCACGCTCTTGCTTGTCAAGGTTCCTATATTCCAAGTAGCAAGTCTAATTTTCTATTCCTCCCGTTCTTCACATGGAATAACTTCTTTAACTGCACTAGCCCAAAATCATACGGTAGCCCTTGCACACTTTTCACTGCAACGATGTGATACTGCAATGCGTCGCTTAAAGCGTGGAACGCCCTAGCCTTATCGTGAAATATTGTTATCTCAAAATTCATGTTTGAGTTGTGACAAAGTTTTATACTAGCTGTCAACCTATCTAACGCAACCCTCCTTTAACGAGCATTGGGACCGGCAGCAAAAACTGGCAGAGTTTAAAGGCAACGAAAATACTTTTCAATATTCCCCATTGGGTGAAGCTCACTCCTTAATATCCTCCCCCCCCCCCCCCCCCCCCCCCCCCCCCCTCTCTCAGGTGGAACCCAGTCATTGCACTTTTGGTGGCACGCATTTTTTTAGCACCGAGTCGTTCCTTCTGGGATTCGAACTCGCTACCAGCTGGCTCTAATACCATGTAAGATACCATGTACTAATCCAAAAGCTTAAGTTGATGGGTGGAAGGCTTAAATTGGTATGAAGTCATGTCAAATCTAGTACTTAGGCAATGTGGGACGTCGGTCTTTTTCTCAGTAGAAACAAGGCAACAAGTTTAAGGTTGACTAAATGTAGGAATTTTTAGTCCAATAAAGGTATGACTTGGACAAGTTAGAGGTTGTTGTAGCCATAAATTTAAAAATCAGCCAAGTCTAAGGACGAGTCGGGTCCGATGGGACTTGGACTCAAATTATGGGACTCGGTCATACGACTTGGCCAAGTTGGCCGAGTCAAACTTGGCCGACTATTTCTATTTTAAATTGGGACTCGGCACTCAGCCAAGTCTACTTGGACTTGGTCATTACGGAGTTGGGTTCCTAGTCGGATTTTTTTTTCCCTTGGTTGTAGCCCGTAGGTAATATCCTGGCCTTAGATTAAACATATGACATCTCTTGAATTTTCAGAGCTTTGGAATAGTAGATGTAGTATTACCACATGCATTAAAAGTAGAATAGATACTTGACCATCAAGCTTGCAGTTTGCATTATTTAAAATGATCCACTCACCAGGCAAATGGAGATCAATTTCTGGTTGAGGTCTTGAGCCCCCATCTACTAATGCCGGCACCATGACACTCTTCCCCATCTTATTGCGTCTTAGGCTCTTCATTTCATGACACTCCTTCCCCATCTTACTAGGCTTTAGGCCCTCCGTTCCATTTTATTCTATTTGGAGGAGCCTACCAACTTGCCTTCCTGGCCTTTTCCGCTGTTTTTGCAGTCTTCTGCCCTGGGTTTCAGCAAAGGCAGTGCAGTTTGTTGCCAATTTTTCTAATGACAATTTTGTTGGCATAATGCTACTACGACCTATAGGAAGAGGAGTCCATAGGGCAATTTTGCTTTCTACCTTTTGGGGTTTGTTCTTCGTGAAAGTCTCTGGCAAACATCATTTTGGTGCTTCACTACTTTTATCTGAATCGATCAAGCCTTCTCTTGATGGATTGCATCACCTACCCCATGTTTGGGATACATTGTAGTGAGCCTCACATGGGAGTGTATCGGTGATTATGTCCCTATTTGTGATTAGGTGTGTGTGCAAATTTGATAGATAAAAACATTGTGGTTACATAAAGAGTAGTAACTAGTAAGAGCCTCCCCCTTTGGCCAATGGGGACCTTTTGTGATTAAGCATCCCCTGTAAACTTGTTATCGCATCCTTCCCAATTAATTGCATTGTTGGCTTCAAATGTTACCATAATTTTATTGGGATATTCTTCCCCAATGCTTATCTAAAATGAGGCATTTTCTCTCTAACCCCTGGACCAAGGATATAAATATCGGCCGATACGAAGCGTATCGGCCGATAAATCGGGCGTAGCGCCAATTGGCGCTACGCTATTTGGAAAATATCGGCGCTCACAAATGTATCGGCCCGTTTCGGCCGATACGCATGCGTATCGGCTGATACGGGCTGATACATTCTGTATCGGCCGATACGTATTGGCTGGGGGGGTTAAAACCCCCCAACCGATTTTTTGACCCACTTTTCCCTATTAACTTTTATCCTCTCCCCTCTTCACTGCTCCAAGTCCCTTTCCTTGCCTCCATTTTTCAAGTCCTCTCAAAAAAACAGTAAAATCATCGACAAAAACATCCAAAGCAATGTGATTCCTGGAAGACATTCCCTTTGGTATTAGATTAAAGCTAATCAACAAGGTATTCCTCCATTACAAAGTTTTTGCTCTTTAAGTAGATTAGTATATTGTTTTTCTATAAAGTTTGAACATAGTTTATCTTTCATTCTTGAATGAATCTTGATGAAATTTGTTTATAATATATTTTTTTATAAGCCTTAAGTTACTATTTAAGTTGACATAACTAAACAACATGAATCCATATGAAAAACATTGATTATTCATATTCTTTTCTATTGATACAGCGATACAGGATCTCATGCAATGAGGGGACCGCTACATACTCATATACTAGTTGCTTTTGCAAAACAAACACATATTCCATCATTTTCTAATATTCTGGATTTTCTGGAATTTTTTCGGATTTTTTTGAAGACTTTTTTAAATCACACCGCTACGCCGCTACGTATCACCGCTATCGCTACGTATCGCCCGCTACGTATCGTTTTGGTGACGGGCCGCTACGCCCGCCGCAACCGCTATTTTCATCCTTGCCCTGGACAATATGTATTTAGCCTGTTTGTTTACGCGTGTGGAAGAAAGATAAAGTGGATGTCAAATCATAAGAAAAGGCAAAAATGAAGTATGTTAAAGTAATAAAGCACTTATATCTCATAAAGCTTACTACACTACAGTTATCCGACATTTTTGCAGTAAGGAAAAGAGGCCAAGGGAGGAGTAAAAGGGCAAGTGGTGTCACATCATAACTTCTCCAATCTACTTTGTTTGTCCAAACGAGCTAAAGTAAAAAACGCAACATCATAACTTAACTGCTCCACTCCACTTTTTTCATCCAGTCAAGCTAAGATTAAAAAAAAAAAGTCACATCATGTCCTCTTCAATCTACCCATTCTCCTTGAGGGGCCATTAAGCTACATAAAAAACCTTTTCCTCACTGGCGTAGTTGTTGACATGCATTGGATATGCCCATACCAATTCAAACAGATATCTCTTATTTTATTACCTACTCATGCTACTTGCAAATGCTTTCGAATGCGCTCTAATTCTATCGTTCCTAATTTGACCACATTCATCTTGACATTTTCATTTATGCTACACTCATTTTTTGCATGTGTTTGCTGATTGGCTAACATTTGCTCCATTGATCATTGCTGCTCTACTTGATGTCCTATAAAATTCTCCCTCTTATCTTGTTATGCATTATTAATGATGAGACATTTTAGAAGCAAATCTCCACTTCAACCATCCAGTTCTTAGCCTATGTTCAACGTTCTCCCCAATCTCTCCATCCTTACTAATTATAGAGTTAGTATATCGGGTGGACTCTCCTTTTGGCATCTTTTGAGCTTCAATTCTCTTAGGAGTAAGTTATATCTCCTTGCTCATCCCATGGAAGTTGCAGTTGATGTATTTTGTGTTCAACTTATTCTAAAGCTCTTGGATTCTAAAGCCTCTCAATTAATCGACCAACACTATATAATCAGCATACAACAGACAAAAAGGTATCCATTCAATATGTGAAGTTAACTCGTCCATAATATATGTATAACCTAAAAGCTAATCTTCACACTATATATATGTAGAACTACTCTGAGTTTTGTTAAAGGAAATAATGGTTCTGCAGGAGCAGTGTAGTGTAGCTAGATGCAAGGAAAGTAAAGTCAAATTTTGGTCTTTGCTGATTTGGCAATATTACAATCCATGTTCATTAGTAATGTTTTAGAGCCACCAAGAATCTACACAAGCTATTTGGTCTGTTCAACTGGGTATTATTCACCTTCTACTGTGAGAGGTTAACAAGGAGTCCGCCTTTGAATACAATCAGCATAGTGGATGCTTTTGTCTGATTGATACCCCGAACTCCAATAGGATTCAAGCTAAATCCCCAGTTCCCCAACGTGCTCACGTTGAAGTTGAGCCTAAATGTTCTATACGGACGGGGTGAACTTTTTCCAAATTTTGAGCAAAGAATTTGCTATACTAGTGAACTTTTTGGTTTATAAATCCCACGATATTACTTGGTGTAGGATGAGGGAGTTAAAGCATATTATGCTGGCCACTCTATTCTTGAAGCACCTCACATTTTTTCCATTCCAAATGGACAAATGGCTTAAATAAATGCGACCATGCAGACACATTGTGACTTATATAACACAAAGTTTCCATGCTCAATGGCTTGTTAGCACCCTAGAAATAGCATAGCTAATATAAACCAGGAGCAAATGGCATGGAAGGACTCAATTAATGACTACTCTCTATCTGCTCCTTAAGTGTTCCAAAATTGGCCTTGTTTGGCATCTTTACTCTTTTTCTAATAGACCCATCCAAAATAGAGCCAAAAAAAAAAAAAAAAACAGGGAGGCTAAAATAAAGTAAACATGGTTGGTAATGCATGCATCTATTTTAAATAGACTTCTTTAAATCATTGGTTGAAAGTTTCACAAATTTCTCTAGATCCACGAGGTATCAAGCTTTAAAATATGACCCTATAGCTTTGTTCCAAAAAGATTTAACGGTTTGGATCTTGTGTATGGGACCACAAAACCCAAAATTTTTTTTTCTTTTTTTTTTTTTTGGGATTGGTGATTATCCAAACGGCTGAAACTTGGACCATAGCAATGTTTGACCTTCGGAGCAGTTTCAACTTATGATGCCTAGATACGAACACGGATAAAAACACCGACATGGGAAAAAAGATTCGAGATGGCAACTTTAGAAATTTTGGACATTGATATAGGTATGGTATCACTTAAAATGAGATATGGACACGGGATATGACACTGATACTGGTTCGAATATCACGTTTTGGTAGTATGTGATACATTATATGCAACTAACTACTAAAAGTGGGTCCTTGGAAATCTCAATCTAAAGTGGGGTGATATGGTAAACTTGTAATCCTAAAATATTCCAACTATCAAAGTTAAAATTGATGGAGGGAGAGAAGTTTCAACTTTTCAAAGAAAGGAAAATATAATTTAAATAGAGAAAAGAAAGGACATTGAATGACATGACAAGAAAGGCCATTTCCCCATCCAATAAAAGAATAAAAATAAAATGGCAAAACTTTAAATATGAGAGTAAAAGGGGAAAAACCACTATCGAATATACAGTGGGTTTTGAGTTTTGCAATATTAAAATAAAACAAAGGGGGTTGAATGTAAAAATGAAAGTACTATTTTAAGTGACATTTGTTTGACCCTTTCACTTTCCACACTAGTGTCAAGTGGATTGGTATTTGAGATATGCGGTCTTAAAACAAAACTTATGGAGCCTAAATGTAAAAAAGATAGGTTTTTTAAAAGGACATTAGCCTTTTTCATTCTCAACAAGGAAACCTCGAAAAGGAATAAACGATGGAGAGGAGGGAGAAGAAAACAAAGAAAGAAAGTAAAAACAGATGAGGAGGAGGCTTCTTGGTACCATACTTTTGCTACTCCACTGCTAGTTTGCTACTACTAACCGGATTTGTTGCTGCTGATACCTGCCGCCAAACAAGACTAAGGCTACCATTTGATGCTCGAACTCCATTGCTACAAAGTCCTCCTCTTCTCCTTTTTCTCTCTTGGTAACACGAATGAGGGAAGGGTTAGGTTTTTTTTTTTTTTTCTTTTTAAGATATAACTAAAGATTTAAGATGAGATTCGTTGTTTAGCTCAATTTTGGATGAATTTATTTAATTTTGATTTTTTTCTTTTTGTAAAATATAAGAGAGTCATATCCTAAAATTATGCACTGTATCTCAACTGTATCTTGCCATATCCCGTACCCATATCCGTATCAGACCAATCGGGATAGATACCTCATGTCAAATAAGGTATCCGGGTATCATAGGTTTCAAGGGTTTGGATCGTGATTAATTGAGCATAGTACATGAATGGTTGATATTTTGTAACCTTCAAGGGTTTAGAACCCAAAATCAGACTGCCTATGGACCAGTCCAAATTGAGCATAGTACATGAATGGTTGATATTTTGTTCTCAAGTTTTTCGAGATCCATGGGTATCAAGCTTTACAATTTGACTGCAGAGCTGTGTTCATCCTTCCAAGAGAGATTTAACATTTTGGATCTTGTGCTTAGGGCCCACAAAATCCAGAAGATAAAATCAAATGGTTTTTTTTAACAATTTGGATTTAACAATTTGAATACTTTTTTTTTTTTTTGCAAATATCTCAACATTGGTGATGATCCAACGATTGAAATTTGGTTCCTTACTCGTGTTTGATCTTCTTAACAATTCCAACAGTTTGTTTATTGATGACATCCAAAGCAGTATTCACATGTCTCTTTTTTTCTTTTCTTCCTTTTTTTCCTTCTTTTTTCGCGTCTTATTTTCAATTGCCCAGAATTGGTGCAGTTGGTTTTTATGGAATTTGCCTCCACTTCTTTAAAGTGGGTAGAGGATAGATATGTGTGCCAGACGCTCTAATTTTTCAAATCTCTACTTGCTTTAGACATTTAGAGAAGTGGTGGCTAAAAATAGAGATTCCAAACAGGGGTTTAGAATGCTATCATGAAGAAGCAGTCAACCTAAATGCAGTTTTTTTATTTTTTTTGTTAATTATTAATTTATTTGATTTGTTTTTTGGCTAGTGGCCAGTCCAATTCCTTCTATCTTCCCCTTAGCTAGGTGTCTAGACTCTAGACTTCATTAAGAAGATCAGATTCATCATCCATTAAGTTGCTTCTGATGGTCGGGCTCCAAATAGCTAATCCTCCATGTCCTTCCCCATGGTTACTACGGCATAATAGGTAGGCAATCTGGTACAGTGTAGGGAATTTGAGGATGAGTGTATTATGCAAATATCTGAAAATAAGTGTGTTTTTTTTTCTTTTTTCTTTATCCCATTTAAGAAGTGAAGAACTAATCTAGCTAGCGGCAATCTGGTCAAGTGTAGGGAATTGAACTGGCTAGCAGCCAGTCCAGTTCCTTCTATCTTTCCCTTGGCTAGGTGTCTAGACGTCATTAAGAAGATCAGATTCATTGTCCATTAAGTTGCATCTGAAGGTCGGGCTCCAAATAGCTAATCCTTCATGTCCTTCCTTATGGTTACCAAGGCATCAATAGGTAGGCAATCTGGTAAAGTGTAGGGAATTTGAGGATGGGTGTATTATGCAAATATCTGAAAGATAAGTGGTTTTTTTTTTTTCTTGCTCCCATTTAAGAACTGTAGAACTAATCTGATTGTCAAATTTAGCTCTCACTTAAGAAACCTTGGTAAACACTACTATACTTCAAGCTCGTGAGATTCATGCCCACCAAGCCACATGTTATAGTTCGATGTGGGGATTTGTGCTTGTAAGCCCTCCTCAGTCATTGGCCAGTATCCAACCAGTTTTCTAGAAGGCCTTCCTTAACCAATGATGTAGCCAAATAAAACCCTAACTGGATGGAAAACCCAAACTTGAACCTTAAGCCAAATCAACAGTAACAAGCAAGAAAAGAAAGCAGAATAAAGAGAATACTCATTGCTATTGGTGAATAATCTGATGATTTGTTCAATCTCAAGGAGAATACATCAATCCCAATGGAAAAGAAGCCATGAAAGTGTATCTATACATTGTGCAAATCTCCAAAACTGGGTCAGCAACAGTAGAGCTCTTTTTTCCTTTGTTAACATGCACACAAAACCCTAGTATCATCTCAAACATCCATTTTCAAACAAAGCAAATCCAGCCCCTCACTCAAATGGGCCCCTAATGCCAAAAAGACAGAAAAATGAATGAGGAAAACAGCTGCCAAACCAAAAAAAAAAAAAAAAATCCTGCAAACAGGTATTTTTTTTTATTATTTGTAGTAGATTGGATGTGGGCTCCACATGGCCCACCCTTAGATGAAGAATATCCAACTATCAGGAAGGGCATCCATGGTCGAATCCCTTGGTGGCTTTACTTCTTGGATTGAGTTGGTTTTACCCTCCAAGATTAGTGTGGTCCAGCCTCTTTTAACTATTCTAAATATGTGAAATTTTCATATAAGCCCCTGCATTCTTTTATTCTTCACAAATGTGGACTGTTTGGGCCCTGTACTTCAATCTTGATAGAAACCTTGAGGGCCTTCTTAGAGCCCTCAAACAGGTAAATAAACTCCTCAGCAAGCAGAAGTATATGATCAAAGTTTGAATCTTCATCAATCAACTTACGTTTGCAAAGACCAAGGTCTTCCATAGATTTTGGTTGGCAAATGACTACTAGGGTGATTCTTTCATTTTTCCTCCTTGATTTGCCACTGAACTCCCATTTCAGCTATTAAATTCTCTTGGTAACTTCCAGTGGCATCTAAAGAGATACATAGTAAACTGGGAGGTTGGGTTATGGATTTCTCCTAGCAAAAGATATTTGGACTATCAAATCGACAGTCTCCCTTTAATCTTTCCATCGCCAGATCCCATAAATATTCTAAAACTCCACCGACACAATGCTGACAACCTTAGTAGTTGGGACATGCCTAATTTTGCAACCTAGAATAGAGGCTAAGTTGATCTAGTGGTTTTCTACTACTTTTCTGTTCATCAGCTCGCTCATAGCAGAGTTTATTTTAAGGCCTGACATAGCTTCAAAACTTTGTAGAACCATTTTAAGCACATCGCTTGCTCCGATACTGCATCACAAGAGATAACGATGTCGAATTTCAGTTAGAGATAGCTGATGTGACTAACAGCAATCAGTGGAATCCATCAGCCATGTCCTCTGGGCATTTTCCACCATGTGACTAAGAGCTTCTTTTAAAATTCTAGAGTAATGAGGAGAGAGGATTACCTTAACAAAGATGATAAGATGCTGAGAAGAAACCTCTAGCAGAGTCGTTTAGTATGATAGATTATGTAGCAGTCACTGTTCAGAATTTAACTAATTTCTCTATTTTATTTTTATCAAAGGCCCTTTATTGATCCAACTTACAAATAAGACCTTGTGTACGTGCTTTGTAGCAAGACCACATGTACATTGCAACCAGAAAACCGTTGAACCGGTGGGCATTGTTTGGTTGTAGTCATTTACATATAGAAACTACTTACATGCATAACGGTTATGCACCATTATGTTGTTTATGCTCATTTACGCATGTGATGCATAATTCAGATGTGAAAACGGTGTGCAAAACAATCCGTTTTCACATCCCCTGAGGTCCTGGGAAAACAAATCACGCCACATGCATAAATGGAACCAAACAGGAGCTGCTACAGTGTCTTGGGCATTCTCCTAAGGGTAACCTATTTTTTTTCCATTTTTTTCATCATGTGGACTCGGAAATCAAGATCTAAATCAATTATGCTCTTCAGAAAAGCAAAAGCAGTTGGAGTTTAAAATTTAACCGTCGATTCATCATGGTTTTTCAGATATTTGCAAAAAAAGTCATTACCCAAATATTTACCCAAAAATTTTCACGATCCAAGCCATTCATCCTCTTTAGAAGGTTCAAAATAGCAATGGGCAATGGGTCAGACTACATGCACTGATTCATCGTGGATCGTGAAAATTTTTGAAAACCATTGGATCATTGGATGAACTAGAGTAAATGACAGACCAGCAATGTCCCTTGGGCCCAATCCATGTTTATTATTATTAGTATTTTCCTATTCCTGTGGGCCCCTAAATCATGATCTGAACCGTCCATCCTTTTTAATAGGCCAAAAAGGGCCAGCGTCAAATTTCATCTATTGATTCATCGCAGATTTTGAGATATTTGCGAAAAGTCCAAACCCTAAAATCTGCCATTATGGACTTCTATGGGCTGTATTTCCATGATCCCAACCCTTCATCCTCTTTAGGATACCAAAAATGGCTAGGGGTTCAAATTCCAAGTCTTGATTTTCATCATGGATTTTGAGAAATTTTGTGAAAAATGTTGAACTTTTGGATACACAGAAAGGCACACGTGCGGAGATGTGAAAATGACAGACAATGGACTTTCTTTCACATGTGTATCATTTGCCTATGAAAATGTGAATCCTTTTCACAGAAACTAAACAAACCCTTAAGAATTTGTTTCCCATTCATGACAATGACCTGTGAGAAAGATTTGATATGAGGGTCCATGTATGGTAAATGCTAAAGCCATGGCAATGATCTTTTGTAGATTTTTACCCAGTAATCTAATTGGGATGAACTTCTTGATTTTTGAAGCTCCCTCATTCTCTGGAACAAGGCTATGCAGGTAGCACCTACTTGTTTGGACAATCGGCCCTCTCATGGAATCCTGAAATAGAATGAGTAATTAGGAGAAGGAAAGATGTTCCAAAAGGACTGAAGCTGCTTTTTAAGTGACCATAGTACCATTGTTATCATGTTATGACATGATTGTATCGATTGTCAATGGCATCCCTATGCTTCAGTCTCAGGCTTTAGGCTCACTCTAGGGTGCGTTAGCAAAATAAAGAGCCCAGTCCAACTCTTGTATAGTTGTCTACAAAGAATTCAATTTGACTATCTCGTCAGAAGGAAGATGCCAAGTCTGCTTAATATTATTAAAACTTGTAAGGGGTCATAACGGCAATTTTAAAGGGGAAACTATTTGGTATAATTTATATATTGCTGTATATCGACCCACAAATCAGCCTATGAAAGATGTTGCTCATATAAACTGAATGACTATTCAGGTATCCAGGTGAATGGCACAGCTGAGTGGTAGCTCTGCTAAATTGCTACTTAGGTAGATAATATAGCGCCATGGATTTTTTAGGCCACGATAAGTAATTTAAAAACCCAGTTTTCTGCAAAATGCTTGTTGCTGGACAATGGCTTTAATTTTGTTACTTGCATCATTCTGCAAAATGTTTGTTGCTGGACAATAGCTTTAATTTTGTTACTTGCATCATTAGAGGAAACTTAGATGCTGTTAATAATTTCTGTCATCGATATCAGAAGTGACCACAGTCACCACACACAATTCTGACTGGACTTATTTTTCTATCCATATCCAACTATTGCCTTCCAGCTTTTCATCTTCCAGAGAGTTTCTAGCATTCAAATGCTAAAAATAAAAATAATAAAAAAGGAGAGCTTTTGACAATATTAGTTTCCTATATTTCTTTCATCTTCAGCGCACACATTATCCTGTAGTTTATTTTATTTCTAAGACTTTACGGTGGTTTAATCTTTTTCAATTGCTGGGTAAATCTTTACATTACCCAGTATGGCTGGTTAAATATTTTTCAATTGCTATCGGGATTATAGCTGCAAGCACAGCTGATCATTTACTAGACTTGTAATTTTCTTCCAGAAATTATGCTCATTCAACATGCTTACATACATGATCATAAGAAGTCAGAGACCATTTATTCCTAAACAGCCATCAGAGTTAAAGATGCATGCCATAGTTGTCTTTTACGCATAGTTTGAAAGGGGAAAGAAAAACATTCCGCACTCCATCATTGTGACTCTCAATAAACAGTATCCTAAGAGAAAAACAATTTGATTGCCTGTGCTTATCTTTATCTTTTTGTCTTAGGATTATGCTGGAACAAAAGATTTGAGCAGAGAACCACAAGTTACCAGCTATAACAGGCAATTTATGGGCACTGTTGATTACATATGGTAAGTATCCTAAGAAGTTATTCTTTTCAACAACTTGGCTGTACTGCACTGTGAGAATTCAATTATTTTCCTCTTCTTCTGAATGAAAGGTACAGGAAAGGGTATTATTCCCAACCTGGAAAGATAATGTATTACGGTAAGGACAGTGTTTGACGAGTCTTTCTTTGCAACATTAATCAAATTCTCCTGACTTGCTAATAGACCTCAAAATGGATTCGATGTAAATATCAGAGAGTTTAGATCTGGGTATTACTTGAATAACCTTCTAGTAAGTTAACAGTCTATGCTCTCTCCATGGTCCATGGAGACGTAGGATCAGGCAGGTCCATATATATTAAGAGGATGAGCCAAAGGAAAAGTAGTAGAAAATACATAGGATGAAGTCAATTTCCTCCCAACTTGTAGCCAGTATAAGTAAAGATATGTAGCATAAAATCAAAATTTTCTGTACTTTTAGCCTGTGAAAGTACCGATATTAGCTGGTTAACTTATTTGAGTAAAGCAGAAGTGATGCAGCCTGGATAAATGGACCCACTTGATCACGAGTCTTAATCAAGTGGCATAAGTCCATGTCCTATGTGTGGGCGAGTTGGCTTTCAAAAAAAAAATGTTCCTAATGATGGCCTGATTTCATGTGTCAAATGAAGTCAGAATGACCTGAAACTGGACCTGTTGGATAGCGAATTCAATAGCTTTCAACTGAGCCTTAGTTTGTACAATTTTGATTCATATTGATAAATTTATGACCAATTTTCTATTAGGTTATAAGAGAGTTGCAAATTTAGTGTTATGTTTGTAATTTTTATTTTTGTTATGTTCAAAATGCTAGGATAGAACTTTCAATTTCTAATTTTCTTCTACTTACAAAAGTGATGTAAGTGGACGAGTTTGTTCTCTACTAGTTTAATCAGAGCGAGTCCTTTTTACTTCGGAGAGGCCTCCTTCAATTTGGTATTAAAGCATAGGTTTTGAAGGGCCTTATCCATTTCTAGCGTTGCTACTTCCTACATACTACAGTTTATAGCCATTAGTGAGTTCCTTGGCTTTATCCCCTTTCCACTTTGCATTTTGTAGACAGGCTACACTGACTCTTCTTTCACTTCATCAACTAACTTCATGCCCTTGCCTATCGAAGTTTCTATATTTAAAGTAGTAAGTCAAATCATCATCTTCTTCTGGACTACCTTCTTTATGCACATTCGTACAAATTGGTGCAAGAACCCATGCTTACTTTCCATTGCCTATGATGCCTAGATACGGCATGGATACGGCAAGGACATGCCATAGATGTGGTAGGGACACGGATTTTACATGTAAAAATTGAAGTATCAGATAAGATACGACACGATACGCTGCCCATTTTGAAGTATCCATGCATTATAGTCCATTGCTACTGGCCAATGCTGCAGTGCATCGCCTTTTGTGGGGGATGCCCTAGCACAGAACCCTTAGCAAATTTTCATTGTAACCATGTGCCTGCATGTCGTTTTTTATAGTAGGGAATGCCCTACCATGATCATAGAATGTTGTTTTCTCAGAATTCATGTTTGGGTTGTGACAAAAGTTTTGTGTTGACTATTAACGTATATAACAACTCACGGAAACAGCCTCTTCAAAAATGAAGGTAAGGCTGCGTACATCTTACCCTCCCCAGACCCCGCTATACGGGAGCCTCGTGCACTAGGCCACCCTTTTTTTTTTATTAACTTATATAACAACTCCCTTTTATCTAAGCATGGTGACCAGTAGCAAAAACTAGCGTCCTCTCCCTCCGTCACGCAATGGACATACAAAATCAACCACAAATACATGGATGATGATATCATAATGAATAACAATGAATCCATAGACATTCAAAGGAAAAATTGAAAGAAGATCCATGTTGAAAATTATTTATAAAAATTCTAGAGCCTTACCTAATTTTAAAGCCCACATGAGTGCCGAAAATTAAAAAAAAGTGGGATCATGATATTTATACTTTCCTCACATATTTTTCAAGATCGGTGAAGATGTACGATATGAAACCTTAGTTGAATAATTTAGATCGTGAACTTGGAGCCCATAAGATGGAAAGTGAGATTAGGCTATTTATGCATTTTATTTTCTATGTTTTTCAAAACCTACGAGGATCTAAGATACAAAAGTTTCACCTTGGTGTATTAATTCTATTAGAATATAGAATGATTCAGATCATCAAGTTGGAGCCGGCCAGATTGTAGAAAATCAGAAAGTGAGATTAATCTATTTTCTGTTTTTCCGTTGTATCTCAAAATCTGTGAAGACCCATGATATGGAAGTTTACATATTGGGGTTTATCATTTCTATGAGAATTTTGACGCAGTTTGGGTCATGAATTGGGGCCCACATAAGTTAAAGAAGAAAAGAAAAAGGAAAATAGGATTAGGTTGCTTTTTTTCTTTTCTTTTCTTTTCTTTTTTTTTAATATTTGTCAAAATTCATGTGGATAAAAAAATATGATACTTCACACCTTGAAGTTTATTAGTTCTATCGAAATGTCAAATGGTTCAGATTTCAAATTGGGGCCCAAAAAGTGAAACTTAAAAAAAAAAAAAAAAGGGAGAAACTATGTGTGTTTTTAAAAGGTATTGAATTGAGGCTAGTGCCCCAACTTTTTGAACTTTTTGTAGGGACCTCATGATGAGGTTGCTTCATAAGGAGGCTCAATTTCAAAATGGAGAGCACTGTGTGTGAGCGCGCATGCGCACTAGTTTTTACTGCTAATCCCAAGCTCAAGTAAAGGAGGAGGGTTGCTCTAGGTAGGTTGATAATCAGAGTAAAATTATCACAACCTAAACATTAATTATGAGATAAAAACATTTCAATATCATGCTTAGGCGTTCCTCGCTTTTAGCAACGCATTGCAGCGTCGCCCGATTACAGTGGAAAGTGGGCAAGGGCTACTGCACCACTCTGGACGAGTGCAGATAAATAAGCTAGTCTAGAAGAAAAGGAATATTTGACTTGGTACTTGGAATATATAGGAACCTTGACAAGCAATAGCATGGAGTTGGTTGAGGTAATGAAAAGGAAGAAGAATTAATGTAACTTGTCTAGAATAGACAAAGTGGAAAGGGGATAAAGCTAAGGAGCTTACTGATGGTTATAAGCTTTTTTACGTAGGAAAGAATAATACAAGAAATGAAGTAGGTATAGTTGTAGATAAGGATTTGGAAGAGAAAATTGTGGGACTAAAGAGGTTGAGTGATAAAATTATGACAATTAAACTAGTGTTAGAGGAAAACATAATTCATATTATTAGTGCATATTCTCCCTAAGTAGGATTAGATGAAAGTGTAAAGAGACAATTTTTTTGAGGAGATGGATAATTTAGTGTGAGAAACTCTAATTAGTGATAAGATTTTCCTAGGAGGGGACTTAAATGGGCATGTAGGAAAGGATAATAAAGGATATGAGAGAGTGCATGGAGGACTTGGATTCAGAGAAAAAAATGAGTTAAGAGACACTATCTTGGATTTTGCATTAGCATTTGATCTTGTAGTAGCAAACACCTGCTTCAAAAAGAGAGGGGAGTATTAATTACCTATAAAAGCGGAGCTAAAAAGAGCCAGATAGACAATTTTCTTCAAAAAACATGATTGATTAGCTTATGAAGTCTATAATGTTATATACCAAAAGATAGTTTGACCGTACAACATATGCTAGTAGTTTTAAGTATTTTCATTAGAAGTAGAAAGAGAGAGGTAGTAAGTAAAATGTGCCCTAAAACAAGGTGGAGGGATTTGAAAGGATAAAGAGCAACAATGTTTAATGATAAAGTGATTGAGGAGGGAGAATGAAAATTTGAGGGAAAAACTACTACAATGTAGAATCAAATGGCTAATTGTATTAGAAAGGTTGCAAAAGAGGTTATTGAAGAATCTAAAGGGAAAAGATACTATAATAAAGAAAACTGATTGTGGAGTGTAGAGGTTCAAGAAGTTGTTCAAGAGAAAAGACGTCGCTACAAAATTTGGTAAGGGGACTAAGAATATGGAAAACTATGAGATGTATAAGAAGCCAATGAACGAAGTTAAGAAAGAAGCAGGTGGTGCAAAGTTCAAATCATATGCTTACGTCTATAATAGGTTGGAAACGAGAGATGAAGCGAAGGATATTTTTGAGCTTGTAAAAATAAGGGAAATAAAAAGTAGGGACTTAAATCATGTCAAATGCCTTCCCGTGGCATACAAGCATTTATTTATCTCCCCTATTTGTTTCTCCTCCTTTAAAGGAAGGCTTTTCATTTCCCAATAAATAGTCACGAGACTCATACTGATGGAGCTTTCTCATAAAATAGGGTGATCCATGTCTAATTAGATAAATGCTTCAACTTTGATTGAATAGTCTTAGATAGTAGGGAGTCCAATCATTTGTATCATTGCTCGTGTTTCGTTTCATACATTTGTCTAAAAATCCCAGTTTTGATAAATTCTTAAGGATTTATATTTGTGGCCTCTGCCCACCTATTCAAAAATTGGATCACTCAAGGCTATTTCTCTTTCTTTTATATAAATATATAATATGGCAAAACTTTCTCTCAAAACTTTCTGTGCTTATGCTCACATTGATTAGGTTTAGTATATTGAAATAATAGTATTTAGAAAATCACATGTGTCATGTATATTCAACAGTTCTGATTTTCTATAAATGAGCCCCAGATCTAACTTTTATGCAAACCTATCTAACTACTTGTTTTCTACTAGATACACCACGGAAAGTGGAAGAGGACAGTTGTCTTCTCCAATCGTATCTCTCATCCACTTTAAAATAATCCCTAAGTATTATTTTATTCATAAATGAAGCTTGAATTGAATGACTCCTCTTTTTTTGTTGCATTTATTACAGCCAGATGTATACTTCTCATTGGATATTAGATAGGGGCAGAAATGCCTCTTTGAGAGGGGCATTTTGTAGAGTTCCTATATATAAGAAATTGGGTTTTATTTTTTATACTTTAAAATTTGTTTCTCCTGCAATGATGTTCGTGTTGTGTCTTCTTTGCTGTAATTTATGTTTATTACTGCATTTTGAGGTCGTTGAGTGAGCTAATCTGTGTTAACAATTATGCATACTCATGTTATTTGCACTTTTATGTGTACAGGTGTTCAGAAGGTCTCCAAACCGTAGGAGTTCTTGATACCATTCCAAAACATGTTCTAGAGAAAACTCTTGGATTTCCGACGCGGGTATGGTTAAGAATTTTCTATACTTGAACTATGCATGTTTTATCCGACATTGTTTGCTTACAACTGGCAAATAGCAAAGCCTAAACTACTATTGCCAATTCCTAACAATACAAAATGTTGAACGGAATCAGTTGGTGAACAATTTGGCTGAGTCATCTGGATGTTTTAGAGGCTTTCTTATCTTATTCTAATTACACACACACACACACACACACACACACACACACACACTCACACTCTCTCTCTCTCTCTCTCTCTCTCTCTCTCTCTCTCTCTCTCTCTGTCATATTATATATATAGAGAGAGGAATTCTAACGAGCGTCCCACTTTAAATATGTCCCTTTTTTCTACCCTTCTTTTTTTTTTTTTATTGTCATGGGGCCATGTTGAGTCAATCTAGTATTTTCATACACTACCCCTCATGAATGGTCATAAGTCCAAATTTGACACTCATCCAACTTTTCTTCTCCATTGGATTGAAATCATAATAAAATGATACTTCTAAACCATTAAATTTTAGGGCTATAGTCAAAAAGTTAGGATGATCTTATGAACTCAATAGTTTGCATATAGCTAGGTCTCATATGGATCTTTCCATCCAATGGACTTCCATGATCATCATGCATTTCAGTGGGCCCCCCGGGCGCTTATTCTTAAAAAATGCCCCGGCATTATGTAGCGCTCCCCATATATATATATATATATATGTAGAGAATCTTCATGCACATCCAATTCTAGGTCCATCTATAAAATCTGGGGAATATCGAATCGGGGTCGAATCAATCTTCAGCTCTGATATCAACTGATGCAAAGCGGGGTTGCAAGTGTGGGATGGGTAGTGATTGGAGGGTGGAGGGGTAGAACGGGCTTTTGCATGGATAATTGGCCTCACACCAAACTCCCCACTGCAGTGAGGAAGAAGAAAGAACTTGGGGAAACCCCTAAAATCACTCGAGATAATTTTTATTAATCACTGACTGAGGAGCCAAAAGGATTTACAATGCTTGTTTAGGAAAATAAGAAAAGCTAGAGATAATCTGGACGATCTAACAGATTGATGGCCTGAATTAAAATAACTGAATTTAAATAAACTAATAGACAAACCATTAAATAAAAAATTAATCCTAAATAGCATAAAATGAATGGGCTGGGCCCATTGGTGGGCATACCTATGGGAGACCAAGGTCTATCCTGCATCATTTTTGAGCTAAAAACAGTCTATTTGTTTCTAAAAATTTGCATATATAAATCTATACCAAAATCTCTTTTTTTTTTTTTTTTGGGAGTCTTCAAATTCTCTAAGAGCTAGTTTGCGGCACTAAGATGGACCAACCAATGATCAACCTACCAACCTTGCACACACAGACCCACTGACTCTCCACCTACTTTTGCTTGCCATTGATTGGAACACCAATTTCTTTCATATGTGTTGTCTATCTTTGGGACCGTAAAATCAATGTTGGGATGATATAATTATCTTGATTTCTTAGGCATTCATAATCCATGCATAAACCATCTCCTCTCCCATACTCTCTGTCTTTGGCATGCATCTAGGAGGTCCCAAAAAAAATTGATTTGTATATAGAAAATTAAGACTCTTCTCACAAGGAAAAATCCCATATACGTATTTCATCTATATGCTTTGTCCCTTCTATCAAGGGGCAGTGTAGTGAAAGATGTGATATGCTCAAGATGTTTGTGCTAGCAATTAAGAGATATTCCAATTTTATACATGTTAAACTAGCACATGTGAGATGAATTATGAACAAGGATTTAACAATTTAAGCTATAAAAGAAAAGCATCCACCACAATACGAGATTTATAGTGGTTCAGTCGTGGACCTACATCTACACCCAAGCAATTCACGTTCCAGTGATTTTTTGGCTTTTCATTATAGGAGGTTTTCAAATAGGTGCACCTCTACACCTTTACAACCATTTTTTTTTATGCGGTGGTTCGATTTGCAAATCTACAATTTTTTTGATGTGGTGGTTCAAATACAAAATTCTACATGCACAATCAAGGTGAGAGATGAAGTCTTGTTCTAGAGAAGGGTATCGATCTAATTTGTTAAGCTCAAGGTCTTTCCTAGATTGGATTCCACTAATCACTCTTCTTTGAGCTTAGAGAGCTCTTAGAGGTTTTACTATAAATGTGATGAGAGTGACTGGAGAGATGATTTTGAAGGCATAGAATGAGTGACTTAGTAGAGGAAGGAGCTCTTAAAATCTCATGGAGGTTGCAAGTGTTTTTGCCTTTCAAATGGGCTCTTTTTTATATAGAGAACCTCACAATGGCTAGTTTCTCAACTAGTCAAGCCATCTTTATGGCTAGCCTAAAGCCACAATGGCTAGTTTGACTATCGGTCAAACAGGCTTGCCAAAAGCCTCGATTGACACCCCAGATGACCAGGCTACCATGGGTTGACCGTGGCCTAAAATACGTACTTTTGGAACATGGATTAAAATTGCAATATCAGTTGACCCCAAAAACTGATACAGTATCTGTATTTATATCGGCAAGGATCAAAATAGTGGTAGTAGATAGCGTCGCGGCCGGTCGCCAAAACGCTATGTAGTGAGCGCTACGTAGTGGTAACGGAACTACGTAGCGGCATCGCGGTGTGATTCAAAAAAATTATCAAAAAATTTTGAAAAAATTCCAGAAAATCTAGAAAATTGTAAATAACTAGAATATGTGTTTGTTTTGCAAAAAGCCTAAAATAAGGGGGTGTAGCGGTCCCCTAAATACATTATGTCCTGTATCGCTGTATAATTAAAAAATAATAGTATCAATCCTATTTTTCACATGTATCAAGAATCAATATTCAACACTGAAAGTCAAGACTCAAGAGTCAAGAATTTAAGACTTAGAGAAATTAGCCACTAGAGTCAGTGACTTAACAATCAACATTCAACACAATAAATGACATAATAAATAATAACTTCATAAATAATATTGTACTTAAAGAGTTGGGACATGAGAGTTAATATAAAGTTGAAATTTAAGAAATGATTAAAGGAATAGCTCTACCACCAAAATGAATGTCTAGCAGGATATATGACACTGGCATCGCTGTCTTCATCCCCATAGTTGTCATCATTAGCACTACTCCCACTAGTACCAACATACTGCGACTCCCCTTCATATTGGTAGGCATTGGGATCCTCAAACACAAAGAAATGGGATGGACTTGGATTTGGATGAGGATATTGATCAAACGACTCTAATTCTGAATATTGTTGTGAGGATGATTTCGCTTGATCATGTGTGTAGTCCGGTGGGACATACAGTTGGTGCCCAGAATATGGGTCATGGAAAATAGGGTACCAATTTGCTGTTTGTTACCTTCCAACATTTGCACTCCTACCATCATTTCCTTGTTCATCACGGGGTCTTTGGCGTACATAAACATGACCTGGCCTCATACGAGATGGATCTGGAAATTCATCCACAGTTTGAACGGGAGCATTTAATTCGTCTTCATGGTAAGAACCACTTGGCTCGGCCCCGTTACCTCCTCCAGATGGAGAGTCACTACTATGAGCAATACTTGTGAGTGATTTTAAGTGATTTAGTTGGCCAAATTTAAATAAAATCTATTTTTTTCAAAAAGTCCTATTAAAATGAACATAAAAAATTAAATAAATTCAAATAAATAAGAAAAAGAGCGTAATTTATTCATGGGATTCATAGATCTAACACTTGGGAATAATTTTCAAGTAATTTGGTTGGTGTTTCTTCAAGAAAAAAAAAATTTTTCAAAAATTAAAAAAAATCCGAGAATAATAAATAAATAATAAATAAATAAACTATAGAAAATGGGAGGTTTGATCTATGGGAAACATCGATCTATCACTTACAAGCCATTTCCAAGAGATTCATGAAGGAGAAAAAAGGAATAAAGCTATAGATCTAAAAAAATCACATAGAAAATACCTTTTGAAAAATGCTTTTTGACTCCAAAGAAGATGAATGCTCTAGATTTGTAGATCTTGATGTGTTTTTGGACCCTTGTTGCTTTTGATTTGAAGGAAAAGGGAGGTAGGACCAAAACATAGTGGAAAGGGAAAATGAGAGATGGAGACAACAGTGAAACAAGTGACAGTAGGAAGAAGGAGTTTCATCTGGGCTTTTAAATAGTCCAGACTGTTGCGGCCGCTACGCAAAATAGCGGCCGCTATTTTGCCGTAGCGTAGCGGCCGCTATTTTGCCGTAGCGTAGCGGCCGGCACCGCTACGGCCGATATAGCGGCCGCTACGCTTTGTAGCGGCTGCTATTTTATTCCTTGTATATCAGTATCAATCGCGGTTCGCAGTCCATCACAATTGTTGCAACAAGAATTTTTTTTTTTACTCCAAAAAACTTCGGAAAAATATTCAAAAACTCCATAATATTATAAAATGCTGAAAAGCTATATTTTTTTCCATTAGGTGCAACCATAAAGCAAAATATCGGTCCACTAAATCATAATATCCTGCATCGCTATTTATCCATCACATGTGGAATGTGGAATGTTCTAGTGTTTAAACTTGGCCCTACAATTATTTGTTTTTTAAATTCTTTACCTATTGGATTGACCACTATTTTAAACCTAAATTATTCGTCATAGTTGTTGCAGCATGAATTTTTTTTCGACTCCAAAACACTTTGGAAAATATTCAAAAAATCCAGATTATTATAAAATGCTAAAAAGCAATATTTTTTTCCCATTAGTAGCAACCATAAATCAAATACCGGTCCACTAAATCATAATGTCTTGCATTGCTATTTAATATTTATTCATTACATGTGGAATGTTCTAGTGTTTAAACTTGGCCCTATTTGTTTTCTAAATTCTTTACCTATTGGATTGACCACTATTTTAAACCTAAATTTTTAATATTTTATTCACATGTATTATAAATGATTAATATGATACTAGCATGGTTTATATTTGTGTGAACTTTATTAAGGGCCTTTTAAGGTGGTATTTATTTTGAGTGATTTATATTTGTAATTAATGGTCCTATGAAAATGGTACAAATCAAAATCTAGATTTTCCAAGGATTTGGATCCACCAAAAAAATTGACCACTACAGGACACTTGTAACTTTTTATTTTATTTTATTTTCATATTTTACAAGTGATTAGTCTGAGAATAAGCCCAATTCTTATTTGGGTAAATTTTGTTTAAGGATTGTTGAAGATGGTGCATTTATTTCGACTGGTACATATTGTTCCTATGTGGGTCGATTTGTTTTTCTTTTCCCAAGAAGGGAGCTAGATTAATGAAAAAGGAAGTGGGCCATGTATTTTTGTATTAAAATGTAGGCATATAGATCTTGAGAATTTGTGCCACATTTTGGAGCCCTAAGCCAAGAAATTCAAGAACGTGGAGGCCAGCTGGGGCATCTTTGCCATTTCTCTATTTCGAGTTCCAACGGAAGAATTGGAAACGCCAGAAGTGGGAAGGAAGGAGAGAGGGAAGAGAACAAGGGAAGGAAGAAAGGGAGAGCAACAACACCCAAGAGCACACCCTCTCTTTTTTCAGATCTCTCTCTCTGTTACATTCATGCCCATCTCTCTCTCTCTCTTTCTGTCTCTCTCTTACAAGGATGCCCATCTCTCCTTTCTCCCTTTTGTTTTCAGATTTTCAAAATTCCAGCAGTCTCTCTCCCCTCTTTATCTTCCTCTCTTTCTTTTTATTTATTTTTTTTTTTAACAATAAGAACCGTTACAAGTATGTATCAGCCGATACTGGTATTTATCCAAAATTTAAATATATCGGCTGATATTCACAGATACGACTACAATTGTTCACCGTGTTGAAACCATGATCGCTACGCTGTAAAAAATCGGTTCAGTCATGGCCGATACTAGTACTTATTGGCTGATATTTTAAACCATGTTCTGGAATGAGCCACTATGGGGTACCACGATTGCTATCCCAGTCAACTAGGCTTGACGAAGGTCGATTGAGGTCACTGGACCTGGTCTCATATTAGGCCATATTTTATCCTAATTGGTTTGCCATTTGGGACAGGGATTTAGGGGCCAAAATTAGGCTTGCCTAAGGTCCCTATACCTGAATAGGTCGGCACACATTGGGTCTTCTACTTGATGGACTTGCATGCCTTTCCAAGCCTTGATCTTCAATCTTTGAGCATGTTCTTCCTTGAATGGTCTTGATGAAGGTTTGACATGGACTTTGACACGGAATTGACAATCAATGTTAGTGCAAATCTAACTATGGCACTAACACTTAGGAGTTCTGGTCTTCCAATAAACCTTATAGCCTATGAAGCACAGACACGGACACGAGACACGGATACGGCAAGAGACGGACATGTCAACACGGCATTTCTCAAAAAAGTAGGACATAGACACGTCGAGGACACATTAATACATTAATAATATATATTTATTAATATATATAATCAATAAAAAAATCAACATTCAATACATTAAATACAACACTAAAACATAATTCGTCATCGTTAAACATGAAATATCCAAAGTACCATAAAATCCTTACAAAGAAAAGCGAGGATCATCCCTTTTTCCTCCAAACCAAAAAAAAAAAAGCAAAAAAGAAGCCAATTCAGTGCTAATTTCACTCATTTGATGCAACTTCAACTGCCTCACCATCACCATCAATTTCATCATGATTAACAGCATCTGGAAAGACCACGGTCTCCAACTCTAGCTCATCAAGTGAGAGATTAGCAACTTCAAGCACCCCAACATCCTCTAAGGAATCAAATGTATCCTCAGCAATATCCCACATCTTAGTCTCTCCTTGCATATATTGTGGGGTTCATCTTGACGGAAGACATAAATTACTATGAATAAAAACCAAGTCTTTGGCACGTTTTGGCGTCATCTTGTTCCTTCTCACGGAGTGCACAAAGGAGTATATACTCCAATTCCTCTCGCAACATGATGAAGAAGAAGGCTGCATAAGTAGCTTGAAAGCTAAGCCTTGAAACATAAGTGCACAGGCTCCATGGATGGCCCATCAACTTGTTGGGTTCATATGATATCAATCATGTAAAGAATCATGGGTTCATATGATATCAATCATGTAAAGAATCATACTCCTTGAATTCCCCTATCCTAAGCGAGAAATTGGCAAACTCCATATTAACCATTGTACGCTCTTCGGAAGTGGTGAAGTATTTGACGAGACATTTCTTTCTCTCTCTAGAAACCTCCATATCTTTATGTGGAGGAACTCACTCAGGTCCTCTTGAAGCCATTCGTCGCTATAATACTTTCAATAAAAGAAAGAAGGATTTCATATTTACTTTATGATGAAAAGGTGTAATATGTTAAGAAATACTTGTAACTTATCTAAAAAGAAATGGTTAAAAAGTGAAAAGCTTAGGACTTAGAATTCACCTAGGATTCAGAGAATGTGCCAAGCAATGGAGCGGGGTATTGTTCTTGTTCCAACGATCAACAAGTATTTGGTGTACCACATCATAAAATAAAGATGACTCATCAGGCCGCTTCCCTTCATGCCTATATATTGTGGTCTTCACTTTTTCAATCATTGTATCCCACATGTCATACACCAAGTGAAGACAAGGCTTGTCCGTATCACAAAGTCTAAGCATATCATAAATGGGTGTTGTGAAGGAAAGAATGTGATCAACTTTATCCCACCAAATGTCATCTAACAACCTTTCCTTTACAAATTTTGCTGTCCCCATATCATCTTCTCGATAATGAGACCATATGTAGCTTATAACCATAGCTTGGAAACCACGCTTTATAAGTTTGAATCTCTTAAGCATGACAATCGCTGAAGCAAAGCATGTGTCAACCACAGAGAGCAATTTCAAAGGAACAAACTCATTGAACATGGCCAACCTCATAGAGTGATTAATGATAAAATGCTTTATGTGCATAACATCACTAACAATCTCCAATATCCAACTACATTCATGATATGTCAATTGATTGTTTTCAACATTTTTTGCTGCACAAATGTTCTTCAATGCAAGATTGAGGGTGTGGACCACACATGGTGTCCAAATAATGTTAGGAAATTCTGTTTCAATGATATGTTCCGCACCCTTACAGTTTGGAGTATTGTCAGTAATTATTTGAACCACATTCTCATGCCAAGCATCCTTAATGACCTCATTCATCAAATTAGCAATGAAATGCTTATCTTTTGTTTCACCTGAACGATCAATAGCTTTAAGAAACATAGGCCCACCTTCCGACACAGCCATGAAATTGATCAATGACTTCCTTTGCGAGTCACTTCACCCATCACTGACAATGCTTACACCATTTTCCCTCCACGTGCTTTTGATAGGTTGCAACAATCTTTTAATATTTGCCTTTTCTTTTTGGAGCAAATTGGTCCTCAACATATTGTACCCCGGAGGCACATAACTGATAAGTGGATTGTTGGCAGAAAAAGTGAAGGCATTTACAAAATATGAGTTTCTTGCTAAGTGAAATGGTAAACCCACCAAATAAAACATCCTAGCAATCTCAGCATGTAATTGATCACGAGCTGCTGAATTAAATGCCTTCTCAATGGGATTTGCACTTCCATTCCACTCCCACCACTTGTCTTTCTCTTCTTTGGGTCAAACCCTCCTTGCATCATACTCATCATAGTCATAGAATTAGAACTAGATGAAAAAATAGGAACAGGTAAAGGTACTTTTTTGGTGCATTGGCCGTCCTCCTCAATTTTACTTCTTCTTCTAATTTTTGCATTTCAGAAATATCTTTTGTTGTAACTTTTGAACATGCAGCAATCCCACAACCAGGCAATTTTAACAAGTGAGCCTTAACCCTTGTGTATGAACTCTTTTTTATTTGATTGCAAAAATTGCATTGCCAAGTAATATTTCCCCCTCCATCACTAAGTTTATCCAACTTGGTTACATATCTCCACAAAGGCTTGTTTATATCTTCTTCATTGTGGGGTGTGAGCCAGAGCAACCAATGGACCTCATATTGCCAAATTTCAAATCTATATAATGTAACAGCAAGTTAGCCCCAGGCACTAGCATTAACAACAAATTAACAGGACATAGCATCAAATTAACAACAGACAACAACAAAAAAAAAAAAGGCAGGCAAAGGCAGGAAGAAAACTTCCAACATTAACAAGAAAAAAAAAGTATAGTGCACAGCAGGAAGAAAAAAGCCACATACAAGCAAAGGCAGGCAAGGCAAAGGTAAAGGCAAGCAAGCCTTTCAACACCATTTCATAAAAAAAAATGATGGCAGCAAAATAAAATGATATTGGCAGCAAACAAGCATGATATTGCACAACAAACAAGAATGATAAAAAATAAAAATAAAATGATATTGCACAACAGCAAAATAAAAAATGTATGGCAGCTGCAAAATAAAAAATGAACGGAAATGATTTCATAGACAGGAGTACTGAGAAGGAGTTAAAAAAAAAAATCAAAGGCAGGAGTACTGAGCTACTGAGCAGGAGATATTAAAAAAAGAAAATCAAAGGCAAGAGTACCGAGCAGGAGATATTAAAAAAAAAAAAGCCACACAACGCTGCATTGAAGAAACAGAGCAAAAATCAACTTCATCATCCCTATATTTTGCCCAGATAGAGCAAAAATCACTACCTGGAGATGGTGGGTGTTTCTATGCAGTGAGCTAGAGCGAGAGAAAGCAAGAGAACAGTGGGTGCTTTTTTTTTTCTTTCCCTCTCTTCTTCTCCTTCTCCTTCTTCTTCTCCTTCCCGCAAACGGTGGGTGTTTCTCTGTAGACGGTGGATCTTCTTCTTCTGCTGCTACTTCTTCTTCTTCTTTTTCTCCTTCTCTACTCAGATCCACCGCCAGGTTCTCTTTACTCGTCGACAGCAACGATCTCATTCCCTCTGGTCGTCGACAACCTCGGACGGTGATGGCGTTTTGCCGACGGTTCCTGGGTTTCGCAGACGGGATGGGGCTTTGATCTCGTCACCGGGATGGGGTCTCGCTACTGGGATGGATTTTCGCTACCGGATTGGGTTTTGGCGCCGAGAGGGAGAATGGGTTTCAGAAGAGGGAAATTTGGGGAAATTTTAGAAGAGGGAGAATGGATTTGGCAATCGAAGGCATGGGTTATATTACTTTCAAATTTCATTTAACCCCCTCTTCTTTTTTTGCTTTCTAATTTTAATGCAAAAAGGAGTGGGTTTATGACTTTAAAATTTCATTTAACCCCCTCTTTAATTTTTTTTTCTAATTTTAATGCAAAAGGCGTGGGGTTCTCAATTTTTTTGGGCCCGCCGTGTCGCGTCGTGTCCCACCATGTTGGAGCCATGTCCATAATTTAAAAAATAAAATTTAAAAAAACAGGACACTTTTCGCATGTCCCGAACGTGTCCGAGCAGGTCCGTGTCCCAGACGTGTCGGACACTAACACGCCGGCCCCAGAGAGGTGTCCATGCTTCCTAGCTTATGGCCATGCTACTCACAGTCCATCACGTCTTTTCCAAGTTACTCACATTCCATCATGTATTTTCTCACTATTTTCATTTGAGGCCCTTCCCATTTTACTCCATTTCCAACTTTTTCTATGGAAATTTTCAATATTTCATATTTCATAGTCTTGTGATATGACTAGTCAATTCTTGCTCCAGAATGTCTTCATTTTTTAGTGTATCCATGTTGGGTAACTAGTCTTGTTTTGCAGAAATGGGGCAGTGATCATCTTGCCTTAGCTTGTCGATTGGCATTTACGAAAGGTGAACAGTCTGCAGATACTTCAAATCATCAGTAGGTATCATCTATACTGGCACAGATGCTGTTTATTTCTCTCACATGAATATGCATCTAGTTCAAAGTGAGTTCTTCAGATGCTGTTCACATTCCTGTTTGGCCGTGCTTGCTTCTATGCGTAAGACCTGGAGGCTGGAGGTAACTTATCGGCTGGCCATGAATTACTCTGCTTTAATCACTAAGCTACAATGTCTGATATTGTCTTCGCTACATGTATATCTTTAATGCCATCAATATTTATCTGTTTAAAGGAGGTTCATTACATGGTGAAATTTTTCAAGCCACCTCATTCATGTAAAAGATGTTTAAATATGTACTTATGATTCATGTTTCATGATTTCCATCAGGCTGTCCCCCTTTTTAGGGAGATCAAGACCATTGATTTGGTGGCCATTCCCTAAATAGGCATTGTGATTGCCTCATCTGACCCTTGTGACTTTTGCTTATTAGATGTTGAATCCGCTGTTTTACCTTTTGGCTTGACACAGCTGAGTCGCCTTGGCTTGATGGCTGGCTATGAGTACAGCAAGTCACCTGAGTATCTACTAGCTTGGTTTGAAACTCGACATGATTTTGGCTCTAGTTTCAGGTTTAAAGACAAGAGGTGAGTGTATGAACTGATCCTTATATCTACTTGTATTATATGGGCCTTTTACTTGGGTGCAAACGAAACTGTTGGTTAGTCACTGTACCCGTTTGCTAAGTTATCAGGTGGATCTATAGTCAGGTCTAAAGCATTGGCTAAGGCTTGGTCCATTTAGCGACGGGACCAGGAATCAAATCTGGGATTGGGCTGGGTCTGGGTTTTGCTGGACCTGATTCTATGCCTTCTTCGGACACACCAGGCTATCCTGTTATGCTCGGAACTATGAATTGTGCCCCAAATCATCTGCAATGGCAATGATCGTTTTTCAATCAAACGATTATATGGCTCGGCCCTGGACCACTTTGGGCGACCTTCAGCCCTAAATTTTACAAGAAGGATTTGCTAATGTAGGAGCAAAAATTGTGGGTCTATTTCTATTCAATGTACCTTTTTCTCAATTAATGTTTGGTGCAGTGATGCTAATTTCTTGTAATTTGAGGTTTTGTGGAGTAAATTTAGGAAAAAGATACTAATAGAAGAACTTTGCATCATATATTATGTTGTAGTAAAGTTATTTTCTCATAAAAATAAAAATAAAGAATCATATTCATAGAAGTAACTCCTTCGAATTTTTACATAGTAATCTTCCAATCGACAGGATAAAACATCAGAGAAGTCCCTTATGGCACATATGCGTAGCATCCGAAGAAAACCCGTTCCGTGGGCCTCTCCTCTTCCAAAACACCCGTCCTTGCCTACAACCGCTTCAACTCGAATGGAAATGCTTTTGTCTAATGGTAGATAATGTATCTCATTTTTTCACTTTTCCTTTTGAAAAGCGGTCTTACAAATGTGAAAATTTTTGCGGGAGAAGCAGCTAACTCTGCCTTTTATTTTTTGGGAAATGCTTTTATGTGAAATTGTGGAAATTTTAGCTCATTTTTGTGCTTTTAGTAGAAAGATGGTTGCACCGAATGTGGAAATGTTTTTTGCCTTCTTTTTTTTTTTTTTTTTTTTTGGTGAGGATTTTACCCAAAAAAAAATCATTTAAGTGGACCTCCAAACCATAAGCTTCATTCAAGATGTGGGTGGCCCGGAGTGGTTGTATGTAGTTATTTTTTTGCACCTAATTAATGAGCATCAAATTTGTTATAAGTTTTTTACACCAGCAGTGAAGTTGATGCTCCCTTGTTACCTTTAAATTTTAAAAAAAAATTCCATCTTTTCATCTTCTTCCTTCCATGAACATTTCTTCAGCTATTCGTCTCTTTCCTCCCACAAACAAAGATTTTAGGAGCATTTGGGTCCATATAAGCATATCTCTTTCAAGAATTGTCTTCATTCAATATATTTGAAGGATTTGTTAAGGTAGTATTTCATTTTCTTTTATTTAGCTTTTCTTATTACTCCCATGTTTGGTTCACTTTGTCTCTATCTAATATTCTCGTCAACTCTCTTCAATATCTTATAAACTCTATCGTTTTGTCTTGTGTATTTCAAAATCTTTCATCTTAGATTTTTTGTGTTAGTTTCTTATTGGTATTTGCTCCTTTTTTAGGAAATGGGTTCTTGTGCAATAACCATAGATGTGTATGGTAGTTGGGTGGTGATTGTTCTTCTTGTTTTATAAATAAGTATAGGTGGTTATTGTAGTAGGACAGTGATATTGGCATTTGTTTTACAAAAAGAGGTTATAAATGGTTATGTAGAGTGTTTTGCTGCAATTTGCATAAACTCATTCACATACGTATAATTAAATTACATTTGTGATGTATATACTGATATTTCATTTATGTTATTGTATATGTAGTGAAAGCATGTCAGGCAGTGAGCTTTTAATTGTATTCCACTATGATGGTAAGATTGAATTTAATAAAAAAAATCAATAGTACAAGGTGACCTGGGTATAAAGTTTCTTCTTCATAAATGGGATTTCACTTCATTGATCAATATACTTGATGATAGCGACATACAGGTTATGGTCAAAGCTTCTAAAAATAATAGACTCCCGATTTCTTTATTTCTCACAAGAAATCACAATGAGGCATGTTCACGTATAAACATAATTGTATGTGTGTAATGACTTTATTGTATTCTGCTTTAACTTCGATATAATACATGATTTTTTCATATATGTTAAATTTGATTTAATACAACTTTGACAAGAAGGAATGTATTTCGGAAAAGATGAGCAAAATGAAGAGTGATCGGAAAGGAAAAGGGTTGTTAGAAACACCTTGTTTGAAATAATTTTCAACGGTGAATCTAAATGAAGACAGAGATGTGCACCTCTTAAGTGGATGTAATGTTATGACTACTTAATATGAAATAGGGATGCAAAATTTTAGAACTGAAAATAGAATGGATGGATTTGAACCAGTTAATATAGTCTGTGGTGAAATAATTGCAAATTCAAATGCTATTCAAAGATCAAAGGATATCGCGATTGCCTCAATTAATGAGTTGGTTATATTAGAAAGGATATATGAACTTTCATCTTTGGATGGTTTGATTCCTACAGAGTATGTAACTTTCATAGGAAATTATTCACAAAAGGAACTTTGGTTAAGTCCTGAGTTTTCAAACCATGAAGCTTTTAGAACAACTCTATCAAAATTTGCCATATACAACAACTTCACCTTGAGACACCTTCGAATAAAGTCACGGCCCATTGCAAAAAGAAAAACTGCCCATGGTGTATAAATGCTTCTATGCTTGAGAAAGGACCCACATTCAAAGTCTGAACATATAATTCAATACATCGTTGGTCGAAGCCAATGATAGGAATTTCTCATCGTCAGGCGACTACCAAGCTAATTATAGAATTTATTAAGGAGAGAGTAATAATGAATATCAACATGTGACCGAAAGCAATTATCAACGAATATTAAATGGAATTTGGAACTCGTGTCACCTACAAAAAGGCTCATATGGCTAAAAAGTTAGCTCTGCGTAAAATTCGTAGTTCATACGAGGAATCTTTCCAACTACTACCAATTTATTGCATTGAGTTGGAAATGACTAATCTGAGCATATACACAAATATTAACACTATGACTGATGATTGTTTCAAATGTTTGGTGCTTGCATTCGAGCTTTCTAGAGTTCATTGAGGCCAATGGTAGTAGTTGATGGCTCACACCTATGTGGAAAGTATCCTGGTGTCTTACTTGTAGCTGTGACTTATGATGCAAATCACCAATTATTTTCAATAGCATTTGATTTTGCAAAAGTTGAGCGTCGTGATAGTTAGAAGTGGTTCCTTGCAAATTTATCAAACCATGATGCCTTTAAAGGCATATAAAATATATTTACAACTCAATACCACAACACAATTTCTAATAAAATTCATCAAACAATCATTTGCCACAATTTTAAAATGTATCATAAGATAGTTGAACAACATCTATCACTTAAATGAATACATGATACATGATGCCACTATTTTCTCATCAAATTTTATCAACTACCATATGTTTTCTCATAAACAAAAAAAAAAATCCATGATGCCACCATTTTCCCATGTTAAGAGATATCAATACATGAAGAAATGAAGCAATGTTAAGACACATTCATACATGCCAAAATCTTTATATAAACCTAAGGAATGTCATAAAACTTGAATCTAGATAATTGGTCAAACGCATTCTAGGCATCAACTCTAAATGCTTTCTACAAAGCGTGTAAGTGACAATTATGGAAAATGGAAAACTTTGAGTATTACAAAAAAAAAAAGGGGGGGGAGATCTCACAAGTGTATGAGAAACCAACATCATAAAACCATGAAATCAAACCGAAGTACAAAACCAAGTTTGCAATGCACCAATAACAGAACGCCCAAGTAGTTCAAATGAAAATATGAATGAGAACACAAGAACCATGTACGAACATTCATCAAAAACTACAAGAAGAAAACAAATGACAAGCCCAATCAAAATCACATAGCAGAAGAAAAAAAACAAAGGAGGAAAAACTTTTACCTTCATAAACGGGCAATGAAAATGTAATTATCACTTATGGGGATGAAGGAGAGGCAAGGGGACCAAAAGGAGGACCGACAGCAATCGGATGAGGAAGAAGAGGGGTGATTTTGAAGTGAGAAGAACAAGAAGAATGCGAAAAGTAGGGTTTCAACAGTTTTATTCAAAATAGGAAAGTATTAAACTCGCCACTAGTGTAAAAAAACCTACAGTGAGTTCAATGCTTGTCAATTAGGTGCAAAAAATATATATATATATAAAATATAAAAATAAAATAAAATAACCCAGAGGGCACTCACACCTTAGATAAGGTTTAGTGTTTGGGAGTACTTATATGATTTTTTTGGTAAAATCCTCTTTTTTTTCCTTATAGCAATTTTTGCAAAAATATGGCTACACATCTGCCCTGTCATACCAATAATCAAGGAGGGTCTTTCCAAGTCTGCAGCTATAACTTCATTTTCTTAACTACCCTTGAAATCCATATTTCTCAAATATGTTGTACCATAATGTTTTTTAAATAAGGGAAAAAGCAACTTGCCCCCTTGTACTTTGACCTGATTGCAAAGTACCCCCTCAACCTTAAATTTTTGCACTGAATCACCCTGGAATTAAAACCAAAGTGCAAAAGTAACGGAATCTGTTTATTTTGAGGGAAACTTCTATTTAAACACATACAATTTCTCAGTTTACACACTCATTTAAAAGTAAACAATAAGAACTTATAAAAAATACCCCCACCCCCTTCTCTTTTTACTCACCTTCCCCAACTCCCCCACCTCCAGTGGAGGCCTTTCTCTTCCTCCACTCCCTCTTCCTCTTCCTTTCTCTCCCTCTCCCTCCCCTTCTCTCTATTCTCTCTCTTCCTCCCTCTTCCTCCCTCTCCCTCTCCCTCCCCTTCTCTCTATTCTCTCTCTTCCTCCCTCTTCCTCCCTCCCCCTTCATGTTCTTCTTCTTGTCCTTTTCCTTTCTTTCTTCCTTGTTTCTAATTTAATTCACCTGCAACTAAACTCATCTACCTCTTTCTACCTCTCTATTTATCTTCTTCATTTTCTTCTCCTTTCCATTCTGCTTCCTCCCATCACAATTGTTGTGGACAGCAAACTCAAATCCGAACTGTTTTTGTGCAGCAAAAAAAATGGATGGGATCATGAATTAAGGGCCTACAAAAGTGCAAAAAAATACATTTTGTGCATGGAATTTATCAGATGCTTTTCTCAAAATTTATGAAGAGCTGAGACGAGATTATTTTTCTCATGCACATCTAATGTACTATTAGAATGTGGTTTGCCTCCACTCAATGAAAGGCTTTCTAATCCCAACTCCTAATTTCTGAATACTTTGAGAAAAATTTGAAAAAAAAATAGGTGGCAGCCCCTCCTTTCCCACACTGACATCCCATTGTTTCTTCTGAATCGGTTAGCAAGATAACCGGTTCAATCCCATTCTGTCTTTTGAAAGTTTAATAACGGTTAGCAAAATAAAGAGAACTTCGAGCCTTTTGTTGATTCTCCATTCAGCCACGTCATCACCTAATGGTTATTGCTTCATCACTAAAATTTAAAGTTTCAAAAGTAACTATCTCATCTCATAGTTACTTCTGTTCTTCTCCAGCAAACACATGGTAAAAACGAATGGATGGTTTTTTTTTCTTCCTTTTCATCCTCTCAATTTTTCTCTGTGCCTCCTGTCTTCTTCTTCCTTTCTAATGTCCTCTCGCTCTCTCTCACTGTCTTTCACGAATTCAACCTTAGTCACAAGTGATCTCATTTCATAACATCTCCCTTACTCTAACATAGATTGCAAGGTATGCTTTTAATTCAACCAAATATTCACCTCATAAACTTAATATCTCCTACTTTCTAAGATTAAAAGATATGAAACCCATCACATGGCTGGGAAAAAGTGTTTTAGCCTGCAAACCCAAAACTCCCACTTCTTAAATTCCTGTACGCGCAGATGGAGGTATAGGGATCCAAGATACGTAAATATTTTTTGAATAGATTTCTTGGCTTGATACCGTCCATGATCAAAGCCCCTAAAAAATTGTTTCAATAATTTGTGTTGTATTCCTACTAAGATTTCTCTTTTCTTTTTACAAGGTTTTATAATTTTATGCTTTCCGAAATCGTGTTTTAATCCAGATCTAACGCTCCTCTGTTTTATGCCACAGGACTGCATTCAATGAAATTAGAGATTTTTTAAGGGTGTAATTTATTTTTAATTATATTCTTCACAATAGAAAATCCTAATTTGCATGTTCTTGTTAATTGTTTTGTTATTATCAACATCATTATGATCTTTATGCAGGCACCTCATAGTATCTACCTGGGTGCCATGACGCATGATCAAATAAAAACTCATGATCAGCCTATTTCAAATACGAAAATTTCTCCAATTGATTATGTGGGGTCGCCTTTAATTGATTATGTCAAGGTTCATCAAAATGGCAGTCATATGAACCATTGGATTGCTCAAACTTTGTGAACAAAGAGATTACATATTTAATGAAAGTTTGAGTTTTAAAAATTGATCAAGCAATGATCAGTGGTCTATCCTATTTCACAAGCAATTCTGAGCATCCAATTAAGAGCGACAATAATCCAATGGTTAATTTTGTCCCATTTTGGCTCTCTTGCAATCACCAGGATATTGTTATTATTAATATAAACATGATCCCCTAATACAATCACTATTTGTTGTGAACATTTTGTTTTTCTTTCTTTGCAACCGATCTTATTAAATCACAAAACATATTTTCACAATCAAACCTATATGTATAAAGTGGGACCGCAAAACATTTTTTCATGAATGTCTCCCTCCTTGGAACATGAGAATTTCATGGACACGTGTAAAAAATGCAAGCAAATTGTGTTTGTCTGGTCAAATGGCAAAGGTAACTTCCTATGTAGAACGAAACAGTGCACTAAATAAATAATGCAAGTGGCTAAAACGTAGTTTAAATAGTGTATAAAGAAAAAAATTCAATATTAAATCACTATTATTCACTTCAGCCACAATTTGATTCAATCCAATGTCTGGTTTCACTTTTCTTAGGTATACTTCATATGTCCATGAATGATTTAGAAAAAAATTGTGAATTTATCTTAACATTAAAAAGTCTCTCCTCCTTTTTCTCACACATCTACTAACACAATTTTATTGGTTTAGGCAAGGCAAAGAAATAATAAAATGCCAAGATTTGAGGCCCTTTGTTTAAGCATGAGATAATTTGATGGGTTTTTGGTTTTTTTCCCCTAGATTTTTTAGTAGTTGGTTGCAACATATTTGGAGGTTTTTTTTAAATAAGAATATTTATGATATTATTACTAAAATATTATGGTATAACTTGATCCAACTAATTACTTTAGCTTGTGATGGGTCTTTAGTGATTAATTTAATTTATCAATCAATATGCTAGTTCTTAGCCATATGGGGAAGTAGAATGGCTCAAATCATGAGGGCCCCACAAAACTCAAGAAAATAATGTTATTTGTGTGATTTTAGACTTTGTCAATTGGGCATCTGCTGCCACAATAGCATGTGCCTAGACACTTCACATTTTCAAACTTGCTTGCCCTGGCCCACATGAAAATAAAGTTTTAGGTCTCTACCCGAAATAAAAGTGGGGCACAGCATGGGCTAGGTGAATGCACAGGTGGGCCCAATGACATGTAAGGCTGGGAGGCCTTTGTGCCACGTGTACGGTGGGAAACGTCTTGGGCCATTTTCAGTCTCCAGCTCCTTTTGTCTCTCCTCCCACTTGTTCCACTCATACACACACACAGACACACAGCTTCCCAAGGAGAAAGAAAAAGAAGAAAAGAAGAAGAGTAAGAAAAAGATGGTATTCTCTTCCTCATCAGTTTCCTCTCCACCATTCCAATCCCTCTCCTCTCTTTTCTCAACAAAACCCTTATATGGCAGCAACAAATCTCAGCCGTCCATCTCCGTGAGCGCGCGTTTCAGGGCTTCAGCTGACGTTCCTGATTTCCTGTCTGCCGACTGGTATGTTTTTTTAATGTTGGGTTTCTGGAGCTAAGTTGCAATGATAGTCTTGTTAGTTTTATCATCTGTTTAGAAGAGGAAACATTCATATATGAATTATGAAGCATGAAGAGGGTTGGCAATGGGTATGTTGGGAGACAATTTGGTAAGGTGTTTTAGATGACCATGAATTGCATCTCAATTGGTATGGAGCACATAACTTGTTGGAGATTGGGGGTTTCTTGATCCAAATTTGAGGGGGGCCTCTATGCCCAATAGTAATTTCTCTGGTCAAACTCTTGATTTGGACCATTTCTATATTATTATAGCTTATTATTACCGTTTCCATCAGATAGTTTAGTTATTTGGGATTATTGGGCATGACATGAGTCACTTAAATCACACCTTGTTTAACAACATTTCTCTGTGTGTGTGTGTGTGTGAAAGTGATGGTTTCCATGGATTTGTGCAAATCTGATGTTTGGGGCAGAAATTTTCCATGGATAATGGGGGAATGGGGTTGGCCAAAAATCCGGGCCTTTGAAGATTTTGAAGTCCGAAAGGGAGGGGTTGAACTTTTTTTTAATATAATGGAGGGTGTCCCAACCCTTTGGGGGCGTGGGACCTGGGTAAAAGCTTGAACTCACAACTTCCTGTGGTCCTACGCAAGCTGAGTTACCCCTTGGGATTAGGAAAGGGTTAAACTTGAACCTATGATTTATTTATTATTTATTATTAGTGCGGTTTTTTCCCCTCTCTCAGCTACCACACTGGAAAATTTGCAGTTTTCACAGCTTGCATTTGAGATGTTGAGGTAAATTAAAAAAAAAAGTATGACATGGATTCTGCAACCCCTCACATAACCCTCAGCTGTTTCTAAATGTACCCTTAAGGTGATAATCATTGAAGCCTTTCATAGTGTTTGTGAACCAGATTTGGTCCATTGTCTTTGCAATCAATAGTACTCTTTGGATCCTTGGCTGCATCAGCTTCAGAATGTGGATGTTCATCAGTTCTATGGATCGTGCATGTTTTATAAGCATCCCTTTTCTTTTTTATGAATTGAATGCCTAGCTTACTAGTTCTAATGTAAGTGGGTTATGTGGGTCCCATTCAGAAAACAAAATAACAAGGATAGGATGGGTGTGCAGACCAAGAAAGATTGATTCCATGGTTCTTTAAGAATGGAAAGCTTGAATATCAATCACATCCTTGTCAATATTAGTTAGCATGTGGTTGTTTTAGTCCCAGGAATACCTAATTGTCACTATTTATCTTTACTTCAAATGAAATTTGAAGTGAACAACAATAGCAATTTGAATATCTGATGTCTGCATTTTTTTTGGCATTCAATTGGCCCATTATGATCTTGTATGCCACATTGGAGAAACTAGAAACCACATTAAGTCCTGCATCTGTTCTTGTAAATATTTATGTCTTCGATAAATGGCTTTCCTGACCAATAAAAATTTTTAAAAAGGAAGAAATTGGTTTCCCTGGATGTTTGATAAGTTTATGACGGGGCCCTCTTTAGATCATCTTGTGAAATGAATTATGTCATTGTCTAAGTTTATCGGTACATTTTAACTTTTCCGGTTGCATAGTCTGTTATAATATCACTATTCATTACTTTTTTTTTTTTTTAGTATTCATTACTGCTTGCCCAATTCTTTCACTTTTGTATTTCTATTTTTGCTGCTATGAAGTGTGCAAATCTACGATTTCTATTGCAGGCTTCAATCCCGAAGGAAAAAGCCCTTTGGTCCTAGATTAAATGTGAGTGTTGATTTACAATGCTGGGAGTGATCTATAGATCCGTTGTTTTTTTCATGTGATATATCTACTGTTCTTCTTTCCCTTTTAGTTTAGCGCTGAAGAAGCAGTCCAATACCAACTTGATGCTTTGAAATACAATGATCAGCCTCGTCCAGATTATGGGGTAGAAGTCATGTATAGGGTAATGTCCAATTTCCAATACTACTGAAGAGTATTTCTTTCTCACCATCTGAACTCCATACTAAGCATCTGGGTGCTCCATCTAATTATTCTGATAAGGTGCTGGTTATATCTGACAGTTTGCTGGTTTTGATCCCTTCGAGAGGTCTACCTATTTTGGGCCATTCTTTGATTTGGGACAGGTTAGTCAGACTTTGCTTTCATGATGATGGGATGATTTTTCTGGATGTTCAGCAAGGCTCTTCATATTTACCAGTTGAAACTATCTTATTAAAAGAAAATAAAACATCCATTTCAAAAAAAAAAAAAATGGAAGAGAAAAATGAATAAATAAAACTCCTCACTGTCAAGAGATCTTTAGTTGGTCCACCCAATACACCATATGTCATGGTTACTTAAGGGTCTGGCTCAATCGATTTCTATGCATTTCTCCAATTACGTTGAATGAAGAAGCTTTTGAAATCCATTGGCTTAACTAGCATTATACTATATTGTATCCCCTGTATTTCTGTTTCCATGGATGCAACCCAAATTGGACCCAAGAAAATCTCTTTACATGCACTATGTAGGGCATATTTCATTGTGGTTATTTACAGTTTACTCATGCAAATTTCAGTTTGCACATGCTTGCCAACTTTACTTTCCATATATGCAACCCCAACTGGAACCAGGAAAATCTCTCCAGTTGGACCCAAGAAAACCTCTTTCCCTGCACTATTTGAATTATGTAGGCCATGTTTCATTGTGCCTATTTACAGTTTACTCATGCTAATTTCAGTATGCATATGCTTGCCAACCAGTTTCGCCTTAAATAATTGTTTGTTTCAACATATACCTGTAGCAGTCTGTAGACCCAACAATCAGGCTGGGAGAAGAAACATTTATTAAGAAACTTTGAGAGAGAGTGAGAGAGGGAGGGAGCTGAAATGAAGAAATGTGTATTGCTTTACAGAAACTATGATCAGTTGATATACATGTGTGTATCATCATCATAACTTTCTCGCATCAGTTGATGGTCCGTTTAAAGAGTTTTACTCTAAAAACACCTTTAAAAAAAGTTCTAATTTAGAACTTATTAAATTTAAAAAAAGACTTTGCAGTGGCATTTGATCTTATAGTAGCAAATACTTACTTTAAAAAGAGAGATGAGCATTTAATTACATATAAAAGTGGGAGTAATAGGAGTCAGATAAACTTTTTTCTAGTTAGAAAACATGACCGATTGACTTGTAAAGATTGTAAGATTATCCCAAGAGAGAGTTTGACTACGCAACATAGGCTTGGAGTTTTAGATATTTGCATTAGAAGTAAAAAGAGAGCAGTAGTAAACAAAATGGACCCTAAAATAAGGTGGAGAGATTTGAAGGGGGAAAGAGCAAATATATTTAAGGACAAAATGATTGAGAAAGGAGAATGGAATATTGAAGGAGAAACTACAGTAATGTGAAATCAAATGGCTAATTGCATTAGGAATGTTGCAAATGAGGTACTTGGAGAATCAAAAGGGAAGAGACATATTAATAAAGAAACATGGTGGTGGAGTATGGAGGTTCAGGAAGTTATTTGACAAAAAAAACATTGCTACAAAGTTTGGCAGGAGACTAAGAGTATAGAAAATTTTGAGTTGTATAAGAAGGCAAAGAAAGAAGCTAAGAAAGTAGTAAGTAGTGCAAAGTTCAAACCATACGATGACCTCTATAATAGGTTGGGAACAAGAGAAGGAGAAAAGGATATTTTTAAGCTTGCAAAAATAAGAGAAAAGAAAAGTAGGGATTTAGATCATGTCAAATGTATCAAGGACAATGAGGAAAATATTTTGGTGAAGGACAACGATATTATAGAAAGGTGGAAAGAATATTTTAGTAAACTTTTAAATGAAGAATATTTGGGCAATACAAGAGTGGAGGAGGATACTTCATTACAAGAGTATACTTTTCTCTGTAGAATTAGAGGGGTGGAAGTGAAGGAAGCATTGAAGCGAATGAAGACAAGAAAGGCAACAGGCCCAGATGGTATTCCGATAGAGGTATGGAAATGCTTAGGAGAGGTTGGAGTAAGTTGATTATGTAGACTATTCAATAAGATACTTGTGACAAAGAAAATGCCGGATGAATGGAGAAGAAGCATTGTAGTACCTATATATAAGAATAAAGGAGATATACAAAATTGTACCAACTATCGAGGGATTAAACTTATGAGTCACACTATAAAGTTATGGGAGAGAATAATAGAACAAAGACTAAGAAAAAAGACTAAGATTTCGGAAAATCAATTTGGTTTTATGCCAGGGAGATCAACTATGAAAGCTATCTTTTCACTTAGACAATTAATGGAAAAATACCGAGCAAAGAGGAAAAATCTACATATGGTCTTTATCGATTTGGAAAAAGCCTATAATAGGGTACCGAGGAATTTAATTTGGTGGGTCTTAAAGAAAAGGAATGTCCCAAGAGGTTACATTAAAATTTTAAAGGATATGTACGAAGGTGCAATAACAAATGTGAAAACCACATGTGGAGAAACGGGCGGATTTCCCGTAACTATAGGCTTACATCAGGGATCATCCTTAAGCCCTTATCTCTTTGCATTAATTATGGATGAGTTAACTGTGCATATTCAAGAAGAAGTACCATGGTGTATGTTGTTCGCAGATGATATAGTGTTGGTGGATGAATCAAGAGAGGGTGTAAATGCAAAGCTTGAGAGATGGCGGAGGGCATTAGAATCTAGAGGCTTTAAAATAAGTCGTACAAAGACAGAATATATGGATTGCAATTTCAGTGGACATATACAAAGTGTTGAAACCACTGTCAAAATTGAAACCCATGAGATACCACGTAAAGATTTTTTTCAGTACCTAAGCTCAATGATTAATAAGGATGGGGAGATTGACGAAGATGTAGAGCATAGGATAAGAACTGGATGGCTGAAGTGGAGACTAGCTTCGGGAGTACTTTGTGATAGACAAATGCCAATAAAATTGAAGGAAAAATTTTACAGGACAGTGGTTAGACCAGTTATGACATATGGAGCAGAATGTTGGCCAATTAAGAAGACACATATTCATAAGATGGATGTAGCGGAAATGAGAATGCTTAGGTGGATGTATGGTAAAACTAGGAAAGATAAAATTAGAAATGAGCGCTTTCGAGAACATTTAGGGGTAGCACCAATAGGAGATAAGATTAGAGAAACTCGTTTAAGATGGTCTGGGCATGTTGAGCGTAGGCCAGTAATGGCACCGGTGAGAAAAAGTTTGGATATACAGGTGGAGGGTCCATCAAGAGGTAGGGGTAGGCCGAAGAAAACATGGATGGAAGTCATTAATTCAGATTTGAAGAAATTGCACTTATCGAAAGATTTAGCTCAAAATAGAACGGAATGGAGAAATAGAATTCATGCAGCCGACCCCAACATGGTTGGGATAAGGCTTTGATGATGATGATGATGATGATGATTAAATTTAAAAAAAAAAAAAAAGAGGTCAAAAGTGTCCTAGTTGTATTTGACTCATACCCTACCACTTTGTTCTGTGATTACTCCAATGTAGCAAAATGCATCTCACTGTGGCATATTCAACTTCTATGCTGTCTGACCTACTGAACTTGCATTGTATGTATTTGGTCTTAGACCTACTAATTGTTAACCTATTCGACTCTAAAGTGCTTGTGCAAACTTTTCCAAGTGTTGAAATGGCTTCTACAGTGGACCTACTTGGCTTAAACTCAAACTAGTTCTCCAAAATACTAGATTATTGTCCTAGTTGTCACTCCATTATTCTCTTAACTCATAAGTTTAATTACCTATAATTGTACAGTTTTGAATATGCTTTATTCTTATAGAATGATACCACTATCCTCTTCTCGATTATCAGGCATTTTTTTCTTGGAATAAAAATTTTATTAAACAGTGTGGTCAATGTATCAATGTTAATGTCACCCACGACATTCGTAGCACTATTGGTATTCCGTCATGACCTTCGTTTTGTTTTCTTCATTCTAGCTGAAGAGAACTTATAGATGTAGTTTAGAAATTCTGTTGATCACCTCTTGATTTGGTTCAAGAATATTATATACTTAACTCACATATTCAATATATGAAAGGTATTCAAATACTTCTCCAATCTATTCATGATTAGTAGTGGCAATTCCTGATCCAACCTGCCAACCCAACCCAAACTTACCCTATAACTCAGAGTTCGTGTTGACATTTCTAACCCGGTTTATAGATGGGTGGTATTCTATCTATTCAGACCTAGACCCAAACCCAAACCACCCCTAGTTGCACTATGACCTCATAACCCAGCCTGAACTTGACCTGTTATTAAGGGGTCAAGTTGACATTTTCAACTTGATCAATAAATGCCGGATTCAGATTGAGACTATATAGTACTCAACCTCACCAAGCATTTTTGAACAAGAACCCACTTGCTTTACTAACAGTTTTTAACCTTGTGATTCCCCAACTCCTGCACGAATCTAGTGATTAACCTTGTGATTGGCACTAATCAAAGAATGAGTTCTAGAGTGCCCTCTGAACGTGACCTTCACGAATCATTTTCACCACAGACCTCTGTCATCACTATAGCACCTTTAACTACCTTCTATCCACAGGCAAATATGAGATCTGAAACCCTTTTCTGAATAATTCCCAAAGATTACCCTTCTTTTGCTTCTGTCAACCACAGACTTCTCCATGCAAAAACTTACATCTATAGATAAACTCCACCTACCCTTTTTAGATTCCTTAAAAATAAAAAGGAATCACCATGAAATAGCACCCATTCTGCTTGCCATACCTCCTTACATTAAGGTTTACTTCACCTATTGACATCACTCATTGTGCTTGGAAAAAGATAGCAAAACTTCATATTTGTCTCACGACCTTATATTTGCTAATATTAATATGATTTTGGATCATATCCTTGATGCAGTTTGAGCGGTTTAGGCGAATATTCCACCATCCAACTTACCGGGTTTTGCTTGGTCACAAGGAAAGGAAGATCTTAAGCAGTCTGTGGGTGAAGGAGGTATGCTAGAGCTAAAGTTTCCTGAACGGCTAGCTGAAGGTCTTAAACAAAATAAACCTCAGAAGAATTATAGGGTACTTTGATCTGATGCAGTGTCCTAGGCATCAGGATGCCAGAATCTTTTAGATCAATAAAGAAACTGGAAATTTTGAAACTGTGATTTCATCACAAGGAGCATCCTGTATCCGCAGTGGGCTGTTTCAGATCAAAGACCAAACTACTGATTGATGCACCCCACTAGTATAGAATGGACATGTCCCGGAGTTCTATATTATGCATATTGACCTACCGTTTTTCCTTGAGGGGCATATGACACCTTAAGGCTTGATTTCAAAATTAATTGCTCCAACTGGCAAATTATTTATGGACCTGTTTAGATCCTCAAAACTCAGTTTCCTGTAACCAGTCTACCTGCAAATCTAATCTGTGACAGTTTACCTGTAATTGGATTGAAAAAAAAAAACTGTCATTTACAGGTAACTAGGTACTGAAATGCATGAATCAACATTCACACAAGTTGCCTACACACACAGTTTGTGAAGACCCAAAGTGGCCCTTTCGAAGTCTATATTCCTACTGTTGCTAATGAATCACATGCTTAATGGTGGTCTATGTTAACTGGATCAGAGCCGATTCAAGCAAAGACTTTGGATAAAAGGGGCCCGGCCAGAGGAGGAAGAGATATTCCAGTTTACAATGGTTCAGGTTGGTAATCTACCCCTTGGCTCCCCTTTCAGTACTCATGATAGCTAGCCCTTCACTTTTTTTTATATTGAATCTTTTGACAGAGGGTGGGTGGTTACTTGGATGGTTACTGGCTGACTGAAAGCTTGCTCCATGATGGTGACGGATTCTCTAAAGGTGTAGCTTATTAGTTTTCACCAATGCTGATAGTGCACCCTGGTGAATTAAAGTAGGTGGTGATTCAAGGTCTGCATTATCAAGCCTCAACTTGTACATGCATATGTATAGTCTGTGACTGTTAGTGTTATTGTTTGTATAAAATTGCTGTCTGCCCTACAGATGCAAAGGTAATATGTTCAACTGTAGGGAATGTGAATTCAGAATTTGATCTCTTCAAAAAAGAGGGGGTATGCTTATAGAAGCTGTGCCTGTTCTTGTGTTAGAAGTTCTGTGGGCATCCATTTTTGGAGGCTGGAGTGGTGGTTCTGTCCTTGCTTTGAATTAAAAGGATTATGCATTTATTTCATATATTTTTGTTTTTCACATAGGCTATTTAAAAAGAAACCTCAGCCTAGAATGAGGCTATTTATTTAAAGGCAAGGAATGTTAATCCTATTTGTGCTCCCCTCTCTGGCCCTAACTAGCATGCATGTTCGATATCCAGTGCTTCATCTGATTGGGCTCCTTTGTGAACTCTTCCGGTTCCAAAGATTGGCAGACCCTCTTTTTATTTTTATTTTTTTTAACGTGGTAGCGTATGGTGATTGCAGACAGGCCTGGGCATGATGAATCATAGGGGCTTGTTTCTTTCCGGCTATTTTATTATTGTTATCATTATTATTATTATTATTATGACGAAGAATTCACCGACCCCCTTATGAGTGATCATTGGTAAAACTTGAGATACATAATACGACCCCCTTATGAGTGATCATTGGTAAAACTTGAGATACATAATACGACCCCCTTATGAGTGATCATTGGTAAAACTCGAGATGCATAACACTACCCACTAGCATTATATTCTATTGTCTATTCTTCTTATTCCTTATTCAGCTTTCGGTGTTACTAGTTTATTTAAAAGGCAATCCCCTTCTTTTATAATAACAATAAGGGAAATTGAACAGCCCAATAAAATCTAGATGTGCATTTGCATCACAAATTTCTTTAAGATATAGTGATCCAATGAAAATTTATTTTAAAAAAAAAATCAAACAGCACATGTAACTATAGTTAGGACGTTTAAACCCAAAAAAAAAAAAAAAAGATCAAGTACCATTATCTATTTCTGAGACCACAAAAGCCTAGATCAAACTACCAAAATCAAGTTTTAATGAAAAGTAGAGTGGAATTTGTGTGTGCTACCAAGTTTAGAGATCAGAAGCTGGTTATTTATGTGAGTTGATTTATATGTAGGCTTGAATGTAATAAAAAAATTTAACATTCGAGGTTAGTTGTTCTAAAATGGGAGAACCTTCAAGTGCATTTTAAAAAGATTATGACAATAAGAGAAATTGCGAGACAATCGGTGGGGGCCCATCGATCAATCAAATACTGTCAACACACGCACACTTTACCATAAAAATTGTTAATGAGAAATGAAACAGAAAAGCATCAGAGTTAGATATTTATTTTCAATCGCGTATTTTTCTTTTTCCTTATTAATAATTGAAAGTCAATTTTATATGTTACTAGGTATTCCGCACGTACCCTTCCTTCTCCGGTCATGATCGGCGGCTCCGTAGAGGGGAACTGCTCTCTCCCTCCCTCCGTTTTCCTTTCCTCTCCTCTCTGCTCTGTCTCTCTCCCCCACCTCCTCCCACTTTTTCTCTCTATAAGGGAGAGAGAGAGGGTGGGAGGGAGAGAGAAAAAGTGGAAGAGTGGAGGAGATAGAGCAAAGGGGGATGAGAGTAAGAGGGAGAGGGAGAGGGAGAAGGGTAGTCCCCCTCTGCTGAACCTGTCAATTGTCACCGGGAGGGGGAAGAGGAGAAAAAGATGAGGGACAAGTGAGTGGGGAGAGAAGAGGTGAGGCCATTTGGGTCATTTTAGAGTTTTTTTTTTAATGAGTGAGTGGGAAGAGTCTCTTTTTGTGTCTAGTTAGAAGCTCCCTAATAGAAATTGTCAAACTTCTTCAACAAGTAGTGCTCTAATAAAAAAAAAATTGTTGAGAAACTCAAACAACTCATGAAACTATTGTTAGGAAAAAAGACTTCAACCCAATCATCTACTTTTGAAACGACACAAATCAATATCAAACTACAAAAATAAAGGTTTAATCAAAATTGAAGTGGAATGTCTACTTGCCAATGATAATGATGGGTAATTTGAATTTGATTTTACATCTCTCATGTGGCTAAGGCCATCCATCTCATCTATAACTCCTTATGACTTCTTTCAAAATAAATCTTTTTGTGATCCGGTAGTTTGAGTAGCTTTTCAAAAGCTCTAAGAGGCGAGAGGTTGTGAATTCTAATCTTCACCAGCTTAATCATATTTGTGCAGCCTCTGTAGCAAAAGTTTATTGGAGCAAACAAAATTCAAGTTGGAATACTACTACAACAACAATAATAATAATAATGTTGGGTTTGATAGGTCAAAATTGGAATTGAGCTCATCAATTTCGAAAGGTCTCTATACGTGGATTATTATGATGGCCATGTATCTTTTCAAATTAAAAATATCAATTATATCTCATTTTGTAGATATAATTAGAGAATGGGAAGTAAAATTTGAATAAAACTCTGCATCCTTAGATGTAGATCCCAAGCTCCATTGTGCCTAAGGTCCCCCACCTCGTTCATAACTACTTGTGACAATTTTTAGAGAATTTATATATATAATTGTGTAGTACACTAGGCAGCGTATGCTTTCATAAGCTTTTAAGGGTGAGATTGAGTTCAAATATTCACAATGTATAAAAATGGGCTCCAATCTAAATAAAAGAATGTGTAGGCTCTACGTCAGGTCAGAATTAATAAAATGGTCAAAATTGAAATTCGAAGCTAAAATTGAAATTATGACAAAACTGAGTAGTCTAAATTGAAATCGAGCTAATAAAAATGAGCGTATTTAATATATGTAATAACCAGCAAACACTATGTAAAAGAGATCCCAATATTCATCCATTCAGATAATGGAAAGCATTCTCTAATGCACCTTGTGCATGAAAATCCAAAGTATTGCAGAGGCATATGAGGCTTAGTTAGTCCCTTAGCTCCATGAAGGATTCATGGCAGAAGCTTGTACAAGCCATTAATAACATCAATTACGTAATTGGAATCAACATGGCATCATAGTTTGGATAGCAGGAAAAAAAAACATATTTCCATCCATAATATTCAAGTTGACCAATATTAACAAAAGCAAGTATAATTACAACCCCAAAATAAAGGCACTACAAAAAGATAGGCTAAATAACAAAGATGAATTTCCCCAAAATAAAATCCAAAAGAACCAAAAGATGAAGTGACAATCTTCTGGCCTCCAATGCGTAATATCACATCATTGGTTGTCCATTCTCTAATTTCTAATGCTTCCTCTTGAATCGTTAGACCCTCTTGTCCATAGGCAAGGGGGTCATCACCTACAGTACCAAGTGTAGAGTCAGACATGAATGCATGTCAAATAAATAGCATAGCATGTATATCCAAATGAACAAAGACAAGTAATATTACAAGGTATCGAGTAAACATATAAAACTAGGTATGATGGTACAAAACGAGTAAACATAATGAGAATCATAAATATCAAGCTACACTTGTATAATCCTATAAATATGGTATTCACATGGCTAAAGTCCACTGGTCATAATGAAGGGATAAGTCTCACACGTAGGAGCTTGCATCACACCTAGGAGCACGCAGCGCAACATCGAGGGCATACTACTCTTAAACAAGGATAACCCTACAATAGCTTAGTGCCAAGGGCCACTGTCCAAACCGGAAATAGCAGCACAGTGTCAAGGGCATGTTACTCATATCATAAGCAGCAGCGCAATATCAAGTGCATATTACTCACATAGGGAGGAGCAACTCGATAATTGGGTGGGATTGAGCTAGGTGATGTTGATTGTTGACTCCAGGTATTCACATTAAAAGGCCAAACTGGGCTTCGAATGGAGTAATGTCTCAAGATAGATTAAATACTTCGAATACCAAGAAATCCCTTAGGGATGGGTGCTCCCCATCAAATAACCTTGACAAAACTTGCAAATTACTCAAGTAAAACTGGATATCAGGAAAGCAAAAAGAGCCAAAACCATTCATTAAACTAGATCAAACCATAGCAAAATGTTCTTGGAATTCTGACGTAAAGCAGAGAACATTTCGGCTAGAAATGAGTAGTCTAAATGGGTAGGAAAAGTAAGGGTGATCCTGGGAAGGCAGTAGGGCAATTCAAAGTACATCCATCCCAAGGTGGCGTAACTTGACTCTATGACATCTGTAGAATTGAATTGTCCACTAAAAGGAAACTCGTGATCCTATTACCTCTAATGCCCAAGATCACATCAGATAACTGGCAAATAATTGGCATAATAAACATAGACATAATATTTGGATTTAAAACTAATAATCAGATAATAAACAAATAAGTAGTTCATTAAATAAATAAAATGCATGAATGTGTAATCATGAGAATCAAGCTACATTTTATAATAATCATGGCAAACCTTTTGGCACATCTACATTAGCTATACTCTCTCGAATAGTCTTAATTATAAGAGAGCAAGATAACGTGATTACAAATAGATCGCGGAGGTACTGTGACGATGACAAAATAGCGGCCACTATAATACATGATGAACAAGAGGTACCAGGAGTAAAATACTCCAACCTACAACACGACTAAGCTACAGCTAGTATACAGATATATGTAACCTTCTTTGTGTCTAGTTATAGAAGGACCAAGCAAAGCTGTGCCAACTTAAGATTACATAACTGAACACATTTCTAATGAACATGGATTTATTTTCTAAAAATAAACTTTGACTTATTGGATTTAATATGGGTGGTGGAGACTTATGTTATAAGCACGTGGTAAACACGCTTTGCCCCAGTTAGGGGTGCTGTCCGGATAAGTACTGGCACATTACCCTTATAATAATCACAACTGAACATGCGTTTATGAAAACAGTCTTTTTTTTTAAAAAACATGTGTCGTATTGTATCACGTAACATCAAAAGAACACAGTAAACTTATAACAACAGGTGTTGATGGTATAATTACTAATAAGAATAAGACAATATAAATCTTTCACTCACACCCAAGTGTTAACCTAGGTAGACCCAAATCCTTGTGATTTATTGGCAGCGGTTCTAGACAGGTGGGATCTCACTATGACATAAGTATTCAGAATTGGCAGATGATGCTGAAAACAATATAATGATGCATGACCCCCTAAAAATAACTACAAGGTCTTGTACCATCATCAAACAGTAATATGTATTCTAAACATTGCAGTTATTGATATAACGGCATCACAAGAGGTAATATAATGACCATTACTTCTTAAGGGACACTTTAGTTCTCAATGGTGTTATTTCCAATTAAATGGAAATTTGTAATTCAATTCCAACCTTAGATATCTTCTACTATGGTCTCCTAGGAAATCAAGGTCATTGGAATATCATACAATTAACTTCCCAAGCTATAAAACTAAGTTCATAAATTAATTGAAAAAATCAGTTACTGAAGTTGACTCCGCAATTGACCTCATGGTCGACTTTCGAGTGTTCGCAGTTGATTCTACAGTTGCTCTGTGGTCGACCACTGACACTGTAGCACCTGAGATTTAGGTTTACGAATTCTCTATTTCAGAATCTGAAACTTGGGTATTTTCACCCCTTGTCGTTTATACATTTAAAACACCATTTTCACTACTTAAAAGCATCTCTAAAACATTCTTTATTTAAGGAAAAGCATCTCTAAAACATTCTTTAATCAAGGAAAACTTGTAATTCAAGGTATAATCTACAAATTTATCATTTATGATGAAGTCTTCAATTTAAGATGATTAATATGAAATTCATTGAATAGAACACTTGTAATATATATGATTACAGTGCCCATAAATTTAAGATGATAATTCATGAAATTCGTTGAATTAAACACTTGTAATATGCTTAGAATGCCCATTTACTTGCCTTGAATTTGAATTCTAATGATTCCTCTCAAAACTCCTTACAAACCTAAGCTCTAGCCTTAGCTTCTTATCCAAACAAAGAAGAGAAACAAGGAATAAGATGAAGATGATGATGAGATGATGTTGATGCATATGGGCAGCTACTGACGATGAGTGGTGGAAGAGAAAGAAAGGAAGAGACTTGGAGAGCTAGGAGTAGCAAGAATGAGTGGGAGAAGAGAAGATGAATACATTGAAAAGAACAAGAATGGAGAAGACACTATAATTATAAGAATTTTCAAATTTTTCACTGATTACAAATATGTACACTTTTATAAAAATATATCATTTCCAATCAAATGACACATTAGATCAGCTGGGCCGAAGGACAAAAGATACTTTGAATAATGTCCTCTAACTATAGAAGTGAAGAAAATAATATTTTAATCTTTACAAATAACCCCTCAACCTTCTCTCAAATTATGAATAGGTCTTTTCTAAGGTTAAAATCTCACAAAATAACAAATTAACTATTAGACAATATTAATTAACTTATAAACGCACTACTAAAAATCAGGATTTCACAACATTTGGTACCTTCATTCTTCTTTTTTTCTTCAAGTAATTTTTCTCCAGCACCATATATATAGTAATATAGTTGTGAAAACACAACATGCAATTACAGTCTCTATTTACATAGTCAATGAATAGCCATGTGTCAGCCTCAAGATTAAAAATTAATTTTTTAATGATGTGAATACCCATTCTCTCCTAGTACTTATTGTTCTTTCTCTTCAAGTAGTACATCTCCAGCACCATATATTACAATATAGTTGTGCAAAACACAACATGCAAGTACAGTCTCCATTTAGTATTTACAAAGTCAATGAATGGTCATGTGACAGCCTCAAGATTAAAAATCGATTTTTTAACAATGTGAATACCAATTCTATCCTAGTTATGTAATGAGGAGCGACGTAAATTAAAAACTCTTTCTTATTCATCAGATAACAAGTGATGTTAAACTCTTTGAGATGATAACAAGTGCCACTATGGAAAGACTCTCAGTTTATTATTATAACTGGCATCAACTAGAGATAATACATTTGCGAACAACTAGATAAAATACATTTGGAAATCAAATAGTCATAATTAAATAAAAGGCAGATTTTTATAATAATAATGTAAGTATGGAAGTTTATTTAGATTACCATTCTTGACCCTCAGCCTACCTCTCTCATTCATTCCAAACCAAAGCATGGTAGCACCTGTCGTAAAACTTTCTTAACACCAAGCATATTATGACATTTCCTGTCAGATCCACATAACATAAGGCAATTTTGAAAGAGAAACACTTTTTCATATATCAATACATGGCTTGCTTTGAAAATGAGAAGTCAACAGGTATAAGAGTTCCATCAATGACTCCTTTACAATTGTAGTGAACGAATGAAAAAAGTTAAGCAAAATGAGAACAAATTATTATAAACAGTAGCTATTGGAAATAGACAAAATCTAAAAATAAGAGGTTACCCTTAAAAATATGGGTTAAATCTGTTAATTCATCAAAATCTGATGTGGAATTGAACTATTATATAGAATAACAATATAGTCTAGATAAATTTTGCGAAATGCATATGTTTCTTAATGAAAATATCAACTAACAGTTGCCTTTGAATGGTTAGATCAATTTGTGGTTACTCAATTAGTAACATTAGATGCAAACATATGTAAAATATAGCTAATTGCTCGTCAGTTGCAAAAGCTTTTCTTAATTGGAAGAGACTACAACACATGAATGTGTCATGCAATAGACTAAAGTATTCGAATATTCAAATTTTAGTTGAAAGTTCTCGCAACATTGAGGACCTGTATTGGACAAGAGTTCTTTGATCCATGCATCACCTAGGAGTGATGAAATGACACTTTTTCCTTAGCCTTTCTTCTTCTAAGCTCAAGGATAATGTAGCTAACTCACAACATTCGACCACCATAGCGGTTACGACATATATTATAACAATGGTGTCCACCTAAAAAATGTTTTTTTATGTAGGTATCATGCGATGATACATTACATTAAGAAACGAAATAAATAATTAAAGTTGTCCAAATAAATAACGACAATTATTCTATATATTTTGAAGTCAATAGAATAAAGAATAAATTCAATAAACAAGTCAAAGAGACGTAATACATTCCACGGAGTAAGAGTATCTACAAATTAAAAAGATAAGTATCGGGCTTCGATTTTGAAATTTGAGCACATAATGATGATATGAGTTTACACTTATTTTGTGATAAATTAAAATTCAACGGCTCAGTGCATTAATTATTTAAGCTAATAAAAACCGCTATCCTAATAGAACAAATGCATGAATACAGTAGACACAACCATATTCGATTGCCAAACATGGTGAGTAAATGATATATTTCTTATTTAAGGTGCACAAAGGAGCCTACGGCGCACAAAAGTTCTGTATAAGAACCATATTTTCTGCAATTTTCAGCCATCGCTACCTCTGTGTGTAAGCATACAAAAGAAAATATTTTCTCCAATTTCTATATAATAACCATATTTTCTAATATAATAACCATATTTTCTATGTCTCGACTAATTCCGAGCACGATGAACTTATGTAAGTATTTTTATGTTGGCAAATTCATGGGTTGGACAAAACTTAAGTCCATTAGTATTGTATTTTATATATATTTGAGTATGGACAATGGTTTGAGTCGCTGGATGCACTGAAGTGCAAAAATAAAAGAAAATGCAACAAATTGAAGTGGTTTTCTACGGACAATATAAATTAAAAAGGTCATATCTCACAAACAGATCATTGTATATGGGCATGCGACCTATCGTTGGAAAGCTCGTTTCAAGAGGATCCCGGAGAGCCCAAGATCGCCTCAATCGAAGCTGAAACAAGAAAGTTATGGGCTCCGGAAGTCTGCAAGAAAATGTTGAAATTTTCACCCGGGCAGAACCTTAATTCGACTGGTTGGGAAATTTATCAGATCGGTCGAGCAAGTGCAGAAAGTACGCCGAATTGCGATTTTTCAGTCCGAATTGAAAGGAAACTTACCTGTTTGATGCCAACTCCTTTCCTAATTGTATTATACTTATGAGACACGAATTTGGAGCTATAAAAGAGGGTTCTCTCTCAACCCTAAGGTGTGGAACACAGATCTCAATATTCTAAGAAGAAGATTGTTGTTGGAGATCACCTTTTATAAAGTTCTTCCATTGGAGAGTTGAAGGGCTGAAGTTTTGCTCTAGAGATCATTATCTTCTACTTCTCTGAGTGTAGAAGATTGCTTTGAGAAGTCAAGTACAACATCTAAAAGGCGTCTATATGTCTTGGATCTGTCACAGAGAACAGCAGGGAGTCGTTACAGCAGGGAGCTGTGCAAGGGAATCATAAAGTCCTTAGGTTGAGAAGCAACTGGATAAGGGTTGTGAGTATTCTCTTGTAACTGTAGTATGATTCATAGTACTTGATTTTTTATCGTACTTTTTTTCCGTTTGGATTTCCACGTAAAATCTGTGTCTTCTTGTGGTGTGTGCTTATGGTTTGATTTATTTTTGCTGCGTGGTTGATTGTTTGCACACATAATATTGAAATTGATTGTGATTGATTGGCATTAATCCATTGTAGAGAATCTCTCCGCCAAAAACCTTCAACTTAATGTTAGTTGTTGAGTTGCAAGAGAAAACCAATCAGCTTATACAATCTCAATTGTAAAAGCAAGAAAAAAGTTTATGAACTTAGAGGGCTTGATCACTGCATTAAAGTTGTCAACCCACAACCTCTGTTTCCATATGGTAGGTCAAATACATAATTACAAAATAAATTAATACCTAAATAAACGATGGAAACCCAAGCATTAACCTATAAACCAAGTGAAACAGAGCATAATCTCCACAATACTAAGCATTAAACATGAGGGGAAGAAAAGTCATTAAGCATTAAACATGAGGGGAAGAAAAGTCATTCCTGCCTGCGTTCATTATTGAACTTCAAACTGCATAAACCACTGAGAAATAAACTTAATTCATTCACCACCTCACTAGAACCATCACCCATTTAAAAAATACAACCTTATCTACCAACCATCTGTTAGGGGAGAAGGGAAAGAGAAAATTGAAAACACAAACTATGTTTTATTACATTCTGAATAATCCTATTACATTCACCATTATAAAAAGGAAAACCCAAAGCAACCCTATTAAGTAATGTCTTAACCAAAATAGGAAACACTAGCATAAAAGGAAAACACTAAACCAAATAGGAAAACCTAACCCAATGATACATAGTGCCACCGGTCCAACCCTTCTAGTGGATGTGCTAAGTCAGCAATGACTTTAACACCATCTTCAATAGTTAGTATCAAACATGGGGATAAAACCTTTTTTAACCAAGTTCATCACCGAACCCAAACCGCAAGCCAAACTACACTCTTATGGGTGTTCATAGATTGGACTCAGATTAGTTATTTAAGCTTATTTAATAGATAGGCCAACTTAGATTCAATGGTAGAGAGCCCAAGACCATCCTAACCTGACTATAAAAGTAATGATAGAAGAGATGAAAACAGGATTTGAACACATAACATCCAATGTCCACAGTCAACAACAAACCAATTGAGGTACAAGTTAGGAGACTATAAGAGGACCCTTTTTATCATTTGGGATATTGACCATAGAATTGGCCTTAAACCTAACATTGCCCCCAAATAGTCAAAATTTTAATATTTTCCTCAGAGCTCTTCATACAGTGGTGGTAGGATATTAAACAATCCTATGATATCTTATAAGGTGATATGTGCGATATCGCATGGCCTTAGAATATCACACGTGCAATATCACACAACTCTAGGATATTCCACGAATAACTTTATTGGATATACTCAAACTTTCACTGTTTAGGGGCGAGTATTATGGCAAAGGACAGATGTGTGGGCATTGGGCAGTATCCATTATCCTTAAAATATACACTCGGACTGGGTTTGGGGCTTAATCGGTGGGGCTCAGGCCAACTAGCTACAGCCCAAGTCAGGCTTCGGCATAGAGTTTCGAAGTTAGGCCGAGCCTCAGCCTGTCCCAACCTGGCCCTTGAACAACCACCCCTACACTCTCTATCCATCACCAATTCACAAAGGCTAGCCCGACTTACCAACCATCTCCAATAGTAGCATCAAACATGAGAAGGAAAAAAAAATCCATTTCTACCTAAGTTCAGCACCTAACTCAAAACACTAAGAACTCATCTTCAGCGCACTCTCTGCATGTGAGCTCAACCTACCAACCATCTTTGACAATAGCATCAAACATGAGGGTAAAAAAAACCCATTTCTGCCCAGGCTCATCAGCAAACCCAGCCCAAATATTTTAGGAATCATTTTCATAACACTCTTTACCCATCACTAATTCACAGAACCCAACTCGACCTACCAACCATCTTTAACAATAGCACCAAACATAAGAGGGTAAAATCCTCATTTCTGCCCAAGTTCATCACCGAACCCAAACCACTGAGAAATCTTCACCGCACTCTCTATCCATTCGGAAAGCTCAGCCCATCGTTACCAACCATCTCCCTATCCTTACCAACCATCTCCAATAGTACCATCAAACATGAGTAAAGGATAAAAAAAAAAAAACCTATATCTGAAAAAATCAAGATAATGTTTGAATTGATGATTCATATTATGAGCTGTAGGGTTACATATATAGAGACACATGAGCTGTACATTTGTTTAGAAATGATGGCAAGTGTAGCTGTGTGTGTAGGTGTACAAAATCTTAAATGAATAAAGTCTCCACTAAATGTGGATGTGTGACAGGGTAGTATTTCTACAGAATCCATGATGAATCAATTCTCCACTAAATATGCGATGATGACACGACTATTGGTCAATGATCTTTGAAGGATCAGATCTGATTCCTTAACAGTTTCTCCCGTTCATCATCAAACTCCAACCTTCATAAAATCGCTAAGAAATCATCTTGCAGACTGAGTAATCATCATCGTACCTTGCAAATAGGCCAAGTATTCTTAACTATTAGGAATGCCTACAACCAAGGACGCCCTGTGGAAGTCACAGGCCAAGTATACTTTACCATGTCTCACAGAAGGGAAAGATAAATAAATATTCATAAAGTAAGTCTCAGTAGTCGTTCAACTTTTGGACCGAGAACCATTGATTATATCAACCTTCAATGGCTCGGGTTGAATCTAGCTTGTGATGAACCCGGAGGCAGATTCATTCATACCGATATATATATATATGATTTTTGGGCAATTTGATGTGAAAATCAAGTCTCAATTTAATGCAAATGCACTCTCTATTACAATTTCACTCTTAATTTGGTTTTAAATTCCGATTTTATTATAAACTATTGTTATTAGTGGATGCCACCATGGGACCCACATTAGATATGGAAAGCTAGAGTCTTGCTATATTGGTTTGCTTGGGGAGGAAACAATCTTCTTCTATAAATAAGATCCTCCTCCCCCCCCTTTTATGTACACATCTCATTCAAAAAGAAAAGCTCTCCTTTTCTCCCTCTACTCTCTTTCTCTCCCCTCTTCTTAATACGTTATCAGCATGACATAACCCTCATCTTCTTCAGCACGACATAACCCTCATCTTCTTCAGCCGTCCTCTCAACGTGCAACAGGAAGTTTTTCTTTTGTCTTCTAATTTTTTTTTTTTAATGCACAACGTGCAACATGTTAGTGCACAACACGTGTAATAATGTTAACTTTCCCTGACGTTAACGTGCAACAGTTGTTAGTTCTCCCTTTTTCTTTTATCCATCTTCAACGTGCAACAGGTCCTCTCTGATCACGGTAGTTTTTGAAAACATAACACGTGTTACGTTACAAAGCAAAGAGTTGTCAGGCAGCGAGAATAATTCAAAAGAAATCCAACTTCAAACCACGGTTTCTTGGACGTTCGACATCCAATCAACAATCCGGTAACAGCTGCGAAAAGCTCAGAAGCAGATCTACACGATACACGTAAAAGAAGGCAGATTTAACGGTAACATAATTTTCATTATTTATATTTCTTTATTTGTTTAATAAATTGTTTATGTTATGATTATTTATATATTCATTATTATCATTATCTTTAACAAATGGAGATCAAGAATAGTTCATAAATAAGAACCTGAAGTTCTATATTAATACGGGCCTGCAGTTCCGTAAGAACCAGAAGTTCTTTTCTAAATCCGGACCAGAAGTTCCGTGGATTATTAAAATCTGAAACCAGAAGTTCTCAGATCCACAATATGAACTTGAAGAATCAAGAATGGATCATAAATAAGAACCTGAAGTTCTATATTAATACGGGCCTGCAGTTCCGTAAGAACCAGAAGTTCTTTTCTAAATCCGGACCAGAAGTTCCGTGGATTATTAAAATCTGAAACCAGAAGTTCTCAGATCCACAATATGAACTTCAAGATTCATTCCTAATCAAACCTGAAGTTTGATATTTCGATCCAGAAATAAAAGTAATATGCCATAACATCAAGCCCGAAGCCTTGATAGAACCTGAAGTTCTAATCAGGAACCTGCAATTCCAAATCAAGCCAGAAGCCTTGTTAAAACTGTTTGTTTTTGGATTATTAAAATTGATAACATGATGTTATTCAATTTAAATTGGCAAACTTGATCTGACATGGCTCACCCCTTAATTTATTCTGAATGTATTACAATTTTTTATTATTTATATTTTATCTTTTGCATATCAATGATCATATTTTTTTTTTCTTCCAGCTCTTGCATAATGTCGAACTTAAGCAAACTTGAATTTAAAGCCCTTAACATTACCGGGGATAACTATTTATCCTGGCACTTGGATGCAAAATTACATTTGCAATCCAAGAAGCTTGGAGAGATGATAAAAGAAGGTAATAAAGAGTCCCCGGAGAATAGGGCATTGGCACTTATCTTCTTACGTCATCATATACATGATGACCTTAAGAATGAATACCTCACAGAAGAAGACCCTGCCGGTCTTTGGAAATCTCTGAAAGACAGATATGATCACCAGAAGATGGTCTTATTACCAGCAACTCAGAATGAATGGCTAAACCTGCGATTTCAGGACTACAAATCGGTATCTGAGTATAACTCTGCTCTTTTCAACATTGTTTCCCGGTTAAGATTGTGTGGGGAAACGATTACAGAAGAGCAGATGTTAGAGAAAACGTTGTCCACTTTCCACGCCTCAAATGTAATCCTGCAACAGCAGTACCGTGAACGGCGTTTCTCAAAATACTCAGAACTGATCTCTTGTCTCCTTGTTGCTGAGCAGAACAGTAAAGTCTTGCTAAAAAATCATAACTCCAGACCAACTGGATCTATGGCACTGCCTGAAGCAAATGCCAATTTCAATTCCAGCAGAGGCAGAGGAAGGGGGCGGGGGAGAAATAATCCCTCCAGAAGAGGTGAAAAAAGAAAATCCTCCCGACGAGGAGGATTTCGAGGTCCTCCCAATAAAAAATTCAAAAACCACTAGAAGTTGTCTGATTCTCAGAAGCAACAAAATCCGGATCAACCTCAGAATCCACTGAATACTTCTGCCCACCGTTTTGATAACCCCTGCCACAGATGTGGAAGAACTGGGCATTGGTCACGCTCTTGTCGTGCACCAAAAAACGTGGTGGAACGATACAAAGCATACAAGGCCTCTATTCATTCTGCAGAATCAAATGATCTGGAAGATTGGGATTGGGATACTGACCTACAAAATGACAATTACCAGTTGGACATTACAAATTTGGAAACTAAAGATTTTTTTGAAGACGAAAATGGCCAACCTCTGAGCAATGAGGCATTTAGTGCTAAAATCGGAACTCCTCCAGGAATGTTCTAGAAGACCAAACAAACATTTTTCAGAGTTTCCATTTAGAATATTTTTTCAGCTATTTACCTTTTTATGGATATTTTATGATTGGATGATTTAGTTTTCAGTTTCTAAATTTTGATAAACATTTTATGGATGTTTTGTGATGAGTGATTTTTTTTTTATCACTTTGATGAAATTTCTTTTATGAAGTTTTCTTAATCATGTGATTGTTTAGTTACATTTTTTTATCTTTTGTTTAAAGGTATGGATCACAACAATCGGGATACTCACTGTCTTGTAGATAGTGCTACAACACATACCATTCTGAAAAACCAGAAGTTTTTCTCAGAATTGGTATTGAATTCACGAAAGGTATCCACCATAGCTGGACCTGTGCAAATAATTGAAGGCTCCGGAAGAGCCCACATAACGTTACCTAATGGTACTCATTTATTCATTAAAGATGCATTGTTCTCCAGCAGTTCCCGAAGAAACTTGCTCAGTTTTAAAGACATCAGAATAAATGGATACCATGTTGAGACTGCTAATGAAGGTAACAAGGAAATGTTACTTATCGTTACTAGTATTGGAGGCCGAAAGCAAATACTAGAAACATTAAGTGCACTTTCTTCTGGGTGATATTATACGACGATATCCATCGTCGAATCACATTCGGTTCTGAGTAAAACGAGACAGTTAAGCCCGAAGCTTAAACCAACCCCAAAGTTTAGCAACCCTCAAGCCTTATTGCTTTGGCATGATAGATTAGGGCACCCCGGAGTTACCATGTTGAAGAAAATCATTGATAACTATGTTGGACACCCTTTAGACAACCATAGTTTGACCATACCAAATGGGTATCTATGTGTCCCATGCTCACAGGGAAAGTTAATCACTCGACCTTCCTTCGTTAAGATTGCATTAGAATCCCCATCCTTTCTGCAAAGGATACAAGGCGACATCTGTGGACCGATCAATCCACCTAGTGGACCATTTAGGTATTTCATGGTTTTGATTGACGCTTCCATCCGTTGGTCTGATGTTTGCCTACTTTCAACTAGGAATATAGCCTTTGCCCGTCTATTAGCACAAATCATTAAACTTAGAGCCCATTTCCCTGATAATCCTATTAAGTCTATACGACTTGATAATGCGGGTGAGTTTACATCACAAGCCTTTAATGACTACTGTTCATCTCTAGGCATTGTTGTCGAACATCCTGTCCCTCATGTCCATACCCAGAATGGCTTAGCTGAATCCCTGATTAAGCGCATTCAACTTATTTCTAGGACCCTGTTGATGCAGTCTAAATTACCAATTAGTGCTTGGGGACATGCTGTATTACATGCATCAATGCTCATTCGACTTCGACCCACAGCCTACCATCAATACTCTCCCGCACAGCTTATAACGGGACATCAACCTAAATATCCCATTTGCGCAAGTTTGGTTGTGCTGTTTTAGTCCCTATACCACCCCCTCAACGTACTAAGATGGGACCACAACGTAGGTTGGGCATCTATATCGGCTATGACTCTCCTTCTATTATTTGCTTTTTAGAACCAATGACAGGAGATGTTTTTACTGCTCGTTTTGCTGATTGTCAATTCGATGAGACAAAATTCCCACCGTTAGGGGGAGATAAAGAACGTATTGTTCCTGCAGAACAACCCGTTCCTGAATAACGGCGTGAACTAATGTGGAATGCTTCCACTTTGTCTCATTTAGACCCACGTACTTCACAATGTGAATATGAAGTCCGTAGAATTGTGCACTTACAAGAAATTGCAAATAAATTACCTGATGCATTTAACGATGCAGCAAAGGTAACTAAGTCACATATTCCAGCTATGAATGCACCTGCTAGACTTAATGTCCCTATAGGACAAAGTCAAAAAGTGGCAACAAAAGAGTCTGTAATACGCCAGAAGCGTGGCAGACCTGTAGGTTCAAAGGATATAGCTCCGCGAAAAAGGAGAAATATACAATCATCATATCCTCCCAAAGATACACATAACACTCCTGAAGAGTTTCCTCCTAAAGAGGGTCATAACGCTCCCGAAGAAGCTATGGAAAAATCCACTCTCTCTAGAATGACGAAAGTCCTTGATGAGACTATAAAAGCCCCTGAAGTGGCACCGGTACCGGATAATGAAGAGATCTCTATATTTTATAATTATAGAGAGAGATGGGATCGAAAAAGAATTGTCATCGATGACGCATTTGCATATGTGGTAGCTACACATATATCAATGGAACATGAGGATGATGATTGGGATACAGAACCACGTACTATAAATGAATGTCGACAAAGAAAAGATTGGCCAAAATGGGAAACTGCTATTACAGCAGAGTTAGAGTCTCTCAATAGACATGGTGTATTTGGACCTATAGTACAAACCCCAAAAGGTATTAACCCTGTAGGTTATAAGTGGGTGTTTGTAAGGAAAAGGAATGAAATGAATGAAATCATTAGATACAAGGCAAGACTTGTGGCACAAGGTGTAACACTCCGACCCGAGTTGAACCGGATTAGTGAGTAATTGCGTGTGATTTGAGCGTTAAGTGTGTTTTGATTTTGTTTTTATTTGGTTTTGAGTCTTGGAGAGATTGTTTGGGTTGAGTTGACTTGGTTTAAGAAGATCGAGCCCTTTTTCGTAATTTTGGCTTTTGATTGACCTTGTCAGTTTTGCGTCATTCTGACGCCATCGCGTGTATTTCGTCGAGCTTGTCGATTGTCGTAACTGTCCTGGATCCGAATGAGTTCGTTTGCTCTCGTTGGACCGTCATTTGACTCAAACTGACATTTGTGTTAACTTGTTGGACTTAAGTGCAATTTGGACTCAAATTAATTGATAAATATCCCACCAACTCTTTCTTTCTCTCTCGATCGTCTCTGAGCTCACTCTCTGACTCTCCAACTCGTCTCTCTCTCGTCAGCTCTCTTTCTCTCCTTCTCCATCTCTGTGTCTATTGCTTAAGGGAGGAAGAAAGGAGCCAACTCGTGTGTGTTTCCCGGTGGACTGAGCCAAGCAACGTGTGATTTTCGTCCGTGAGGCAAGTATAAGCTCAAGTTGCATGAACACTGATTGATATGGATTTGATTGTTGTGTTCTTGTTCTTCAGTGTGTTTCTTAGTGTTAGACAGCCCTGTGGAACTCATTTCACTGTTATTGTGCTGTATTCAGTCGTTTTCGTTCAGTTTCTGAATGACTGTAATGATTTCAGGAAAATGACTCCGTGCACTCACGGCTAAGCCGTGAAATGTGCTACGGCTAAGCCGTAAACTGGCTTACCGCTAAGCCGAGACCCAGCCGTAACCCTAACCGTAGAACAGTACAGACTGTTATCTAAAAATAACTGAGAGTTGGCAAATTGCCATTCTTCTACGGCCCAGCCTGATCTAAGCCGTACATTGTCTTACGGCTAAGCCGTGGACCAGGATACGGCTGAGCCGTAGAGTAAAATACGGTTGAGCCGTAAATCCGGGTGGATATTTGGGGAACCTCGGCTCAGCCGCAGTGTATAATACGGCTAAGCCGTAAGATGCCTCGGCTAAGCCGTAAGGTCACCTACGGCTACACCGTGAAGGCATAAAAAGGATTAGATTAAGCAAAAGACCGTGTATGACTTTCATGTTAGAATGTAGCTAACCTAAACCTGCCCAATGGAAATGTTTGAATGACATGAATGATCTCGAGGGCTGCGAATCATTCATGCAGTTATCCGGGTTGTTTAGCACCTCCCCATGGGTGTTGGTTTAAGGGACTTCGGTGCACACTCCAGACACTGCAACACTAGACAATGGTGCATCGGACAACTTAAAACGACATCAACATGCACGGTTAGAAACACCGGATAATTAGTGTAGGATTGGCTTGTAATTGATCCTTGATTCGTATAAGTACTTGATTTGTTTGATTTGTACAGCATATTGATTTCGGTTATGCCCTCTTATGTGTTCTGCGCTGGACCTCTCGATTCTGTGGGAAATGCAGCAACCCCAGAGCGAAGCCCGAGCGGGACCATTCTATTATTGTGCTTTACCGTTGCTCCATTGGAGTACTTGCATCAGTGCTTATCCGGCTTATTGCATTCATTACCTTCAGTATCAGTATCAGCTTATTGTATTCAGTATTCAGTATCAGTTTGTGTGATGCACTTCCTATTGTTTGTTCAACATGATATGTGAGATTTGTATGTGGTATGTGATATGACATGATTGATTGATTGAGGTGCATCCTCCGATTTGATTGTGATTGGTATTGGCACTACTGAGCCTCAGCCTTAGGATACCCGACGGGGTTAACTTTGGTTTAGTTTATGTGTTTGCCTCTGCAGAGTGTTCTGTCCTGGGACTCCGGACCCCGGGAACTAGAGACCCATGCGTACCCTGGCCCGGTCGCTGGTGTTCTCATTCCGTCCGCTCTCGTAAGGGAGAAAATGGCCAATGTAGTAGCCACTTTGACTGTTATCTGTTTATGATTCTTCCAGCATGCTTATTCATTTGCATATTTGCTTAGTATACGAACATGATCTCTATGGATTTTGCATTGTGACTATTACTCATGATTAGACACAATTTGTGTTATCTTCTTGTTGCTTATACTTTGCTAAGTCGTTGTACTTATTAGTTGTCTTTGTGTGTTGCAGGCTCAGATCCCTCTCCCGATCCTGCGTCGATCGACCCGACTTCAGGAGAGGCTCGTGAGGCCCCCTCCGGCCTAGAGGAGTGGACTTGATCCATCCTCCAGAGTACGGTTTGCATCATTTTGTTCTCCCCATTCTTTGAGTCCGAGTCTATTGAGGGGATTTTTCGGTACTTGTAATGTGGGCTTTGAGTGATATCTGTATTTTGATTTTTTTTAATTGTTGTAAGCCCGTTATATGGTCATACGTTCTTGTATTTGTTCTTGTTATCAGTTCATGATCTTTGGTAATCCATTGTACCTTTTGTTTTGTTGTTATATGCCTTGATACGTACAGCTTCCGCGTACAGTTGTTTGCACGTGTGAACGATCCCTTGTGTGTGTATACTTGGACAGGGTCCAGGTGTGCATGCACGGGAGTACGTGTGTCATTGGTTAGACTCCCTCTGACCCCCGGTCCCTGGGCTCGGGTTGTGACACAAGGTTTCCTGCAGAAACCTGGGATTGATTATGAGGAAACATACTCCCCTGTTATGGATATAACGACATTCAGATATCTGATAAGTCTAGCGGTTTCTGAAAATTTGGATATGAGACTCATGGATGTTGTGGCCGCTTATCTGTACGGGGACTTAGACACAGAAATTCATATAAAAATCCCAGAAGGATTTACTTTGCCTGAAGCAAAGCCCAAGAGTACGTACTCAATACAATTGAGATGATCATTGTATGGATTAAAGCAATCCGGAAGAATGTGGTACAATCGTCTCCGTGAATATTTGTCTAAGGAAGGATATGAAAACAATCTCATTTGCCCATGTATCTTCATAAAGAAATCCTCAAAAGGTTTTGCAATAGTGGCAGTTTATGTCGATGACATAAATTTAATCGGGACTCCAGAAGAGCTCGAAATAACTGCTGATTATTTGAAAAGGGAATTTGAGATGAAAGACCTTGGGAAAACAAAATTTTGTCTCGGCCTGCAGATCGAGAGAAGTTCTAGTGGAATATTAGTCCATCAATCTAATTATACCAAGAATATACTGAAACGCTTTGGTATGGATAAAGCATATCCACTAAGCACTCCCATGGTTGTTCGGTCTTTAGACATAAACAAGGATCCATATCGTCCAATTGAAGAAAACGAAAAGGTATTGGGTCCAGAAGTACCAAGAAAACGAAAAGGTATTGGGTCCAGAAGTACCATACCTGAGTGTTATTGGTGCTTTAATGTATTTAGCACAATGTACTAGACCGGATATTTCCTTTTCAGTGAATTTACTTGCTAGATATAGTTCTGCGCCAACGCAAAGGCATTGGACTGGTATCAAACATATCCTACGCTATTTACGTGGTACAATTGATTTAGGACTCTTTTATTGTAAAGATTCCAAGTTTGTAGGATATGCAGATTCAGGATATCTATCTGATCCTCATAAGGGTCGATCACAGACAGGTTATGTATTTCTCAATGGTAATGCTGCTATTTCTTGGCGCTCTAGTAAACAAACTTTGGTAGCTACTTCTTCTAACCATGCTGAAATTTTAGCCCTCTATGAAGCTAGTAGGGAATGTGTATGGCTAAAATCTTTAATTCAGCATATTCGTAGTTCTTGTCAATTGCCTCTCAGTACAGGTACCCCGAGTATTATCTATGAAGAAAATGAGGCATGTATTCAACAAATTAAAGAAGGGTATATTAAAGGTGACAAGACAAAGCACATTGCACCAAAGTTCTTCTTCACACATGAGCTTCAGAAGAACAATGAGATCGAAGTCAAGCAAGTTCGTTCAAACAACAACTTGGCTGATTTGTTCACAAAGTCATTACCAAAGTCAACATTTCAAAGGCTTGTATATGAGATCGGCATGCGGAAAGTGTATCATCAAACAATGTAAAGGGTATTATCGTCAGGGGGAGTAACAGATTCTGGATAGATACCTTGAAACCTATCAATTAGGACATATGTGCGCTGTACTCTTTTTCCTTCTCTAGGTTTTATCCCACTGGGTTTTCCTAGTTAAGGTTTTAACGAGGCAGCATTATGCACGTCCAACGCCATTTCAATAACTTTGTAAAAATGTTGTACTCTTTTTCCTTCGCTTAGGTTTTTATCCCATTGGGTTTTTCCTTTGCAAGGTTTTAATGAGGCAACTGTTATTGAATGGTGGTCATCCAAGGGGGAGTATTATAAACTATTGTTATTAGTGGATGCCACCATGGGACCCACATTAGATATGGAAAGCTAGAGTTTTGCTATATTGGTTTGCTTGGGGAGGAAGCAATCTTCTTCTATAAATAAGATCCTCCTCCCCCCCTCCCCTTTTATGTACACATCTCATTCAATAAGAAAAGCTCTCCTTTTCTCCCTCTACTCTCTCTCTCCCCTCTTCTTAATAGATTTTGGCTTAATTGTTCTGATGAAAATATAATCTCACTCGGATAAGAAGATAAGTCTCAATTCAACTATAACTCATACAAACTCAATCCCACAAAGCTACATCAATATGAACCCTTACATCATCTACATCTTTCAAAATTCTCTCTCAGTTACTCCATGAACCTATTATAGTTCCCACATAATGATAATTCAAAACATTTCAAAATGAATGTCATCCCTTCCAAGGAGACTATTTTTTAATAAAACATTCTTGCCACCCACTAAAGTTGCACCTTGAGGTTAATTGGCTTTGGACCTCGAATTTCGAGGGTGACAAATGAACGTCGCCTTTTCATTTGTTGATTTTTTAAATTAATTTTATTACTTTTTCTTAAATTTTTTGTATTTATTTTCTTTTTTTAAATTATTTTATAAAGGCTTTGGCTATGGTTTAACCATCTACAATCAATAAATTTTTTTAGAGAAAATGTTCAAAGAGGTTAATACAATATCATCCGCTTATTCTAACTCTTTATCTCATGAATAATAAAGTTTATGTCCTTCAAAATCATCAATTTAACTAAAATTCTTAGTATATCTTATTATTGAATTTAGCAATTTAATTTAAGGTTGTTTCTCTTACTATCAATTTAATTTATTGTTTTTTCTCTTACTTTGGCAAGTTACAAAAAAAAGTCTTGCCTATGTGCTACTAGTGCCAATGTTTTATGTGATTCACTTCCTTGATTTATTTTTATATAGCTTTTTTTTTCAATTTAAATCATGTTTATAAATTATCAAATTGAAGGTGGATCCCATTTCAATTCGAAGTACTAGCTAGAGAAGAATATATATATATATATATATATAACTTGAATGGCTCCAATCAAAGAGATGGGATATACTTTCATGGGAAAGACATTGGGGAGAGAATGGGGCGGGAGTACTGTGTAAGAGATGTTGAGAAGATTTCTGTAGTTGAAAAGGATAAAGATGAAAAGTAAATAAAGACATGAACTCCACAAAGAGTTTGGAAATGTGTGATTAGTATTTTTAAAATTTGAATGACGTGGCACATGCTTATCAGATGGAGGGGGTCGCAATATGCTGCAACGAAACTATACCAAAGCTCCCCACTCTTGTAGATATTAGTAAATGAATAGCATTTAAAAGCTCCTCAATCTCTCTATGTTTTTTTTTTAACAAAACTCACATTTCCTTTACAGTCACATGGCCCAAATTGCTATCCACCAAGTTGAGAAATTGATCTCTAGTTATATCTATGAAGGGATAGGGAGATGCCTCACAATGGGACTCCTTATATGGGCATGTTTGGTTTAAAATTTACCACAAAACAAGGAAAGAGGGAACTTCATAAGGAGAGGCTAGAGTATAGGAATCTAACATATATTAGCCCATTTTGAGGATTTGAAAATCTTCTTAATTATGGGGTTTGAAAAATATCCAAACTTGAGTTTTCCTTAGAATCAAATATAATTAAAATAGACTCCTCCTCGTGAATAGTTACCAAATGTCCTCTAAGATGAGAGAGAGAGAGAGAGTAGATGATGCAGACAAATAGAGGAATTGAATTTTCTGTAAGGGACTTAGAGTCCTTTTGTGATTTCAGTTACTGTTTCAAACACAGAAGAAAACCACAGTACTATAAGTACAAAATAATAAATTCAAATGTACAAAAGTGCAATTAGAAAACTATATTTTACCAATCAAGGCTAGTGTCTAACACTATGTCCTTAAGACAAAATTCGTCCCCGCAGCATTGCTCACTGTGTGTGAACATTTGTCTCCCAGGATACAATGATCAACCCGACACAGAAGTAGCACTTCAATCTGTTTTGCTCGGTGAACAGAACTATGTCCTTACTTTCTCAACCAGACAGTGTATGCTGAAGAATTAATTCGAAAAAATCAATGCACAAATGCAGAGACCATATGGCTTTAAATAGATGAACTGGAGATTATTTTGAACAGTCAACTGACACCAAGAATAGATGTTTCTGTTTGGTTTTGTAAAAAAAAATAATACAGCATCAATTGTCTAGGGGAGACATAATTGTCAACAGTTCACTGTGTCTATTAATAGTGAAGGAGATATAACAGTTCACTGTATCTATTAAAAGAAGAGACACTACTATTGGGAACTTCTCCAAAAAGATTTGATTACTAGAAGTTATCTACATGGAAGTCCATAACCCAACCCAACCCAACCCGACTCAACCCGCCAGCTAGGCAGTTGTTCGGACGAACGGTGGCGGTGGCACACGCATGTGTTTGTTATGGTGTCATGTAGGTCCTCCATCCGGGATAAAATATGGGTGCCCCTTGAGGCCCAAACTATATCTCCACTCTTAGTAAATATAACGTACATACACACACTTTATTTCTCAAGCAATATGGGATTCACTTCTTTATTACCATGTACAAACAACTTTAAGTAGTCATTTTGGAGGTCAATTTCTCATTCACATCTTAATGGTTTTCAATGAACAATAGTTTAGGTTTAATCTCTACATGGAAGAGAACGCATTAACACTTGGACCTACCTCAACAGACTTATAGGACCCACACTATTGTGGTCCAAATTTAACCCAAAAACTATTTTTCCAACAATCCTCCACATGAATGAAAATTGGTTGTATTATGATATAAATGATAATGCTGACGCGAGAGAGAGAGAGAGAGAGAGAGAGTAAAGTTAGAAAGTTACTATATAGAGAAAGATAGCTTTTGGTCTTGAATATTCCTTTATGAAAGATTATTGGATTAACTGGCTAATCGATGAGCTTGATGTCTTGAACTATTCAGCTATTTTTGTAACCAAGACAATAGAACTCACACAGTTTCTTCCTTGACATAGTTCATTCTTATGATTGCGTTCATTTTGGCCATGAATAAACCTAATTTTTATGAGTGCTTTAGAAAATTCAACCTTAGAAATTCTCATGAGAGCTGCCCCTTTACATTCACATAGATGAATTTTTATTAAGAGTATCCTGCCATACCCCACTTGGATTGCTAAGCTATAAGAATCATTAAAAGCATAGGTTATCCTCATCAACGTTGCAGGCATCACTATATTATCATAGGAATGGAAATGAGAGGTTATATCTTCAGTGATTCTACTAAGTTACATATAACTTGATTGTCCCATTAAACCTAGATCTTGGGGTCTCTAGTCAACTAGGTTGGGTTAACATTATGTCGAGTTTTAAGTGATAGGTTTTAAACCCATTCCCTTCGATGAGTTATATACTACTTCTTTTGTCAAACCTTTTATTAATGGATCCGCAATATTCGCTTGTGACCGTATGTAATCAATGGATATGATTACATTTTAAAGCAACTGCCATACAGTGTTGTGTCTACAATGTACATGCCGAGACTTGTCATCGTACATTTTACTTTGTGCCCTATCAAATACAGATTGGCTGTCATAATGTATATATATTATAGGCATTGGTGTTGGCCACATAGGAATGTCTTATGGGAAATGACAAAGCCACTCTACTTCCTTTCTTACTTTATCTAAAACAATGAATTCCGATTTCATGGTGGACCTAGCAATGCATGCTTGGCTACACCTCAAAGTATAAACATATATCCACTTGTAAATTTTGAATCTTTTATGTCAGATATTCAGCTTACATCACTGCAGCCTTTTAGTACAACTAGATATCTCGTATAGTGCAGTCCATAATTAAAAATGTATCTTAGATGTTCGAGAACCTTAACTAACACTTTCCAATGATCTACCCCTGAGTTACTTGTGAATTTACTCAGTTTTTCAACTGTGTGTGCTATGCCTGAACGAGTACAATTTATGATATACATTGGACTCCTAAGCATACGAGAGTATTCTATTTGGGATATACTTTCACCAATATTTTTAGATAGATAGAGATTAATATCTGCTAGTATTTTAGCTGAACTGTCATTATATTTATCAAATTTCTGAAGTACCTATTTGATATAGTGTGACTGAGATAGGATATAACCATCAGATGATCTACAAACTTGCATTCCTAGTATAACATCTGCAACTCCTATGTCTTTCATGTCAAACTCTTTGTTCAACATTTTCTTGGTAGATTTAATCATATCAATATCACTTTCAAGAATAAGCATATCATCCACGTATAAACATATTTAACATAGCCTTGTGTTGTATTTTTTACATACACACATTTATCACATTCATTGATCCTACACCCATTAAACAACATTATCTTATCAAACTTTTCATGCCATTACTTTGGTGCTTATTTTAAACCATAAAGAGATTTAACAAGCCTACACACCTTCTTTTCTTAGCCAGGAACAACAAACTTTTTTTGTTGTTTCATATAAATCCTCTCATTTAAGTCGCCATTAAAGAAGGCTGTTTTAACATCCATATGATGTATTTCAAAATTGTACAAAGCTGCGATAGCTATTAGCATGTGTATGAACTTTATTTGCATAACCGGCAAATATGTATCTAAGTAATCTACACTTTCTGTTCGCATATAGCCTTTATCAACAAGTCTAGCTTTATATTGATTTATCTGTTTTCATCTTTTTCTTGAATATCCATTTTATCCAAGAGATTTACAACTAGATAGAAGATCCACAGTTCCCATGTATGATTTTGTAGGGTGGATTCTACTTCACGATTCACCGCCTCTTTCCATTGAGGTGCTTCCAATGAAGGCATTGCTTCCTTGAAACCGTGGGGCTCCTTTTCTAACTGATAGTCAGAACATCTGGACCAAAGGATATTGCAGTCCTTGTCCTTTAATTGCATTTAGGTCCAGCCCCTTCGATTGCACACTCATGGTCTTTATCATTATTAACTACAGTATTATAAGTTCATTTCAATGAACTTGTCTTTTGAGTTGGTTTGCATTGAAATATATTTTCAAAAAATTGATGCATTTCTTGATTCTATGATTGTATTAACATGCATACTAGGAATATCAGATTTGTGTATTAAAAAACGATATGCACTATTGTGATGAGCATATCCGATAAATATACAATCAACAGTTTTAGGTCCTATTTTAACCTCTTTTGGGAATCGGAACCACTGCCTTGACTAGACATCCCTACACTTTCAAGAATTCATATGATGGGCTTCAGCCATTCTATAATTCATAAGGAGATTTTCCTATTTTCTTGTGAGGTATCTTGTTGATAATATAATTTGCAGAAAGCATTGCTTTTCTCCACAAGTTCTGAGGTAGTACAAAATTAAACAATGTAGCATTCATCATTTCTTTTAAGGTTCTATTTTTTCGTTCAGCGATATCATTTTGCTGAGGTGAATAAGGTGTAGTAGTTTGGTGTATTATACCATGGTATGAACAGAACTCATCAAAATGTGATTCATATTCTCTACCTCTATTACTCCTTAGAGCCTTAATCTTTTCGCTAAGTTGATTCTCAACTTCATTTTTATACTGTATAAATATCTCCAATGCTTCATCTTTACTTTTTATTAAGTACACATGACAATATTTAGTGCAATCATTGATGAAAGTTACGAAACACTTTCTTCCATCTTTAGTTTTTACATATTTCAAATCACATATACACTATGTATAAGCTCTAGATGTTCAATATTTCTTTCAATGGAATGAAAAGGAGTTCGTATGAGTTTTGCCTCCACACATATTTCACATTTATGATTTGGATCAATTTTAAATTTTGGCAAGCAATCCAAATTTATTAATCTACGCAAAGCATCATATTGAACATCTACCATGCCATATGTTTGAGTATTCAAGCATGTAAACAAAAAAAAAAAAAGAATTCTTATCATTTTTAGAGGATATAATAGTCATTACATTCATTTTGAATAGCCCCTTCGCTTACATAGCCCTTCCTGATATACATCCTACTCTTAATGAGGATAAATTTGTCGGATTCAAATACAAGCCTGAGCCCTCTCGTACTCAATAATGAACCCGATACCAGATTCTTGTGAATGTCAAGCACATGAAGTACTTCATTAAGAGTAAAATTTTTTTTCAAAGTCATTTTTATCACCACCTTTCTTAGATCTTCAACTTTAGAGGTGAAAGAGTTACCCATGAATAGTTTTTCCCCATCAATGGCTCGATATAAGAAGAACATATTCTTGTCTGCACATATATGGTAAGTAGCACCTGTATCCGCCTACCATTCCCTGGTATTTCCCACGAGGTTCACTTTGGACACCATTGCAGAAAGGCTAATGTCAGAAACATCCGAAGAAAGTTTCTCCATTTCAGTCATATTGGCTTGTGCAGGCTTCTTGTTTGCAGTTCCTTGATCTTGACGTTTACGATAGTCCTTAGCACCATGACTAACTTTGTTGGAAATGAAGCACTTTCCTTTAAACTGTTTTGGATCACTACATTGGGTTTTGCCATTTTGGTTTTGTTTATCGTGGTTTTCATGCTTCCCCTTTTCGTTGTTATTCTTGTACATTTGTTCGACTACATTTGCTTTGGATTTCATTGAGCGAGTTTGGTTTCTTTTTTCAGATGCACGGTTATCTTCTTCAATTTTTAATCCTACGATTAAATCTTCAAGACTCATCTCCTTGGGTCTATGTTTTAGGTAGTTTTTGAAATCTTTCCAACTTGGTGATAGTTTTTCAACTATAGCAGCAACTTAGAAGGACTTACTTAAAGACATATCTTTTGCATGAATCTCATGGAGTAGGACATGAAGACCTTGCACTTGAATAATAACAGTCTTGGAATTCATCATTTGAAGTCAAGGAAGCGGCCAACTACAAATTTCTTTGTATCGGTATCTTCCATTTTATACTTCTTGTCCAAAGAGTTCCACAACTCTTTTGCATTTTTTCATTGAACTATATACGTTGTATAATGTGTTCTCCAATCCATTCAATTTGTAGCTCTTACACAAGAAATCAGAGTGTCCATGCATCAATTGTCGAACCACTTGCCTGTCACTCTCATTTTCTTTGAGAGTAGGAGCCTTTTCATTTAGGAATTGAGCTAAATTTAGGGTAGTCAGATAAAATAACATTTTATGTTACCATTGCTTGAAATCTGCCTCTTTGAATTTTTTCAGCTTCTCCCCATGATTGATAGAAACATGAGTCTAAACAGCAGGGGTAGGAAGAATGATAGTGTTTGAAGATGTCATTCTATTTAACACAATAGTTTGAATATGGTTTAGAAATAAGAAAGTGCGAGAATTAATATCAACAGTCCTATAATAAAGTTAGAACTGTTCAAATAAATGTTTATTTGTGCAACAGAGTTGTAGCTTTGTTTAAAAAGATTGAAATAGAAAAGTAAACTCTTTTGCAAACTCAGTTTGTATTAAGCCAATTTTGGTTTTTCAGAAATTGAAAACAGAACTCAGTAATCACAATAAAAAGATTTCAAAACATTTTGTCTTATGATTGTAAGGGACTTAGAGTCCTTTTGTGATTACAGTCACTACTTCAAATACAAAAGAAAACAACAATAGTACAAGTACAAAATAATAAATCCGAACTTATAAAAGTGTAGTCAGAAAAGTATATTTTGACCATTAAGGCTAGTGTTTAACATTATGTCCTTAAGACAAAATTCATCCCTGTTGCGGTGCTCACGGTGTATAAATGTATGTTTCCCAGGATACAATGTTCAACGTGACACAGAAACAACACTTTAATCTGTGTTGCCCGGCGAACAGAACTATATTTTTACTCTCTCAACCATATAGTGTATGCTGAAGAATTAATTTGAAAAAATCAATGCACAAATGCAGAGATGAGATGGCTTTAAATAGATGAACTGGTGACTGTTCTGAACTGTTAACAGACACTAAGAACAGATGTTTTTATTCAGCTTTGTGAAATAAAAATAATATAGCACCAATTCAGTTGAGAAGATACAACAGTTCACTATGCTTGTTAAAAAAAGAGTCATTATTGTTGGAAAATTTTCCAAAAAGATATGATTATTGAAAGTTATCTACACGGAGGCCTATGACTCAGCCCAACCTGACAACCCGTTCGGACGACGGCGGCACCTCACGTGTGTTGGTTGTGGTGTCATGTAGGTCCTCACTCTAGAATAAAATATGGATGCCCCTTGTGGCCCAAACTATATCTCTACTCTTAATGTATATAAACACACACACACACACTTTAGTTCACAAGCAATGTGGAATTCCATTCTTTCCTTCTTTGTTACCATATACAAGCAACTTTAAGTAGTCGCTTTGGGGTTCAATTTCTCATTCATATCTTAATAGTTTTTATTGAACAACAGTTTAGGTTTAATCTCTACATGGAAGAGGACGCATTAACACTTGGACCTACCTTAAGAGACTTATGGGACCCATGCCTATTGTGGTCCAAAGTTGACCCAAAAACCATTTTTCCAACATTTTGTATTGAAACTAAGTCCTTTGCCCAACACCAAAACCTTGAGGAGCTGTAAGCTCCTACGAAATTGGGCTTTTGCAAACTTTGACCATATCTAACAGAAAAAAGTAGATTTTTTTGCAATAAAAATGACAATTTCCTATGAAGAATGCCCACACACCCAAAGAAGAATGTCATAAAAAAAATATATAACTCATCAAGTTTCCTAAAAAGATCAATCTTAATATTTTATATGAACCTGTAGATTCATATTCATGATTTAAACTTGAAGTTTTGACTTTTTTTTAAAGATTTAAAGTAGTGTAGATCGATACGAAGGCCATGAAATCAAACATGAAGTTTTGACAAAACCAGAAGTTGTGATTCAAATATGAAGCTTTGATAGAACTAGCAGTTCTAAGCTTGAAATTCTATCAGTTCTATCTCTAGCTTAAAGCTTTGACAAAACCAGAAGTTCTGATTCCTCGATTATGAGCTAGAAGTTCTAACTTTTTAATTGGCCGATTCTTCATTATACTTTGTCATTTGATGACCCGAAGTTCTATTTTTTATTATTTTATTGTTAAATCGATCTCTACAAACTCGAAAAGGTTTGGCGATGCCAAAAAAAAAAAGAGAAATTAGATGTCCCCAGAGGATATGATATGACATAAGCCCTCATTTTCTATGTCATTATATCATTGATGGATATGTATGATCACCAGAACATGGTCATACTACTAAGAAAGATAGACATAATATTATAAATTTGAATATTGAGTCAGTGTTTAGACATTTCGTTGGATGATAGGTTTTATTCTTTTATCCTGCGTATATTGTGTTTACACATTATATTTGTTTTGAATGCTGAATTGTTTAACTGTTTTTTTAAATTTATTTTTGTTTTGCAATTGAATAGTTATGTGAGTTTATTATTTCTTGTGATATGGATTATGGAATGCATGAAATTGAGGACAATATATGTCCGGTAGACAGTGCAACAAAAACACTATATTGAAAAACAGAAGTTTTTTTAGAGTTGGTGTTTAATTTGTGCAAAGTGTCACTCATAGCTGGATTTGTATAAATATTTGAATGCTCCAAAATAGTTCACAAAATGTTACCAAATGGTACCCACATATGCATTAAGGATGCATTATGGTTTTTTAGCAGTTTCCAAAAAAACTTGCTTAGATTCAAATACATCAGGATGATTGAATACTACATATAGACACTATAAGTGAATGTAATACAAAATATTTGTTCATCATTATTATTATTGGCAGCTAGAAGCTAATACTAGAAAAACTAAGTGCCTTTTCCTCATATCTCAGAGCTATATTACAAGATAATCTCTAATATCGAATTACATCCGATAAATAAGCAAAACGATAAAGTCAAGTCAGAAGCTTAAACTAAGCCATAGACTTAGCGATACTACAGTCTTAATGCTTTGACATGATAGTTTAAGTCACTCTAGGGGTATTATGTTAAGGCATATTATTGATAATTCTTTTGGGCTCTCCTTATAGTACCATCTATTAATTACCATTTTTGCAAAGGATATAGTATGACATCTGTGAACTCATAAAATCTCTCTAGTAGACCTATTTAGGTATTTTATGCTTTTGATTAATACCTACATCCGTTGGTTAGATGTTTGCCTCTAATAATAATAATAATAATAATAATAATAATTTTTTAGCTTATGCCCTCTTATATATTATCACAAATTATTTATGATACACTTCATTGAGCATCCTATTATGTATATAAGCCCTAATATCACGATTCAAACTAATAAACTAATAAAAGAATATAAATAATGAAAATTATTTTACTGTTAGATCTTCCTCGTTTCACTTTTAACGTGTAGATCTGTTCCTAAGCTTTCCACAATTTCAAATGGATTTGCGATCGAACTTTGGATGTGCAGGATATCGTATAAAAGATATTTTGCCTTGATTTTGTCAAATAAGCTTTGACCGAATGTAATGCTTTTGTCGCACGTAAGACGGGGCAAGAAGGTGTATTCTCTTGTATGTGAAACACAGAAGAAGAATCTCTTATGAAAGTTGCTTTTGGCACATAGATCAAGTAGGGAAAAAATAAAAGAGAAGAAGGAATGGGGTGGCCTTGTTGCACGTGAGCCGAATAGAGAGTAGAGAAATAATGGCCTAGGTGTGGAAAGTAAAAAAAAGTGTGGCAGCCGTCCTCTCCCACATGAAGATTGAGGCAGCGTGCTGATAACATTTTTAAGGAGAGAGAAAGAGAGAAGTAGAGGGAGAAAGAGAAAACTTTTCTTATTAAATAAGAGAGTACATAATGAAGGGGGAGGGAGATCTTATTTATAGAATATGATTGCTTTCTTTCCAAGCAACTCAATATAGCAGGATTTTAACTCAAACTGCTTTCCATATCTAATGTGGGCCCTGAGGTGGGTATCCACTAATGATAATCTCTTATAACAATTTGTATATTATTTACTAATTTTTGTCAACATCCTAGATAAGCATCGGTATATTGAAACTAAAAAATCTTGGACCAATAGCCGTAGCCCCTTGCTACTTGCCTCCTGCTGTGTACTTCCTTGGAATGGTCCCTTCTTCATCATAACAGCTTCCATATCCATGTAGCCCCTCATAAAACCATTATTTAGTGGAAAATTTTTTGAGAGATGTTGCAATACTGTCCATGAGCTTGCATGGGACATCAACACCCCGCTTCATAGCTTATTAATCCGCAAAATCGGGGAAGATGGTACTCGCTTTCTTTTATACCAATTAAAATAAAAATTCAAGTCATTGATTTACTTACTAGTGATGGTAAGATGGTTAAGATTCAATAATGACAAGAAGATGTGATGGTTGGAGATGCATTTTTAATTAGGATCGTCAATTCTTACTTCTCAATGACTTTGAAATGCCGTTGATCAGTGGATGAATAGTTTTGTTGAATGATTTGTATTAAACATTTATGCAACTTTCAGAGATATAGCAGGGCTGTTGAAAAGCCATTTTACTTCGGATTTACAGTAGTTTTAAACTATGAACTTATCATGTTTCGGTTGGTACTTTGTAGTTGATTATGAGGTGGATTTGGTGGGCGTTTTCAATTTCGAGTTTTCGACCACCCATGTACGTTTAAAATGTGGGCTTACTTACTCTTAAATTCTTTCTCAAGGAGTTGCATTTTCTTCATTTCTATGTTTGACCATAAGTTTGAGCAATTCACTTTATCATTGAGTGGGACCCATATGTTTACAAAAATAGCATATTCATCATGACTGTTTTAGCCCTCCCCTGAATACGTATATAGACTGAGATTCCACTTAAAACTTAAAAGCGGCTATGAAATAGGGAATCTTAGAATTCAGATTGTAGAAAATAAATATGTAGAAACAATTCAACACCCTCTTAAAATAACATCATCTCAATTCCCACAAATTACAACAAATATTATTTACTAAGGGCATGTTTGGGAGAGGAATATGGTAAAGTAAAGTAGGGTAAACCCAAAATCAAGAAAGAATAATATATGATTGGGTTGCGATGACTTTTTAATTTTAATTGTTAGATACAGAATCTTTTTGACTTTTTGTAAAAAAATGTAGATATTTTTTTGTAATTTAATGATATTTTTTGACTTTTTTGAAAAAAAGAGAGGAAAACTTGGATAAAAAAAAAAGAAAAAATGTTTGAATATTTTAAAATTTAATTTTATTCTGTTCTACCCTATTTCATTGCCAAACATGCCCTTACCCGAGCCCATTGCATCACGCACGTGCGGGCTAGAATTGGGCCGCCGCACGTGCGATGCCAGGAGCCCTTTCATCATTTTCGCGCGAGTAGCTTTTACGACAGTAGAAGTGGATGAGTGATCACGCATTTGCTGCTCTGCCTTCCATTCCAATTTTCATTTCCCCCCAAACTCAGCACTGACTCTCCTCGCTAGCCCGTGCGCTCTCTCTCTCTCTCTCTCTCTCTCTCGTTATTTCCATCTGCAAATGGCTAGGGTTTTGGGGTGCCCTCTTTAGCCAACAGAGCAAACCAGAAGGCCCTGCCTTCGTGATTAGGGTTTCTGTTTTTGCATCGAAATCCCAAACCTGTAGCTTTCAGAAACGTAGCAGCATCTCTCCAATTTTTTTTTCTAGGGCGTCTTCACACATTCTCTGATTCCACTTGTTCCTTTTTCTTTGATTTGCAGGCAGCAGTGGTTGAGTTGAGGCGACGCCTTCGTTGGCTTCACCATGTATATAAAACAGGTGAGAAGATGCCTCTTTTTTTATTTGTTTATTTTCTTCTTCTTCTAATTCGAATTCATTTTGATTTTGTATGTGTCTCTCTATCTCTCATCGTTTGTTTGTTTGTTTGTTTGCTTGCTGTTGTGAACTTTAGGTTATAATCGAAGGGTTTAAGAGCTACAGAGAGCAAATCGCGGCGGAGCCCTTCAGCCCCAAAGTGAATTGTGTTGGTAATGATATATTGGTTCCCTTGAATTCTTCGAGCTAGTTTGTTTTGTTTTTGCTTTAGTTGGTTGATAACTGATTGATGTATGAAGTTGTTTTCACATGTGAGGTACTGTCAGAGATAAGAATTTAATCCCTTTTTAGTTTTGGGATTCGTCTGGATGAATGCTAATCAAATCGCGGGTGGATTAGATTTCGATAAAAAGAAAAAGAAAGAGAGGAAAAATATCAGTTGGATCATCATAACCAAGTCGCTCCTTTGAACCTCTCCATCTTCATCCCATCGCCGACTACATGCCAAACCTACTAGGCGTACGACTTGTTTGGTTTTCAATCTCCCCTCAGCTCTGGCACTTATCAAACGAGCCCAATTCTTGTCCACCAAATTACCAATCCCTAAACACCTAGAGTAAGCTGGCTTTACCTCCTCTCTCCGGTTTGAGAGATGCGATTTTCTTTTGTCCTCCCTTTAACAAAGAGAGCAATCCGCAGCCTTAAAGGTCTGTTTGGATGCAAAAGAAAACACGAGAAAGTAGTATTTTGCAGAATATGGTCTTTCATTTTTTATAGAAAAAAATCTTGAATGTTTGGTAGCCCAAGAAAAATACTAAGAAACGATAATTTTCGTTCAAAAAACTCAATATTTTTTTCCTACAGCTCACTTATGTAGAAAACTTTCTACAATAGAAAAATCTTTCAAAATGGTAATTAGAAAGTGGTAGAGTAAAGTAAAGACTTTACTTCACCAAAACTATCATGATGTTTTGTTTACATATATGGTAAAGTAAAGCAAAGGTAAATGTCACATCATGGTAAAGATGGGGTAAAGTAAACATTGGATAAAGCATATGGTGAAGTAAAGTGAAAAGGAATGGTTAAGTAGTTTCTTCTTATTTGACTTTACTTTACAACACTTTACCGTAGTTTTATATGGTAAATAAAAAGTTACTTGTTTACATGTTGGTAAAATAAAATAAAGATTAATATTACATCATGGTAAAAGGTGAGGTAAAATAAGGCAGGGCAAAATAAGTCAAATAAAGTGGTAGAGTAAAGTAAAGACTCTACTTCACCAAGTCTATCATGATGTATTTGTTTGCATATATAGTAAAGTAAATTAAAGGTAAATATCACATCATGGTAAAGAATGGGTGAACTAAATGTTGGATAAAGCATATGGTGTAGTAAAGTGGAAGGGAATGGTAGGCAGTTTCTTCTTGTTTGACTTTACTTTATAACATTTTACTATAGTTTTATATGGTAAATAAAAAGTGGCTTGTTTGCATGTGTGGTAAAGTAAAATAAAGATCAATATCACATCATGGTAAAAGGTGAGATAAAATAAGGCAAGGTGAAATAAGTTAAAATAAAGTGGTGGTAGGGTAAAGTAAAGACTTTACTTCACCAAATTTGTCATGATGTATTTGTTTACATTTCGAGTAAGGTAAAGGTAAATGTCAAGTCATGATAAAGATGGGGTAAAGTAAAAGTTGGAAAAAGTATGTGGTGAAGTAAAGTGGGAGGCAATGGTAAACTAGTTTCTGTTTGTTTGTCTTTACTTTATTACATTTTATTGAAGTTTCATATGGTAAATAGAAAGTAACTTTTTTACATATGTGGTAAAATAAAAAAAGATTAATTTTACATCATGGTAAAACGTGAGGTAGAATAAGGTGAGATGAAGTACATGGTGAAGTAAAGTGGGAAAGAGAGTTGTAAGATTATTATTTTTGGTATTTACTACACTTTACCATGGTTTGACGTGATAAAAAAAAGCAGCTTATGGTAAAAATGTGGCAGTTGAGTTTTACTTTAGCATACTACTTTTTTTTATCTAGACATTGTAAATTACATATAAATTAAAGTACTTAATAAGAAATTATTCTGGTAGTGAACTTTACGTTAATCATAGCACCTTCCAAACAACTAAATTTTAAATATGTAATATTATTCAAAAATTGCCAAACAGCAAAAATATTACAATATTTTAATATTACACTATTATATTCTATACTATTTTATTCTTACAATATTTTAAATCTATAAATATTTTATTCTGTAAACATCCAAACAGGCCCTAATTTAATTATTAATTTGCCAATATTATTATTATCTTTTGCCATCGAGATTGGAATTTTGAACGGGGACATATAGAAGATGGGTAGGTTAGCCGGCTTACCATTCATTGATAGAGTCTCTTACCTTTGAAAGGTACTGTCTCATCCGTGTTGACAACTTGTTCTCAAACTAGTCCACCATTGAATCCAAAATGGGTTTGGATCTAGGATCTGCCCCAAAATGAGAAACCCAGACAGGGACAAGAAGCTTTCCAACTAGGGATGAAAACGAGATGCATTAGGGCGGAACATGGTGGATTCAAACTGTCTTTATAGATCCAGATCCTGAATCAGTCCTCAACTTTCAGTTTCAGACCCCGATTTGTAATAAGATGTGGAGTGCATCTGGTTCCAGATCATCCTGGGGCTGGACCTCAATTCTTAGTTGGAACATACATGAGTCTGGTTCCAGATCCAAATTTCTCCCGGATCTGAAATAGTTTCCATGCTTTATTCAGAACCAAAGACTTCGTATACTTGGATAATCAGATTGCAACCCTATTTCCAAAGCTACTATTCATTTTCGATGCCAAAGGATGAACACTTCTACCTGAACAACTCAGGGCTTGTTTGACAAATTTGATTCAAACAGATCTGCTTGACCATCTAGTAATACACATAATATGTCTGATTTGGGTAAATCTAATTGGAAAAGCTGATATGGTAAAATATACAAATTAGGGGTTATTACTGGGGCATTTGTTCTCTTCTCCTAAAAATTATGTTTCAATCCCATTGCATCTCCAGTACTACTGGTGAATCTTATATAGAGATTCTTCTCATCCATTGTATATTGAATCCCTTGAAGCCTTACAAATCTGCTAGATCTGCAGTCCATAAAAACGAAAAGAAATCAATGATGGAACTAGAAGCTGCTCTGAATGCAATTAGAATCAAGAAACACAACACGGTCATTACTACCCTGAGAAATAAAGAAGAATCAATGCACATATCCGTGAAAAAGGGTATCCAATAGAAAAACCAAACCCCCACAAACAGGAAAACAATATATATCAAGAATTAGAAGGCAGAAAATCATAAAAGCAGTTGAACAGAAGCATAGTTGTCAAACTCGCTTCAGTTCAGCCTAATAATTTAGGTTCTGCCAGTGAACTGAATTGAACCACACCTGCAAAAAAAAATTTCATTTAGGGAATCATCCCATTTTGGTCGAAATTCATTTTTTTCCCTTTTAAAATTAGGTGGCTTTTGTGTTAGTTTCTTACCCAAAAAAAAAAAAAAAAAAACCTTAAGTCCAAGACCCAAACCTCGCTTCCCTCAGGAGGGGGGCTTATTACTTCTCATGCTCTTTTTTCAGTGTTTTTTGGGAAAAATTCCAAATAAGGCCTTAAGTTTTTGCCTTTTATAAAAAATGACACAAGTTTCAAAACTTTTCAAATTAGGGCCTAAGTTTTTCAGTCAGTTTACAATTAAGAACATCCAGCCATTTAAAGGTATTTTCTGGCGACTTTTTCCCTCATTTTTAAAAATACCCAATTTACCCTTCATTTAAAGTCATGGCATGCCGCCGGCAGCTACTGCATGCCATCGATCACCATGGGTATGCTAGTTGCCGTCGATCATCATGAGGACGCCGGTGAAGGAAAGGAGGAGAAGATGGATGAAGTGAAGGGGAGTTTTGTTTCAATGAAAAGTAATATTCGTATTTTAAAAAATTGAGAAAAAAATTCGTAGGAAAATACCTTTCAATATCCAATTGTCCTTTTTGTAATAAGGCAAAAACTTAAGGTCCTATTTGAAAATTTTTCATTTTTTCCTTTTATGTTTTTCCCTACTTTTTCCCTTTTTTTTTTTCCCATTCTTTGGTTTTTCTCCTATTTTTCTTCTTTCAATGTTCTTTTGCTTTTTCTCCTCTTCTTCTTTTATTTTTTTTTCTATTTTGTTTGTCTTTGTAAATTATGCTTGATCAATCACATGCATGCTTATTTTCTTAGTACCTGTAAAATCAAACTATCTAAGTATAGAATTTGCTGAACAATGTTGAAATAAAGCTTGTGACACTCACACACAAGCCATATGAAATTAGAAGTAATTGATTTACTAGAATAATTGTTGGCAATGAATTAAATATATAATTTATATTTTATTTTTGAATTCAATATTTTTTATGTTTTTTTACTTATATTTTTATATTAATTGATTTAGTAGAATAATTCTTGGTAATAAATTAATTAGATATTTTATGTTGTATTTTCAAGTTTTTAATATTTTTATATTTGTGGCATACATATATTTTTATATATTTTTTCAAATAGATTTCCGAATTATCTCATCAAATTCTGAATTGGTTGAAACATTTTAGTTTGGAGGCTGAACCAAAACAAGAATTGAACAAAATTGACAACAATGGAAAAAGGCTAGGAAAACAAATATCACATAAAAAGAGATTAACCATGATTCCAACATTAAAATCTATTAAGAAAATATAATAAACACAACGTTAAATCTAATATAATGGAAGAAAAAAGATAAGTATCATATATTCATATTACATCCCTTTAAAATGGATAAAAACTGAAAAAATTCTTCCTAAAAAATAATACAATCTCAAACACCAACTTTATCATTTCATTTGAAAAAAACCCAAGGTAGACTAAATTGAAAATTCAAACAAAGATGTTTTTTCCTAGTGCAAACCTGTTCAACACGACTGCCAATATATGGAATTTATTGAATCCTCCAAGAAAAACTTCATTTCTATTGCCATTATTGTTGGCCCAAAGCTCACTGCCGCAACCCACATCATCCCATCCTTGAGCTGTACGTTTGTTGCCCTTCCGGACGTGTAAATCACCTTGCACCCTGAGGCACCACTCAGTTGTTGCCATTGGCATCCAAACATCAGTGGAGACTGGAGGGACTTTGGTGAAGGGTGGTTCTGTTAGGGTTTTCTGGGCCCTTCATCAATGTGTTGTCTGCTAAAGAGATTGCTCTAAATAACATGAAAGTTATCATATTGTAGAAGTTATAGAGTCAAACTTGTCCAAGTAAAAGCCAAAAATGTATATCTACTTTAGGGGCACCCCTATGTACGGACTATAGACCATTTCCGTGGATGGAGGAAATTACCATGTCAGCAAAGTCCATGGTAAATGAATATCAAGGAAAATGATCTTTGTGGAAGTTAGAAATGCTTGTTGGTGCAACTTTTTTCCTCAATGAATTTGTGATAATTATGTTTGGTGCGGCTGCAGATTCGTCATGTTAAAAACAGTTGTTTATATGCCCAGCCACGATCAATATTCCCTCTCCTCGAATCCATTATCATCTCTTCCATATCATCAACCCCACCATCATCAAGATCATCCTTGCAAGCCCTCATTATCAAACCTGTAAACCGCCAGTCTACCACCATCGCCCAGTGACCAAGTGCCAAACCTGCCAACAGACCACCCATCAACCTGAAAACCGCTGCCATCTCCCAGCCACCAAGCCCAAATCCAAACTGCAAATCCCTTTGCAAACCCGAACCCAATTGCAAATTGATGCAAGCCAGATTCATGATTGGCCAGCTATTGGACCTAAGACTAATAAAGCACAGTAGAATTAGAGTAGGCTATATTATTAGTAATTGCTTTAGTTGTTTTATTTATATTTGGCAAATCTAGTCATGCTTTATTAGTCTTGGGTCCAATAGTTGGCCAATCATGAATCTGGCCTGCATCACAAATCCATCAACCTAAAACTGCCATCACCTCGGTGCCAAGCTCAAGCCCAACTGCAAATCGACAGACCCAGACCGCCCAAACCCAATTGCAGATCTAGCCAACTGACCACCAAAAACCAAACCCAACTACCCTCTTCCTCTTTCTAAGCCCTCTTCTTTGGCATTCCAAACCCAACTACAATCCATAAAACCCATCATTTTCTTGCACCAAGAGGGGAGATTTGCCTTTCTTCCATTCTTCATCTTCTTCTTCCCTGTTTTTTCTTCCTTATCTCTTCTTCCTTCACTCGTAATACCATTTCAGCTTATTTTTTAATCAAAGGCAAGGAATCGACTTCAGAAAAGAGTTTATATGTGGGGGCTATGTTTGATGAAGTCTCTTCCTTTTTGTTACTTTTTCAACACGAGGAAAATGTCTTATTGCTGATCCAATAAGGGAGGGAATTAGACGTTTTCCAAGTAGTCTAAAGCATCCATCTCTAAATTTTCTGTTTTCAGTCAAGTAGACCCTAGAAGTGGATTTGTCAAATGACACCTTAGCCTAATTGTCATGCTCTTCTTCATATTAATTTTGAGATCAAATAGCACTTCAAGCACCTGAAAATATGCTTAAAAATTAAAATGTATCAACCTCCATCTTATAAAGAGATCCGAAAAGGATTATATCTCTGCAAACTGTAGATGAGTAATTGCTTTTCCTCTAGTTATTCTATAGCACCAATAACCCCATCTCTTTTAGCTAGCCTTCATGACAAGAGCTCTTAAAGCATCCTCTTTTTGCTGCTATGGTAGCAAGGAAGGAGATATTGGATCTACTTGTCTTAACTCCCCAAGGCCATAAAGAGGCAAGGAGAGCCATTTACTGTCATGGATACATGTTATGAGATCCAATCCCTCCGCTTAATTGCAGAACTCCTACATATTGTAATATTCTCTCTGTGTGTGTGTGTGTGTTGTTTGGGGGGGGGGGGGGGGTGGTGGGGGTGGGAGTCAAGGTTTAAAAAATCGGACTCAGGGACTCCGACTTGTTCATGATTGAGTCCGAGTTGACTCAGTCGAGCCCCATAGTTACTTGGCCGATTTTTTAAACCATGAGTGGAGTCTGCATAGTGACAGACTCGGTCATCTATATTATGATTTAGTCAAATTTTTTTAGTACTCTTTAATGGTAGTTTCTATGCAGATTTTTTTTTTTGTGGCATCCAATCCCTCCCTGAGCATGCAACAACATACACTAGAGGGAACCTCAAAATTTTTTTTGTTTTGTTTTGTTTTTTTTTTCTATTTTAAAAAAAATCTTTTGTTCTAGTTCAGTGTTTTCGGTTTTATCCATGCATTGTCTATGCTATAGCTATACTTGGCCGAAGTGGATCTATACAATTCGATATTTGACTATAGTTGTCCGAAACTAAGATTACAATTGTAGAGAGTTCTATAGTTGGGTGTAAAGATATCGTTGGATTGATTATTGTGAGGTTAACCTAGGGTTTCGATAACGATGTCAATGGGGCCATAAAATTAGATATTTAACTGTAATGGTCCTTTTCACTTTTTTTTTGTTCTTTTAATAAAATCTTGAGTATTTTTTTTTCTAATTTTTCTGGCATTCAATTTGCAATCACCTGAACTCCGGTTTGACCCTCACCAAGTTGTGTCCTGAGTCTGAGCTTTTTTCTTTTCCTTGGGTGGTGCATCTATTGGCGTAATTACTTATGCAGAAACACAACAACTATCATCAGAATTGGGTTTATGCCTCTCCAAGACCCTGTTCATGATATCTCTAATGTCCATGAATGATATATGACTATTTGATTATCCATTTTTACTTTGCTGTGGTCAATTGTTTATTTGAATTAATAAATGATCATATGGATGAAAAGTTTTGATGATGCTGTTTGGTCATTCTCATTTTATTAGTTTCTAACCTAATATAGTTGACCAACATGCATATATGTGGACAAAATAGATGAGTGCTGTTATTTTATGATCATACAATATACCGTGCCTGTGTCGCAATGAGGGGTTTGAGAGCCCTCCTACCTTATTTATTAATGGGGAAAAAATTAAATTCCAACATTTTTCATTATTCTAAACTTTTTTGAATTTTTTTCGAATTTTTTAACCTAATCTTCAATTGGCAACGATAACCAGTATGTATTGTTTTGGTCGCTGGATATACAACCACTGCAATTTTTTGATTCTTGATCACCATAAATGTTTAAAAAAGGTAGAAGGTTTGAGTCTTTGAAATGACATGCAATTTGAAGATGCCACTGCATGATATTCTCCATATTGGTAGAGGGATGAAGTGTGAACAAATTCTTCTTTTTGGAAACCTCAGGTGCTGATGTTAGCTTTACATGTGCTGGGGTTAGCCCAAGACTTGCTGTATGGGTGGAAGCTATCTTCTAAACCTCTGTTTTAAATTCTTGCAAGTGGGCATTGCTCCAGTTCCAAGCTGTTTTCTGTAGCTTATGAAATTGAGAAGAATAAGAGAGGAAAAGCTATCTTCTAAACCTCTTTTTTAATTCTTGCAAGTGGGCATTGCTCCAGTTCGAAGCTGTTTTCTCTAGGTTATGAAATTGAGAAGAATAAGAGAGGAAAAGAAAGAAGAAAGAGGAATAAAAGGAAAAAGAATGGAAAAAAAGAGCAGAAAATGTCTGGTCATTCCAATAATAAACTACCTGACTGCCATGGTTACATTATTAAAATTCTGAGTTTTCACAAGAAACCCCCTTTTGTGTCTTAAAATTACAAAACATTCCCTGAAGTTTCATCAGTGCCTACCTGACTGCCAACACCAAACACATAATGGAATCATGATAATTGGTTACTAACAACCCACGAAAATTCTGTTTTTCTTTTCATTGTGCTTATTATGACAGGAATTTATTTTACTTTGTTCTTTTGTCAGTCGGTGCAAATGGATCTGGGAAGACGAACTTTTTCCATGGTAACTATTTAGTTATTTCGTTTTTGTTTGGAAGAAATTTTTTCCTCGTAAAACTTGATTAATTTGGTTAGCTAGTAATTTGGACAATATCTTTTTGTTTTATTTATTGAGAACTTAAATTTTATAGAGATAAATCTTACATAATACTCACTTTGGTTGGTGTTGGTTTGTCAATTCATATAAATAGCAATACGTTTTGTCCTCAGCGACCTTTTCCAAACTATGCGAAGTGAAGATAGGAGCAAACTTCTCCATGTAAATTCTTTTCAACTTCCCTTATATTCTTTTTACCAACAATTTTCTCTGATTTTGAGCATTTACATTTTGTTTTTGGAACTGATGAACTGGCCAGGAAGGTGCAGGCCACCAAGTTGTATCTGCCTTTGTGGAGGTAGTGTTTGATAATTCTGACAATCGCATCCCTGTAAGTCTCATATTATGACTGATGTTTTAATTAGTAGTGAAATTACAGAGTGTCTGCACGCTTTATTCATTAATAATTGATTATGTTTCTCAATTTATGCTTTCAATCATTTATGGTAAACAAATTTGGGCATGGTGATGCAAATGCATTAATGCTTATACATCATGCATGGATTATGGTGTGCGAATACTCTAGTTGTTGCAGCTGATGACTTGTTGGCAAAGTTGGCGACCACTTGGGATGGAAGCACCCAATCTGTTTTATGTTGATAGCAGAACACTTACTTTTCTCTATGTTGATGGGTGCATGTTTTTTTGCCTTCTTTTTTTTATTAATTTCATCATATTTTGGATTAGAAATGCAAAAGAAGTCCAACTAGAAGTAGAAATGCTTGCATTTGAAAATGTTTCTAAAACGTCTTACTAAAAACCGCCTGACTTGGACTTGGAACCTACTGTAGAGATACAGATAATGTGGGGTCCACTATTAATAAGGTGAAAAAGGACTGGAATCAAACATGTCGGCCAAATGGACCTCTGGCCCAATATGTATTGTGGGCCTGTGTCAATGGGTAAGGTTTTGGGCTTAAGAAACCCCATAAATCTGTTGTACAAATTTGGTAAAGAGTATGTCAACTTGTTAAAAAACGGATTGCTATATTCTCTTGAGATTAGGGTACCTGTACTCTGTTTCTGGTGTCTATAAATGAGATTGGTTGCATCCAAAGAGACTAATTGAAATTCTCACAGTTTATTTCTTAATTCTTCTCATTCCCTCCGTGTTTCTTCATTTTTACATGGCATCAGAGCATCTGCAACTCTAATATGTCATGATTTTTAGTTGGTAGGGTATTTCCCTCTAGCTTTGCAACTCTCTTCTGCTACGATTTCGTAGTTCTTGTTCGGGAGTTTTCCAGTTGTGTGACCTCTCCAATTACAGATTGCTTCTTCGACGGTCTCTGGAGTTTGCGGAAAGTCAGATCTGCATTTGCGATCTTTCTTGGCAGCCCAACAACAGTGATTCACAAATTTGTATATTTCTGGGCAGATACGTGGTCGCTGCCTCATTTGATGGGACCCTGATGCAGGCCGTAATAATGGGCCCCGTTTGAAAGTTTACACCCGCAGGCCCAAAGCATAGTAGACTTGTAGTAGACTATATTAATAGTAGTTGCTTTAGTTGTTTTATTGATATTTGGCAAGTCCAGTTGTATTTGATTTAGGACTTCTTATTTGTTTAGAATTAGTTATTTCCTTTCTTAGATGATGTTTTAGTTATAAATAAGGATGTAATCTCTTCATGAGTGATAGACTTTCATATTGAATAAAGCTTTGGAATTGGTTCTCAATTGAGAGAGTTTATTTGTCTTTGGTGAGGCACCTAGACAATTTATCCCTAAGCCTTTTGGCTTGGAGATTAGCCCGTTGGCTAATCTTCTTCCCCTGCGCTGCTTCAATTGGTATCAAAGCCGAAGATCCAATCTCGGACCGCCGTCTGATAGCCGATTCGAGGTAACCGATTGTTTGGTCTCTGTCAATCTTCGTTCATCATCTTCTTCTGTCGTGACACCCTTTCACTAAACCAACATCCCAACTCCCATCGCACATCTTCGCAGCCCTCTCCCACTTCACCCTAAACCATACCCTTACAGTCCCCAATTCACAGTCACCCTTCAACTCCCACCACAGAAATCCATCCAGCCTTCTGTCGACCTTTTCTTTTCCTTCTGCCGATCCCAACATCCGAAAACCCCCATCCATTATCTCCCTCATCCTCATCCTCATCGTCAGTACCCTTCTTCACCATCGCATCCCATCATCCTCATCTTTCCCGTCCTACGCCAACCTATCCGCCCTTTCCACCCACCGAAAACCCTAGCCCTCTCCCGCATCACCACCGCCCTCCACCACAACCCCTACAGACCCTCGCACCACTGCCACTCCACCCTCACCGGCGACCCGAACCCCTCGCATCTCCTCAAATCCCACCGGAACCCATAAACCCATCACTCACCCCAACCGGCCTTTTTTTTTTTTTTTTTTTCAACCCTAATCCACCATCCGAAACCCCAAATCCCCCATCTCTTTCCCGGTACCCCAAACCAGATCCAACCCCTCGGTTGCTGTCCACCATCCCCACACCCAGAGAAGAAAAGAACAAAAAAAAACAGAGGACGTGACAGACAGAGAACAGCGACGAAGAGAACACGCCATCGCCTGCTGGAGTTCTCTCTCTCCATCGCCGGCTGGAATCCACCATCGCCATTGTCTGCTGGAGTTCTCTCTCGCCATCGCCGGCTGGAATCCATTGTCGTCGAGAAGATAAGCCTTTTCCTTCTTCTCTTTCCTTTCCGTTTTTGCAACAGGGCACTTTCCTTTTAATCTGTCTTCTCATTACTGTAGCAAGAGGGAAGATTTTTCAGCAGTTGGGCCGCAACAGTTTGGGCCAAAACTGTTGACCCGAATCTCACCCCAGTCCAAAACTTTTTGCTTCAGTCCGGGTCTGACCTGACCCAGATCTGACCAGCCTGCCTGTTCAATCTCACCCCAGTCCAAAACTTTTTGCTTCAGTCCGGGTCTGACCTGACCTAGATTTGACCGGCCTGCCTGATTCAGACCAGGCCCACAGCAGCTGCCCTGATCAGCCCAGGCCCACAGCAAAAAAAAAAAAAAAAGAGTAGTCTTTTGTTTCCTTTGCTTTCTATAAGCAATGTCAACCCGCAGCGGTCAGTCATATCGGGGCAGATTTTCTGATCATCAACGAGATGCCATGTTAATAGAGTTGACTGAAAGAGTACATGCGTTGGAAGAACTGTCCCGCGGTTCACAGAGGCCTCCTGCTGCCGAAGCATCCTCTAGCGCTGGAAACCAACAAAATTCCGGCCGACCAGCAGAAACAGGCCCGGAAGAATCTATTCATGATTTCATTCAGCGTCTTCTTACTGAAAAAGACTCTGCAGACGCACCCGCTGCACCAAAAATTGATGATATCACAAAGCGAGTCAAAATTGATATATCTGATTTCTCTGGCCGTCTCAATCCAAAGGCTTTCATTGACTGGCTCAATTCCCTTGAAGATTATTTCTCTTGGTATCATATGGATGATGCACAGCGTGTTGCATTTGTCAAAGTCAAACTTAAAGGGTCAGCACGTATTTGGTGGCACAGCGTTGAGCACAATAATCTTGTCATGGGACGCCCTGCTATTACCAAGTGGGATGATATGCGTGAAAAGCTTGAAGGTAAATACTTGCCCTCCAATTATTTAAGTCTCCTTCAGCAAGAATATTTTGTTTTCAAGCAAGGCACCTTATCACTGGATGAGTACACAGAGAAGTTCAATGATTATGTTATCCGGTGTAAAATTCAAGATGATGATTTCACGCTAGTCAACCGGTACAGAACAGGTTTGCGAGAAGAAATAAGACGTGAAGTCCTTATGCATGATTTTGAAACTGTTGATGATATTTATAACAAGGCAAAACGGGTTGAGCTAGAATTGCGGTCCTCCACTTTGCGACGATTTGGTTCTCAAGTCGGGGAGTCAACGACTCGTCGAACCCCCGCCTTTCAGAATAATAAAGGTTATCCACCCAATCAAAATAATTCTCAATATCACTGTGCTCCACCAGCGGGTTTTCGTCCATCTCCAAAACCGCAGCACAATCACCCCAATCAGCGTCCTTTTGCTCAAAATCAAAAGGGGACTGTGCCACAGGAGCAAGATATGCGGAATCGTGGACCTCCTCATCAAGATCGACAAACTGATGGTTGTTATCAATGTGGACAACCAGGACACTTTGCTAATGCATGCCTTCAGGTTTGCAATCTTTATTATTGCGATGAAGATCCCTATTCGTCTAAAGACTATGATGAGCATCTTGAGATGGAGCCTCCTCCTGACCATATCCAATCAGAAGCTCAGCCAGATCCACAGCTAGAGGCTCAATCTGATCCTTCTCCTCATGCCGCTACCGGTGCAGAAGAAGGTGGTCTTATTCTTATTATACGTCGGCTTCTCCTCACCAATGAACAAGAAGAAGCTGATTGGCGACGTACTTCAATCTTCAGGACACGCGTGAGATGCAAAGGTAAGTTATGCAATTTAATTATTGATGGAGGTAGTGCTATGAATGTTGTTTCACAGGAAGTGATCACTAAGCTCAATTTGCCTATTGAAAAGCACCCAAAGCCTTACAAGGTCGCTTGGGTAGATGATCATTCAATCCCTGTGACCCATCGTTGCTTGGTTCATTTTAAAATTGGCATATATGAAGATATATGGTGCGATATTATCCCTTTGAATATTGCTCACATTTTACTTGGCCAACCTTGGTTATATGATCGAGAGGTACATACTGATAAGAAAATGCACATTCATTCTTTTAAATGGAAGGGAAAAGTGGTGGATCTTCTTCCATTGCCGCTATTAACATCTTCTCCGACGGTTTCTACCACCCCATCAAACCCTCATGTTCTCTCTATGAGGAAGTTTGAAATGGAAAGCAAAGACCAAGGAGTTGTTTATGCTCTTGTGCTTAAAGAAACCCAAGAAGCAGATAATAAACAACAGGATTCTACGCCACCAGAAATCAAGTCATTGCTCCATGATTTTCAAGATTTGATTCCCGCAGAGCTTCCTAATGAGCTACCTCCTATGCGGGACATCCAGCATGCCATTGATTTAGTCCCTGGATCTATCCTTCCTAACTTACCTGCTTATCGCATGAGTCCCGCCGAACATGCTGAATTGCGCAGACAGGTTGAAGATTTACTCCAGAAGGGTTATATCCGAGAAAGCATGAGTCCTTGTGCAGTTCCAGCCCTCTTAACACCGAAGAAAGATGGTTTTTGGCGAATGTGTGTTGATAGCCGAGCGATTAACAAAATTACCATCAAATATCGGTTTCCGATTCCCCGAGTGGATGACATGCTTGATATGATGTTTGGATCTTCTGTCTTTTCCAAGATTGATCTCAAGAGCGGATATCACCAACTCTGTATTCGGCCCGGAGATGAATGGAAAACAGCATTCAAAACCAAAGATGGACTATACGAATGGTTAGTTATGCCGTTCGGTTTAACGAATGCTCCCAGCACTTTTATGAGAGTAATGACTCAACTTCTACGACCTTTTCTTGGTAAATTTGTTGTGGTATATTTTGATGATATTTTAATCTTCAGCAAATCAAAGGAAGATCATCTCGATCATATGAGGTATGTCATGCGTGCACTTCGAAGAGAAAAGTTTTATATTAATTTGAAGAAGTGTACTTTTTTTAATTCTAAAGTCGTATTTTTGGGCTTTGTTGTCTCGGCCCGCGGAGTTGAACCTGATCCAGCTAAAGTCAAAGCAATCTGTGACTGGCCTATTCCCACTTCTATACATAAAGTACGCTGCTTTCATGGTTTGGCTACCTTTTATAGGAGGTTCATTTGTAATTTCAGTACAATCATGGCTCCTATAACTGACTGCATGAAAAAAGGAGAGTTCACTTGGACCAATGCTGCCTCTCGAGCATTTCAGCAAATTAAGAAGAAAATGACTGAGGCACCAGTTCTAAAACTTCCGGACTTTGACAAAGTCTTCGAAGTTAGTTGTGATGCTTCCCATGTCGGTATTGGCGGAGTCTTAAGTCAAGACGGTCATCCAGTTGCTTATTTCAATGAGAAATTAAATGACTCCCGTAAGAAGTACACTGTTTATGATCTGGAATATTGTGCAGTAGTTCAAGCTCTTCGTTATTGGCGTCATTATCTCATTGGAAAAGAATTTGTCTTATACTTTGACCATGAAGCCTTGCAACACTTGAATTCTCAAAAGAAAATGAGCGCCAATCATGTTAAATGGAGTGCATACCTACAGGAGTTTTCTTTTGTTCTGCGTCATAAATCTGGCATGGAAAATAAAGTCGCAGATGCATTAAGTCATCGAACTCACATTCTTACGACAATTTCCGTCAATGTTCCTGGCTTTGAAGAAATACGGAGAGAATATGCAACTGATAATGACTTTGGTCACATTTATACAACCCTTCTAAATGGTGAAGGTTCAGAACATCCAAAGTTTTCTCTTCATGATGGATAATTCTTTCGTGGAAATCAATTATGTCTGCCTGCTACATCTATCCGTGAATTTATGATACGTGAGTTGCATAGTGGCGGATGTAGTGGACATTTTGGGCGTGATAAAACATTGGCTCTTGTGGAAGATCGTTTCTTTTGGCCACGCTTAAAAATAGATGTTGCCCGAATTTGTGAATTATGCAGAGTATGCCAACTTGCAAAAGGTCAAAAGAAGAATACAGGTTTGTATCAGCCCCTTCCTATTCCACATGCACCTTGGCAAGATTTGAGTATGGACTTTGTCTTGGGCTTACCAAAAACAGCGTGAAAAGTAGATTCTGTCTTTGTTGTTGTTGATCGTTTCTCCAAAATGGCACATTTTATTCCTTGTTCTCACACAGCGGATGCCAAGAAGATTGCCATTCTTTTCTTTAAAGAAGTTGTTCGTTTGCATGGCCTTCCTAAGACAATAGTATCTGACAGAGATACAAAGTTCATGAGTTTCTTCTGGAAGACTTTATGGCACATGATGCGCATTAAGCTCCAATACTCAAGTGCCTATCATCCACAAACCGATGGCCAAACAGAAGTTGTCAATCGGAGTTTAGGAAATCTTCTTCGATGCCTTATTGGAGAATATGTTGCTTCATGGGATCTTCTTTTACCTATGACAGAGTTTGCCTATAATAATTCTGTCAACAGAATAACAGGAAGATCACCATTTGAAGTTGTCACTGGTGTTACGCCACGTCTTCCTATTGATTTAAGTCCTTTACCAGTTGACTCTAGATCTAGTCCGGATGCTGAACAGTTTGCCCAACATATGAAAGATGTTCACGATGAAGTTCGCCGGCAAATCGCTACAAGTAATGAAGCATATAAAAGGCACGCGGATTCTCACAAACGCCATGTTGAGTTTACTGAAGGTGATCTGGTAATGGTTCGTTTGAAGCCCGAACGATTTCCTGCAGGTAAATACAAGAAGCTACATTCACGAAGTGCAGGTCCTTTCAAGATTCTAAAGAAAATCAGTTACAATGCATATATTCTCGACCTCCCTGCAGACATGAATATCAGTTCCATATCAGTTCCACGTTTAATGTCGAAGATTTGACATTATATCATGGGCACCACAATGATGAATCCTTTGAATAACAAGCTCTTCGCATTCCTCTTCATCAATTCCCTCCAGACGAAATTGAAGATGTTTTTGATGATCAGATCATTTCAACCAAGAATGGAGGATTTCACAAGTTTCTTGTTAAGTGGAAAGGCAAACCATTTTCTGAAGCTACCTGGATTACGGCTACAGATTTTCAAAAGATCAATCCAGATTTATATGAGCAGTACCAAGCCAGCAACTCGCCAGAGTCGAGTTTTTCCAAGCCGGGGAGAGCTGATGCAGGCCATAATAATGGGCCCGGTTTGAAAGTTTACACCTGCAGGCCCAAAGCACAATAGACTTGTCATCATCATCATCAAAGCCTTATCCCAACCATGTTGGGGTCGGCTACATGAATTCTATTTCTTCATTCCGTTCTATTTTGAGCTAAATCTTTCGATAAGTGCAACTTCTTCAAATCTGAATTAATGACTTCCATCCATGTTTTCTTCAGCCTACCCCTACCTCTTGATGGACCCTCCACCTGTATATCCAAACTTTTTCTCACCGGTGCCATTACTGGCCTACGCTCAACATGCCCAAACCATCTTAAACGAGTTTCTCTAATCTTATCTCCTATTGGTGCTACCCCTAAATGTTTTCGAAAGCGTTCATTTCTAATTTTATCTTTCCTAGTTTTACCACACATCCACCTAAGCATTCTCATTTCCGCTACATCCATCTTATGAATATGTGTCTTCTTAATTGGCCAACATTTTGCTCCATATGTCATAGCTGGTCTAACCACTGTCCTGTAAAATTTTCCCTTCAATTTTGTTGGCATTTGTTTATCACAAAGTACTCCCGAAGCTAGTCTCCACTTCAGCCATCCAGCTCTTATCCTATGCTCCACATCTTCGTCAATCTCTCCATCCTTACTAATCATCGAGCCTAGGTACCGAAAAGAATCTTTACGTGGTATCTCATGGGTTTCAATTTTGACAGTGGTTTCAACACTTTGTATATGTCCACTGAAATTGCAATCCATATATTCTGTCTTTGTACGACTTATTTTAAAGCCTTTAGATTCTAATGCCTTCCGCCATCTCTCAAGCTTTGCACTTACACCCTCTCTTGATTCATCCACCAATACTATATCATCTGCGAATAACATACACCATGGTACTTCTTCTTGAATACGCATAGTTAACTCATCCATAATTAATACAAAGAGATGAGGGCTTAAGGATGATCCCTGATGTAAGCCTATAGTCACGGGAAATCCGCCCGTTTCTCCACATGTGGTTTTCACATTTGTTATTGCACCTTCGTACATATGCTTTAAAATTTCAATGTAACCTCTTGGGACATTCCTTTTATTTAAGACCCACGAAATTAAATTCCTCGGTACCCTATCATAGGCTTTTTCCAAATCGATAAAGACCATATGTAGATTTTTCCTCTTTGCTCGATATTTTTCCATTAATTGCCTAAGTGAAAAGATAGCTTCCATAGTTGATCTCCCGGGCATAAAACCAAATTGATTTTCCGAAATCGTAGTCTTTTTTCTCAATCTTTGCTCTATTATTCTCTCCCATAACTTCATAGTGTGACTCATAAGTTTAATCCCTCGATAGTTGGTACAATTTTGTATATCTCCTTTATTCTTATATATAGGTACTACAATGCTTCTTCTCCATTCATCCGGCATTTTCTTTGTCACAAGTATCTTATTGAATAGTCTACATAACCAGCTTACTCCAACCTCTCCTAAGCATTTCCATACCTTTATCGGAATACCATCTGGGCCTGTTGCCTTTCCTGTCTTCATTCGCTTTAATGCTTCCTTCACTTCCACCCCTCTAATTCTACGGAGAAAAGTATACTCTTGTAATGAAGTATCCTCCTCCACTCTTGTATCGCCCAAATATTCTTCATTTAAAAGTTTACTAAAATATTCTTTCCACCTTTCTATAATATCGTTCACAATAGACTTGTAGTAGACTGTATTAATAGTAGTTGCTTTAGTTGTTTTATTGATATTTGGCAAGTCCAGTTGTATTTGATTTAGGACTTCTTATTTGTTTAGAATTAGTTATTTCCTTTCTTAGATGATGTTTTAGTTATAAATAAGGATGTAATCTCTTCATGAGAGTTAGACTTTCATATTGAATAAAGCTTTGGAATTGGTTCTTAATTGAGAGAGTTTATTTGTCTTTGGTGAGGCACCTAGACAATTTATCCCTAAGCCTTTTGGCTTGGAGATTAGCCCGTTGGCTAATCTTCTTCCCCTGCGCTGCTTCAGACCCACTTTGTCTGGATCCTTGAAGACCTCTTTGAATGATATCTGCCTCCCTCTTGAGCATCTCCAGATTTTTTTAAAGCAGATTAGATAGTGAAACTTCCCAGCATCTACTTATCACTGTTCATTGCTGGCTAGACCAACAATCTGTAGTGGGGCCCACCTCATCATAAGATATTTCTGACAAGAAGACTTTCATAAGGTGGGAAAGGTTATTCTAGTAATTCTCAGCTTTTTTTCACAACTATGGTTAGTTATTCGTCCATTCTAGAAGTTTGAAATTCCCAGGACCTGATTTCAATTAGGATCATTGATGTTTGAGATCTGCCACTAAAATACTCTGAAAAGGTGCACCAGATACCTCTCCCTCATTTTCCTTTAGTGATTTGGAAGAATAAAACCGAATGAAAGGGGTTTTGAGCCCTTCTGTTATCTGCTGACTAAAATGACCAGACCTGAACTTTCTTTTTTCCCATTTTCTTTTTCCTGGTGCCTATTTGTCTCTGTAGGGACTGTGGCACTTGGATTTTTTGTACTTGTGAGATGACTGCTAAAAAAGATGAGTCTTTACCTATAAATTTAAACAGAAAGAAGAAACAACTTTCTATGCTGGTTATTTCATTTCTACCATTCTGTGTCTCGAAAAGGATGGGAACATACAAATTCCCACATATGGCAAAAGTATGGTCACATGGAACCAAAATAATTCCAAAAATGATCACATGGATTCTCAAGTCTGTTGAATCCAATGTTGGGCTCATTTGAAGATACTATATCATCAAGTCAACGAAGCCCAAAAATGTTATCTTGACTGAGTTTGCTTAGTATGCCCGAGAAGATCAAACAGTTCAATTATATTACAATGGTTTCTTACTCTTGGGACCGAGAGGGATTCAGTGACAGTTCCTCGACAGTCACTTCTAGTTGTTTTGCGGATGTAAGAGGAATCACATGTCAGTCAATTCCTAGTGGTCGTGGCCAAAATTTGAAGCTGTTCATGCCTCTCTTATGATACTTGTGTCCAAAAAGTGCTTAATGAGGAAATGCAGCTTCAATATTAGAATAAACAATAATTTTAACATCTTGCTTGACCAATTTTGAGGAGAAACTTAAAAGATCATGAGGAGACTACTTTTATTTCTCTCCTTAACCTTCTTAAAAATGTGTATATCCCTGAAGGAGGGGAGGATAAAAGGGTGTGGATCGCCTCTAAAGATGGTTCCTTTTCGGTATCTTCCTTCTTCCAGGCCATATCTAAAATGAGGAGAGTGACGAGCGCGGTGACTTGAATTTGGAAGTTTGAAGGCTCCTCCAAGAGTTACAATCTTTGGGTGGTTGGCTCTACGGAAAAGAATTCTCACCATGGATAATTTAAGGAAAAGAGGGAAGTTTGTGGTCAATGGATGTCTCATGCATTTAAAAGATGAGGAAACTGTGGATCACCTCATGCTCACTTGCAAGGCTGCTCAAATGATTTGGAATTAGGTTTTTAGCTGGTTTGAGTGCTGTTGGGTTCTTTCGAAGACCTTGCTAGACCTATTCTAGGAATGGAAGCCTCCGACTTTCAAGTTGCTAACTAATACACCCAAAATGCCTAAGCGTTAAAGGTATGACAAATTAGCTACTTAACACCCCTCTTCACGCTGGACACTGCCTGGACTCAAATCACATGCTTGTCTGAGACGTGGCATGGGGCATGTATATGCGCCCGCTCACAAAACGTGGCATGGGACCTTTTTGGCCCTGCACAGATTCGAACTTGGGACGTGTTGGCTTTGATACCATCTCAAATTACTAACCAATATAACCAAAATGCCTAGGTGTTAAAGGTGCGGCAAATTAACTACTTAACATCGACAACTGCGCCTTTAGGCAAAGAGCTATGGAGATTGCCTTTTCTTGCAGTCTTATGGACAATTTGGAAGGAAGGAACTCCAAATGTTTTGACTGAGCTGCTTCTAGTGATAATTGCTTGGTGGAGAAAGTAAAGTTTATGGTTGCTCTTTGGATTTTGTCTAGTCCTCTAAAGGATACTTATTGGACCAGATTCTGCTGCACTAGAAGGAGTTGCCCTTTACTTTTGCTAGGTCCTAAGTAGCTCTGGTTTTTTGGGTTTTTTTTTTCTGCTGTTCCATTCTCTCTCTCTCTCTCTCTCTCTCTCTCTCTCTCTTGTTTTTTTTTGTTTTTTTTCAGCTTTCGGTGTCTTTAGCTTGCCAGTATAGACTACTTTGTTTTTAATGAAAGTTATCATTAGAAAAAAAGTTTACCACGTATCCATCCTAGCATTCGCATATATGCTATATTCACTTTTTACATGTTTTTTCCTAATTGGTCAACTTTTTGCTCCATAAGTCGTAGTTGGTCTCATATTTGTTTTGTAAAATTTTCCATTCAATCTTGTTGGCATGCTTTGATCACAAAGCACTCCAAGAACGAGTGTCCTCTTCAACCATTTAGCTCTTACCTTATAGCTAGCATTCTCCTCAATGTCCTCATCCTTACTCATTATAAAGTCAAGTTATCAGATGGACTCTTTGTGGTATCCCTTAAGCTTCATTCCTCATAGGAGTCACATCTCTTTACACATCTCTACTGAAGTTGTGATTCATATATTTCGTCTTTGTTTTACTTATTTCAAAGCCCTTAGATTCGAAAGTCCCTTGCCATTTCTCAAGTTTGGCATTCACTCCATCTCTCGATGCATCCCACAACTTTATTTCATTCGCAAACAGCACACCTATTCTTGAATAGGAGTGTCCATAATCAATGCAAGTGGATAAGGGCTTTAAGCTTGCCCTTGATGCAAACCTATGGTCCTAGGAACTTACTTGTCTCTCCATAGGTAGTTTTCACAAATTTTTTTTACGCCCTCATATGTCTTGAATGATGTCAATATGACCTCTTATGACACTTCTTTTATCAAAGAACTAACAAATCAGATATCTAGGAACATTTTCCCAAAAAAAAAAAAAAACCAAATATCTTGGTACCCCATCCTTGGCTTTCTATAGATTGATGAAGGCCAAGTGAAGATTTTTCCTCATCTCTTAGATTTTTTAAATTAATTGCCTAAATGAAATGGTAACTTCCAAAGTTGACCTTCCAACTAGGAAGCACGGACACACGCCTAGGGTCCCTTTGTCCGTGTCGGACACAGCGCGGACACGTGTCCAACACGCAACGAAACGTGTCTATTATTTTCTTTTAATTTTTTAAATTTGGACAAGACAGGATGCAGTGGGGTTATTTTAAATTTTTAAATCCCTTTGTTTTTTTTTTCTTTTTTCTTTGGATCGTTGAGTGTGACTAAAGCTTGTTATCAAAAACAAAAAAAAAAAAAAGAGTGTTATATGAAGTTTCAAATGTTCATAAATAATTCATGAACAATTTCACACCAAATATGAAATTTTCCAAACAATCTCTAATTTTTTTTTTGCTATCCTCTGTTCTAACTCTTATTTTTTCTTTTTTGCTAATCTCATCTTTTTTGACTTTTCTAGGATTAGTTATGTTTTTCTTTTCTATTAATTGTGATTTTATACTTTTTAATTTGGCTAAAAATATAACTATTCTTTAATTTTATGATTACATATAAAAAATATATATTTATTATTTGTCGTGTCCTAGCTGTGTCCGTATCCTACTTTTTAAGGATTTGCCGTATCGCCATGTCCGTGTCTTGTTGTATCCGTGTCTCGTGTATGTATCCGTGCTTTTTAGCCTTTCTGATATGAAACTTAATTGATTCTAAAATGTATTGGCTCTTTTGTCTAAGTCTCTTAGTTACTCTCTCCCATAGTTGATTGTTTGACTCAAGAAGTTTAATTCCACGATAATTGGTGCAACTTCGTATATAGACTTTGTCCTTGTATTTAGGTACTGCACCACTTCTTCTTCTTCTTTTTCTTACTATTATTTTTTAATAAAGGTTAAGTTTGTATATTCCAAAATAAAGTTGTAACAATGTGAAAATATGGTATGGTATGGTAGCTCCTTCCCATTTGCCTTTGCTTGGTAAGGCTACTAGCTGCATGAAGCATATGGCCGCCTATAATGAAAGAAGCATATGGGAAGTAGCTACACATTGAGAAGGCAATAGCCTTAGAAAAGCACCCACAGGCTGTGTCAAGCCAAAAAGAGAACATACATCCACCAAATTTTTTTGTCGTTAATATCTTGTTGAAGAGGCTAGTTAACCAAACTAACCGGTTCCTCCCAAGCATTTTCTCGTAACCTTAGCTAACTTCATTTTTGCTAATGCTTTTCTCATTTTTGCTATCCTAATTTTGCGATAGAAGGTATGTCATGCTAACAAAGTATATTCTCTCGTTATTAAAGCCTTCTGTAAAATCTTCATTTAACAGTTTGTTAAATTATATTCTCCACCTATTTTAAACATCATTGTCCTTCACTAAAGCTTGTGGTTTTGTTCTTTATACATTCGACACGATCTAATTCTATTTTTCGTTGCCCACATTATCATAAACTTAAAAATCTCTCTCTCCTCTTGTTTCTACCTTATTTTATAGGTCATCATATGCTTTGGTCTTGGCATCTGTTACTATTATTTTTCAAATTTTCTTTCTTCGCCGTCTTATACATTTCATATTTTTTGTTTTCCCATTCCCGTCAAACTTTACAGCAATGTTTTTTTTTAATCTCGAATGGTTTAATGAACCTCTACACTTCATGAAGCAGCGCAGTGAAGAAGAATAGCTAACGGGCTAATCTCTAAGCCAAAAGGTTTAAGTAGAGGATGTCTGGGTGCCTCACCAAAGACAAACAGAACTCTCTCAACTGAGAACTAAACTTAAATTCTTATTCAATATCAATGTCTATATCCCATGAAGAGATTACATCTTTATTTATACTGAAGATATTATCTAATAAAGGAAACAATTAATTCAAATTAAATAAGAAGTCTTAAACCAAACATGACTGGACTTTCCAAATATTAAGAAAGCAACTAAAGCAACTACTAATAATAGAATCTACTCTACTCTACTGGGCCTTATTGGTCTTAGGTCCAATATGCTGGCCAATTATGGATCTGGTCTGCATCAGTTCTCTCCCGCTTGGAGGAGAACTCTTCCTCAAGTTCTGTAAATATTGTCCTGGGTCGAAAATCATTCGCATAAACTTTCGTCTTGTCTTTATATCCACATTTTCATGACATGGCTTAAAAGCTTTTTGCATTCTTTTCCTTCATGTAATAGGCGATTGGAATGTTCTCGACTGTTGGTCTCTGCATGCAGCTTGGATGTGTGAACGGACCGGTAGATGCTTCAAGTGTTGACTGTCAGATATCCATGTGATTTTTGAAGATGAAGTCAATGTGGGGAATTTTAACAACTTGAATTGCTTGTGAGATAACTGGAACAATGGATTGTACTGTTGACAACCTAATTGGATTTTCTGGAAAAGGCGGAACAATCAATTCTCTTGGATGTGCAATGGTAATGCCAAACCGATGAATGTCTTTAAAATTTGCTTCTTCGTGTTCTTCTTTTGAAGCCTCATGATCAAAGTCTTCAATGTGCACTTGTTCTTGTTCTTTCTCTACTAATTGATGTACCTCTTGCTCCTCGCTGGAAGTTGTCATTAGATCATGCTGTCCTTGAACGGGCTTGTCAACCTTACCATTGGAATTTGTTTCTTCTTTGTGTTCATCATTTGACTCTTCAATTAATGGTGATGAGGTAGATGAAGAGGTTGCTAGTTGTAATGGAATAAGGTCAACATATCGTCCATTCCAAGAGAAGGAATGGATATTCTTCTCTTTGTCATATTGCACTTTCTGATCAAGAAGCCATGGTTGTCCCAAAAGAATATGAGTGATATTAATGGGAATTATATTACACTAAATTTTATCTTCATATACACAAATCTTGAAAGATACTAAACATCTGTGAGTTATAGTAATAACAGAAGCATTAGATCATGCAACTTTGTAAGGCCGTGGGAGAGTCTCTGTAGGCCAATTGAGTTTGTCAATGACATCTTGTGCCACAAAATTGATAGCATTATCATGATCAATAACCAGATTGTCTAACCTGTCTTTACACCTTACTCGCGTCCGGAATATCCTAGTTTGCTTCCACTCTTTGTCTTCCATTTCATTGGTAGTAAGAAGTCGACGAATGACAAGGGTGTGAGTATCTTCTCCTTCAAAATTTGTTTCCATCAAATTATCTCTCGTCCGTCACGGAGAATGTTCTTTCCCAGGCTTAAATCGTTGTAGGTTGGACCATTGAAGCATGTGCTCAATATGAATTGCTTCTTTGTATGCTTCATGAACACTGTGACATGGTTTCATCTTCTCAAGAATGTCTGGCTTCAAACCTCTGATAAAGCGAGTCAAATGATGCAGCTCATTCTGTTCCAAGCTACAAACTTGGTGCAGTCTTGAAAATTGATTTAAATATTCATAAACTGTCAAATCTACCTGTTTGAGATTGAAGAACTGTTTAAAGTAGACCTTATTTGCAAAACACCAATCTCCATATTTATACTCATACAACATGCTTTGAAATTGATCGGATGGTCCAAAGATTAGCATATTAAAGTTGCAGTAGGTAAACGAAATTTTCTAAATTCTCAAATATGAACTAACTTGATGGCTTGATCTTGTTGACAAAAATATGCAAGTGAAGATGGATTGTGAATCAGATTAAAATATCATCCTTTTGAATATCAATTGCTGAGATCAATTAATCCAAAAAGACTGGATTGTTTTGGTTGGGCCCACTTGTAATTTTTTTAAACTACTTCGTGGGTCTAGATATGGGTCAGATCAAACCCAAACTTGAGGGCTGATTGGACTTCAGGTCTGGCCCGTACCCAATTAATAATGCAGAAAGGGGAGCAGCACAGGTCTTCTCCTTCGTTGGCTACAATAAACGAAAGAAAGAAAGAAAGAAAGGGGAGGGCTTGGGTTCGTGTCTAATTGGCAGAAGGTAACGAAAGAGAAAGAGGGGGGGTGTTGTTGCTGTTTGCGACCTAGGAAGCGAGAAGCACCAGAGGTGGACGCGGCGAGAGGCAGGGGTGACTAGCTGCTGTGTGACGGTGACGGTGACGGCGAATGTGGTGCAATCATGCTACGGCAGTCCAGGTTTGCCCAATGCACCAATCTCTTCTTCGTCCTTACTGCTCTCTCTTCATTTTTTTCTTTTGTGCTCTCGAATCGGTGATCAGACAGACGGCGATCCGAGATTGGATCTTTGCTTTGATACCAATTGAAGTAGCGTAAGGAAGAAGAATAGCCAACGAGTTAATCTCCGAACCAAAAGGCTTAAGGATAGGGTGTATAGGTGTCTCACCAAAGACAAACAAAACTCTCTCAACTGAGAACCAAATTCAAATTCTTATTCAATATCAATGTGTATGTTCCATGAAGAGATTACATCTTTATTTATAACTAAGATATTATCTAATAAAGGAAACAATTAATTCAAATCAAATAAGAAGTCCTAAACCAAATATGACTGGACTTTTCAAATATTAAGAAAGCAACTAAAGCAACTACTAATAATAGAATCTACTCTACTGGTCCTTATTGGTCTTGGGTTCAATAGGCTGGCCAATCATGGATCTGGCCTGCATCACTTCACCACTCAGCTTCTTTGTCAGAGTGTCTTCCCTTTCAACTCTCCAAATGCCTCTTTTGTTGCAATCCTTTGAATACAGTTTGCAATTTGATTTCATATCAATGTAAATTCTCTCCATAATCCGTATTTCATTCGTGCCCCTCTATCACTTTATGCTTACATGTTGCTGCCCGTTCTCTTTCCAAATCTCCTCACCTTGGTTTAGGGCACCTTTTATTTACCACCCTTATTTCTACTTTTAATGTAAACATCTGAAACTTCTTACTCCTGTTGAGTGGCCAAACTTTTTTCTAGGAAACCTATAATGTTTGCAATCTAGTCGGTTATGTTTCTTAAGTAGCAAAAGTCCATCCGTCTTCTATTAGTTCTAGTTTAAAAGGTAATTAAATGCTCCTCTCTTTAAAGCGGGTATTTTCTATTAGAAGGTCAAATGCCAATGTAAATTCCAAGATAGTGACTCCAAATCGTTCCATTCTTCAAATTGTTGTCCTCCATACTTTCTCATGCACTCTTTTTTTTTTTTCCTTCTTTTTGAATGGTCTTTCTGTTTTTCTTTTCCTTACATGTCCATTTAAGCCCCCTAGGAAAATCTTTTCACTAATTGGAATTTGTGAGTATTTGTCATATTAAACCATCCATCTTCCACCAAAATTGTCTTATTGCTACTTTCATTTGATTCTGCTTGGGGTGCATAGGTCCTCATAATATGTATTATATCTTTTTTTTTTTGCATGGCAATAATATCTATTATATCTTCTTCTAGTACTAGTTTAATTATTATAAGTTTATCACCCAACTCCTTTAACCCCACAATTTTTTCTTTCAAATCCCTATCTACTGCTATGGCTGCTCCATTTCCAGCATTTTCTGAGTTTCCCGTTGATGATATGAAAATTCTGCATCATGTCACGTACCATCGATCCTTTTTTTCCTTTTACTTTGGCCAAAAATGTTTTTCCTTCATCTTAACAACTGATTCTAATGGCCAAACAGCCTTCTGGTGCTACAGATTGCACTTGGCCAACAAGCTTTCTGTGTAGAGAACAATGTGAAACCAAAAGCCATGTTGCTTTAGGTAAGACGATATGATGTAAGCTGTAAGCAGCTTGCTGCCTATCATAAGTTATTGGATAATTTATGGACCTGGAAGAAAGATGAAAGGATATGTTCTACTTTCTTAACTGATGTGTGTTAAGAATGCACTGTACATACTGATATAAAAGAAAAAAGGAAGAGCACTAAATGTGAGTTATAACTATTGTTCTGAAATCATGGTTCAGAAGTAAAACTTACTAGAAGACGTTTAACACATGAATAAGCTACTAATTTATTGACACAATGTTTTGTGTATTTCTGTATGAATAAGTTTATAATTTATTGATTCATTTTTTTTTTTGTATATTTCTGTATTAATCTTTTATCGTGCTTTTGAACTTGTTGAAGGTTGACAAGGAGGAAGTGCGCTTGCGCAGAACTATTGGACTTAAAAAGGATGAGTATTTCTTGGATACAAAGCACATCACGTAAGTTTATTCTTCCTGAATATTACATATTTATCTTTGATGGCCACATATGTTCTCTTTTGGAGGATTAGTCATTAAATGTCATTGAATGTGAATCTATCATGTTTGCAGGAAGACAGAAGTTTTGAATTTGCTGGAGAGTGCTGGCTTCTCTCGCTCCAATCCATATTATGTTGTTCAGCAAGGGAAGGTATGCAAGTTATATTTCTGCTTGACCTTATTTCATCTACTCATAACATTTCAGTTTATTGTTTAACTCTTGTTTATGTGTTTGTGCTTTAACATGGTTCAATAGATATCATCATTGACACTAATGAAGGACTCAGAACGGCTAGATTTGCTGAAAGAAATTGGTGGAACACGTGTCTATGAGGAGAGGCGCCGTGAGAGTTTGAAAATTATGCAAGAAACTGGCAAGCCTACAGTTTTTGTTGCATTTTGACTATCTACTTCTGTAATTTATGTTTCAGGCGATGCTTATGTACTTCACTTGGTGAAGCAGGTAATAAGAGAAGGCAGATAATTCAAGTTGTTCAATACTTGGAGGAGAGATTGAGAGAGCTTGATGAAGAGAAGGAAGAATTGAAAAAATATCAACTTCTTGACAAGGATCGGAGGTCTTTGGAATATGCCATTTATGACAAGGAACTTAATGATGCTAGGCAGAAGCTGGCAGAGGTCGGTTATTATTTATTCATAATAATAATAATGTTATTAATGTAGGCCCTAGGGTTAGGGATTGCGTAGGGGTGCCGAAGCATGTGTCCAAGGACACTTCGAAATTGTCAAAAGACTTCAACACATGCGAGGACGCACCTCTCAGGGATAAAACCCAATTCGATTAATCAATCAAGTCTGAGAATCTTTTCTCTACAATGCCATATATATAGTAAAGACAAACTTAATGTGTAAGAAAACCCTAAGCTGTTAATAGAAACTTCCCTAATAATAATGTAATTAGAAATCTACTAATAAAAATTATATAATCCTAATATGATTTGAAGAGGGGCTACTTGTGGGGCATTGACTATATCATCCGCCCCGGGTTGAAAGAAGAGTTCGTCCTCGAACTCGATTCTGCTTCAGATTGCCTCGATAAATGTGGTGAACATGAAGGACTTCCTTTGTGGCAGCTTTTCAGGAATTTTTCTTTGGCGGTTTTGGTTTCTCGGGATGAAGTGTAATTTGTTGTCCACCGTGCATGAATGTATAGGTGTTGTCGCGCATATCATGAGTTCCATTTTTGTCATACATCCATGGACGGCCCAGTAAGATATTACTACTATCCATAGGTAGCATATCATACCATATTGTATTTTTGTAAGTCTCACTCACTAATGGCAAAAGTAACTTTGCAAGTATGTCGAACATATGCTTGATCACAATTCATTAGCCACTTGACAAAATAAGGACGGTTGTGCTTGTAAACTTTCAATTGGAGCTGATCAACAAGAGCTTAGGAGATGAGATTTTCACAACTTCCTCCATTATTGACAACTGTACAATGTTGCCCAAGAACTGTACCCGCGAAATGGAAGATATTTTTTCTCAACTATTTTTTTTCAACAGTGGGTGGAGCCTTGTTGATAACTATGAGAGCTTCACCATCTTTGTCTTCTTCATACTCTACAGCTTCTTCTGTTTCTTCATTATCCGGAGGATCATTCTGTACGATTGGTTCATCATGGACTCCTTCCATTAGATTCACTCGTTTGGGACATTCAAAGGAGTAATGTCCTTTTTGTTTGTAATGGAAACATGTGACTTTATTATGATCGTCAGGCTTGGGGATAATTTTTCCCGGTGAACCACTGGATTTAGCATCTTGGAAAGATGAATTCTTTTTGGAGCCCATTTAGATGTATTAAATTTTGTGCTTGATGATTGGCAATTCCCTCGGCTTTGACAGCATGTTGGATGAGTTCATTGACATTTTTAAAATGTTGGAAGGCAAGGATATGTTGAATGTCTATTCTTAACCGATTGAAAAATCTATCAACAACCACATCATCATCTTCATTCAAGCCACAACAAGCTTGTAGAGCCAGAAATTCCTTAGAATAATCAACAACTGTCTTGGACATTTGTTTCAAGTTTTGAAAGTTGGAACGTAGATCTCTTGCATAGTTGGCAGGAAGGAATTTTTGCTTCAAAATATTCTTCATCTCAGTTCATGTTTCAACAGGGTCCATGTGCTGATTTCTTCTTTTTCATTGCATGTCAGCCCACCAAGTTGCAGCATAATTACGGAATCTAGTGGCAATCAGTGTGATTTTATGGTGTTCAATCATTGGTTTGTGGGAAAAAATATTCTCCACACACACTAACCAATCCATGAATTTAGCGGGTTGCAGTTTGCCATCATATTTGGGGATCATAATTTTAATCCTTAAATCTTGATCAGGATTATTGACTGGTAGATTTTGTTGATTCCGAATATTTGCACCATCATTATGATTGTGATTTACACGCTGATTATTTTTCAAATTTGTCGCTCTAGTGTCCAATTATTGAGGGGTGGTGTGTATGCCATCAATTTTTGTAGATAATTCTCTAATGGCACCAACCAAATCTTCAATTGAAGAAAATGAAGATTTGACCTCAACTTGTTTCGTAGGAGCCATTTTTTTGTTTATTGCAAATTTAAAATCTTACTGACCTGACGTGCAGATCTACGCTTCATGAACATGCTGGTGAAGACGAATTTGAAATCGGAGCACGGTTGATGCCGATATTGCAAAAACAAATTTTGACCCTTGATTTTCTAATATAGACTTAAGCTAATGGGGAATGATGTCAGCAAGAATGCTTGAGCTCTTATTGGGTTGGGTTCGGGTTGAACCTAAATGCAGGTCTAGCAATCTGGTGTGGTGCAGAACCTGACTTGACCCAACTCTTTAGTCTTCTTGTGCCTTGGACCCTGTGCAAGAAAAGGAAGCGAAAAGGAGAAGCTGTAGTTGCTTTTTAGATGACAAGGAGAGGGTTATACTTCGACGCTGGGAAGAAGACGTTTGATGCTAGAGCTCCATCGATGGCAACGGAGGGTTGGGCAAAGGTGGTGATGAAGCATGCAAGGTAGACGGTGAGAAGGAAGGCGGCAGCGGATGGCTTCGGTGGCTAGGTTGGTGCTCGCGATTTGATGCTTCGCTAACAACGATGGTGGCGGTTCGGCGGCTAGGCTGGTTCTCGCGATTTGATGCTTTGCTAACAACGATGGTGGCGGTTCGGTGGCTAGGCTGGTGCTTGCGATTTGGTGCTTCGCTGACAATGATGGTGGCGGCGACGTGCGGCTACTAGCAGGACGCAGAAGGTAGTGGGGTTCCGACGACTGCGATGGATTCCAGGTACGCATCCTCTCTCTCTGTCTCTTTCTCTCGCGTCTCTGCTTCTCCGCAGCTCCTCATCTTCGTCATCCCTCTTTTTTTTTTTTTTTAAATAAGAACAGAGGATAGGTTTGAACCTCTAGTTTGTCGGGGAGAGGTTGATGGGGTTTCGGGATGAGGGCGTGGAGTCGAGAGGGGCAGACGGTGGCGGGATGTGTGGTCTCGATGGCTTGGGGTCTGGGGTTTGAATGGTGGGTGGTGGACAGGGGATCGACGGTTTCGGATCGGGAGTTTGGGTGATGATGGGTTTTGTGTTGGTAGGATTGAGGGCAGGGGTGATGATGGGTTTTGTGTTGGTAGGAGTGAGGGCAGGGGTGAATCGTTGAGGGGGTTTTGGGAAGATGGCTTTTCTGGATTGGCAGAAAAAGAGAGAGTGGGTAACACACTGACGATCAGGGATCGTGTAGCTCTGATACCAAACTGATGTAGGCTTTAGGGTTAGGGATTGCATAGGGGTGCCGAAGCACGTGTCTAAGGACTCTTCAAAATCGTCAAGAAGACTTCAACACACACGATGATGCACCTTTTAGGGATAAAACTCAATTCTATTAATCAATCAAGTCTGATAATCTCTTCTCTACAATGCTATATATATAGTAAAGACAAACTTAATGTGTAAGAAAACCCTAAGCTATTAATAGAGACTTCCCTAATAACAATATAATTAGAAATCTACTAATAAAAATAATATAATCCTAATTTAATTTGAAGAGGGGCTGCTTGTGGGGCCTAGACTGCATCAATTATCATTGTCATTTTTTATCGTAATTGATAATTATAAAATGAAGAGGGAGAGAAACACAACTAAGGACAGAAAAACCAGAAAACAAGGAAAAAAAAAGGTATAAGACCAATGTAATACATAAAAGAAACAAACAAACAAAAACCCCCAAAAACTACGACAACGAGAAGCAACTACCACGCATATCAAATGGCCTTCTTCAGTCAACCTATCTGCTATATCATTAAAGCTTGAAGGACAGGTGCTTGATCACGCCAACAAGATTTTGAAGCTTCCAAAGACTCCCAAATGATATTGAATCCATGAAAATGTGTTGGTCAAATCATTTCAACAATCAAAACATCTTGGAATGCAGGCACATATATCCTCAAATTCAATGCTTCCAAATAGCCAAAGTCTCTACTTTACTTTTATCTCCAACTCCAACAAACTATAGAGAAAGAAAGACGTGCCCTTTGAAATTGCGAGAACTCTATCAATATTGGCCCTACTAGGTTTACCTTAGCTACTTCATCCACTTTATATTTCAACAAACCCATGGGTGGAGGTTGCCACATTTTCTTCATACTACCCTTTCAATGGCTATATCTTGTGATTGTAACATGTACTACTTTATATAATATCATAAAACTCGGTTGGCTCAATCGCTGTCATTATGGTTCGTGGTTCTTCCTACGCTTGTCAGGTTTGGTATGGAAGTGCAACGGGTGCTAACTGTAGGTTTTGATAGCATCCCTCATGTATATTTATTCGGATCAAGTGACGAAATAGAGAAATTGAGTGGAGTGGTTTGTTTGACCCTTTGCTGGGTATAATCTTTTATATAATATATCTTAATAATTTTTATAGTTATTTTACATCCCTAAATTATGTCAATTAGTTATACAAGAGTTGCTTTAAGTGCCTGGTAGTCTTGGAGATTACACTTTTGTAATCCCCAATTTTTTTTTATGCTCTTGCAGTGTATGAATTTTGGTGCACCATCATTTTGACACTAACCCTCAAATTGATGCGGATGGTCAAGAAGACTTAATTTGCCTCCTAGTTGTCAATTTTTTTCTGGTCCCCATTCCGTTTTGGCCCTATAGTAGAATTCTCTAGCATTTCGATCGATTCTGGTGCTTTGTTTTGATAAAGATGCGTGAAAAACTGAAAAACGAAAAGAATACCTAAAATTGAAATAAAAGGTAGAATGCTCAAATAATACTAAAAATGTGTACTTCCATCATTTAAATTAAGCTACACTCTTACAATTTACTATTTTTTAGTTTTCATTACGTATGAATCAGGGTTTAAAAACTTGGACTCGAGATTCGACTCGGCCTTGGCCGAGTTTGCATCAGGTTGAGTTCCAATTTTAATTAAAAAAACTTTAAAAATGTGGGAAAATAGGGAAAAACTAGAAAAAAAATCCTTAGGAGGACCTCCATCCATGTAGATTTATTAAATCTTTTTACTTTTTTTTCCCTAAAAAAAAACCCTATGGATTTTGGATTGTGCATTATGAAATATAAACTAGAGTACTTTACTGTAGTCTATACTCTATAGTCTTTTAGGTGTATTTAATAAAAAATTATATTATCCTAAAGCATGCTAATGTGCCACACCTTTAGATTATGAAAGCGCAAATAATTTAATTGCAAATAAATGTCAAAGTTACTTCAGTAGTTCATCCATAATCCATATTTTGGTTTTCATAACATCTCGTAAGCATGAAGTATAAACTATCAACTATCAATAGCAAACGTCAAATAGCAAACATACCTTAACCCATGCTTTTTAGTACAATATTGAATGCCTTGCTGGTTGAATACCTTTGGGGATGCATGCATAGATCTAGGATTAGAACCATAAATCTATGTAGTATACACCGAAAATCCTAAGCATAAAAAAAAAAGGAAAAAGAAAAATCAAATAATGAAAAAAAAATCAAATTTCCTATATTTTCAAAATAAATCCAAGCCAAAAATCAAATAAATTTTCATTTTTTCAAGAAATCTTGAGTGAAGAATTCATCTACAACCAAAACAAACATCCTGTCATCTTTTCTTAACCATCTAAGCTTGAAGAAACCAAAATACATACCTCAAAAACGAAGATTTGAAAATCACTCCAATAAATCTCGATGCGCAAGAGGTTTTCGACAAGCGTCATTGGCCAATCGAGAAGCTCTTGATGACCTGCAGAGTTGCATCGGCTAATGATTTTATCATTCTAATAACTCATTAGTGTTTGATATCTATTAAGATTGGCAATTATGAAGGTAAGATTTGGTCCGATGTTATCTAATTGAATGTTGCTAATATTCTTTTTGGATAAGTATGCCTTTTAATTTGAATGTGCACACCAACAAAGAGAAGAAAATATGTTCTTTTCTTTGCAAAGGACAGTGAATCAATCTCATTTCATTGTAGTCGATACACCTTCTTTGTCTCCATCATCACCTCCAGCCGAAAACCAAAGTGCGAGCAGAAGGAAGAAACAAAAGTTGTGCTTTTGCCACAAGAGCTACACACCATGACAAATGGCATCAAAGTTGACATTTAGAAGCATGATCAAAGAACAGAAGTTGTCATGCAAATTTAGATGAAGCAACATGGAGAACTCCTAAGGTGGATGATACTTCAGAAGAACTAAAAGACTAATGAATTGATCTTTTTTCCATGGACAGTGGTCAAATGGCGCGAAAGGTAGAGGAGGAAGAACAAGCAGGTGTTGAAGACTTGCACCTACTCATCAAGGAGACTGATAATCTGATGGATCTGGTTGTAATGCCACTCTTAGGAAATTTTATTGGATTATCATAATACAATGACATTTTCGAAAGAACTAATCGTTGAAGTTCCCTATATTGACTTTATCTTCAGGAATTAACGATGGATGCTTGAGGATAGTAATATATTGGTACGGTGACAACAATTGAAGTATCTAATGGTCGTGTCATACTTCCAAGCTGAATTCAAACATCAAAAGAAGCAACCCGTCCAAGCTACTTCTAGGTGGAGGAAAAGATTGAGTCAAGATCCTAGTCCCAAGACATGCAATAAACATGGGTTTGGAAGAAAAACAAAAGTTTGTGCTATTGGTTTTCAACCTAGGAGGACATTTTTGGAACTTTAGGTTGAGTTTTCTCCAAGATGGGGAGATCTGATGTAGGCCAAACCCATGGGTTAGCCAGCTCATTGGGCCTAGTAGACAAGCTCAATAAGACATCCAACTAATTATTAGTTTTAATTATTTCGGAGTCTTATTTGAGAGTTTTGATTTATTTAGGAGTTTTTGAATGTGAATTCTAGTATTACTTGGTTTCTTTAGAGTTTTAGTTTGCTTTAAATATTTGGTTTCGCCTATTGCTTAGGAAAGTAGAGTCCCAGTAGGAAAGAGGATGTCCAACCCTTCCTATAAATATGTGACCTGCCAATGGGAGAGATAGTTTATGATTATTCAATAAAGATTGTAACGTTTGGTGTCATGGATATCCCTGAGATTGTGAGTGTGTCTCTTCGATGACAGAACACTTGTGTATGTTGAGCCCTGAGAGAGATTCAGCGAATTCCCATCGATGGAGGTGGTCCTTGCTTGAATCCGTTTAGGAATCAGCAAACTCTTGTGTGGACTTTGTCAACATTTATTCCATATTTCCATTGCGGATCTGAGTTTGTGTCAATATCCCAATCTAATCAAAGTCAAACCAATGCCAGAATGATCACATGCAAATCAATCAACAGCTGGTTTTTTTTTTTTTTTTTTTTTTGGGAAATGGTTACCAAATACCATTGAAAGAGAGCAAGTCAGTACAAGAGGACTTGTTATAAAAAAAGATGTCTATACTGATGGGCCCCAAAAATCAAAGAAAAAAAACCATGAAACTCAAACAATGAAGCCAAGGCCAAAAGCTGAACCACATGACAACCACCTCCCTCCAATTATGCACAATCATATCAATGGGGATGCCCTGCCGTTGGGTAAGGATTGTCACCCAATTAGCCACTATAAATGTTAGCTTGTCTATCAAATTCTCTGCATTGGAGGCTCTGTCCTTGAAGTAATAGGAATTCCTCTCCTTCCAAATAATCCAAAGAACTGCAAGAAGTGTGGTCTTCCACAAAATCCTTCCCTTTTTCGAACCCCAACCCAATTTCCACTCCTCAAAAATCAACCCACCACTATTGATTTGATTGTTTGATGGGCCACAATTCCCATGATAGGCATGCTTGGTTGAAAGGGTAGTACGTAATGGCATTCACCACATCTTGAAAGGATACCTCTTGGGGTGGAAATGATATGATAATGCAAAGTTAGCAGTCCGCATCCTTTAATTATCTCGCTTATATCGTGAATGGTATGGAACTTTATAGTGGGGCCACCTATTGAATATCTAACTCTCTCAAATAAACTCCTTCATTGTAAGTCGATTTTTTCCAAGTTTTATTCTAGTTGAAGTTGGTCTCACCATAAGATAGATTATATATGATTAAAAAGTGATTATACATGATTAATAATGCCATGTGTTCAATCTTACAGTTGAACCAACTCTTGTTGGCGTATAATTTGGGGTTAGCCCATCGTTTTTTGCATATTGGATTTTTGATAAGTGGGCCATATGGTAGAGTTCCACATCCCTCAATGTAGATTGAGTAACCCTCAAAGTTGAACCCCTCCCCCACACCTGCCCGGCGTCTGCACACACCCACACACCAAGTGCAAGGTCCATCAAAATGGACCTACACACTAGGCATAAGGTGCACATTTGGGAACAAGCCCCTCTGTGGGTCCATTTGAATGGGACCAAATACAGGGGACTCCTGAATTACACTGGATTCATGGGCTTTGCATTCATCCAAATGGACTGGGCATCTGGGCCCATAGATTGATGTGCTTTGTTTTTTTTTTTTTTTTTATAAAACCATTGAAACTTGTGTAGCCCAGATGAAGCTGATAGGATGATCAAGTGGCCCCCAAACTTGGTAGGGAGATATAACCCACTTAGATCTTTTAATCCCCTAGGTTGCTTCCCCAGGTGGGCCCCACACGAGATGCACATCTAGCCATACGTGAACAGTTGCTGGTAATCTGGATTGATTATGCCCAAATACGACTTAAATATGATAGGGACACACCATAGAAACGGTTGGGACACAGATTGTACACATAAAATTTGAAGAAACGGATATGCTACGACATGATACATTACCATTTTGGAGTATTCATGCATCATTGATCAGAAATGATTTGGTGAGATGCTTGAGATGACTTTTATCTGGCCCACTTGGATGAGTGCCAACCAAGAAGGGCATGAAGGATTGAAATGATTGAGATTTATGCTTTAGCAGTTTACCACTTCATATTTTAATCCTGTGTTGAAATGATTGAGATTTATGCAAATATCCAAATATCCGAACTGTCCAAAGTAATTCCCCTCCAGGTGTCAAGGTTACCTTTAAATCATTCACTATTCCGAGTTTGATCAACCATTGAATTGGATGTTTGATGATAAATGTGACAGTGAATATGCGTGAGTTTGACTTTATCATTTTTTATTATCAAACAGTCAATCCAGTGGTTGAATGAACTCTGATTTGTTTAAGATGTAACGTTACCCCATGTAGATATATGCCATACATTTTGAACAGTTTAGATTTCAATAGGTGGACTCCATTGTGGAGTTCTACTCTTTAAACTCATGATTTCTCTAAGTCACCACCTTAGAGGATCTATTTTCATTTGTGCTTGTATATATTGGTTGCCTCACTGGATAGCTATTAAATCACTTCTTTGGATAGCAATTAAAGCATGCATATCCTTCTCTCTCTTTGTTCTATACCTTTGTACTTATGTGAATTTGAATGTGTGAATGTCAATGTGGGCCTCACCTATCAGAAATCCTAACCATCAAAATAATTGGCCCCTAGTATATAGGATTTAATTGAATTTTAATCTAAGATAAATAACTGGCCCCTATTATATAGGATTTAAACATTTATTTGCTCATAGTTTTTTGTGAAATCCCATTATTTATACAGTTATTAAATATATAATTTCTAAAACATATTTATCTATACATTGTATTGACTTACTACCATATTGAACTACATCGAATTTTATATTCGAATTAGTGTAGCGCATTCATGAAACTCAACTATGAATTAGGGGTATTGAAAACCGAATTAACTGAACCTATCCCATCAAAATTTTAAATTGGAGAATGTGTTGAATTGTAAATTTGAATCCAAATTGATTGAACTGCAAATCAGGTAACTATGGTCTCAATAATAATTACAAGACTCACTTCTATGGGAGTTTCTCTCTTTTATATTGAGCTTCGTGATGGAATGCATCTTTCTTTCTTTCTTTCTATAACATTAAGGCATAATCTTAACTTTATTTGTAGGTTGAAGAAGCTCGGACGAATGTTTCGAAGAACTCAAAAAGTATGTATGACAGTGTGCTGAAGGCCCATGACAGTTTCAAGGAACTAGAGAAAAAATTTAAAGTTTTGACTAAAGACATTCAAGGTTTGAACAAAGAAAAAGAGGCAGTAGAGAACCAGCGAACTGAAACTTTAAAAAGGCATGCACAGATTGAACTTGATGTCAAGGAATTAGAAGAGAAAATATCCGCACATAGTCGGGCCAGGGTATGGTGAAGATGTTCTTTCTGCTTTCATTTGAGGGTGATTCACATGTGGTCCCTAAAAGTACTGTTCATTCTTGTAGGTGGAGGCTCAAAGACAGCTTAAGAGTTTGAGTAATGAAATTGATGAATCCACAGCTGAACTAGATAAAGTTAGAACCTTACATGCTGAGCAAGTGGCTGAAGAGGAGAAAATAACAAAAGAGTATGTTTGATCGGCCTTCAGAGTACTGCCTACGTGTAATAATAGAAAATGACAAAATTTGCTTTCTTGTTGAAAATTCTTGGAAAATGTAGAATAATGGAGCGTGAAAGGCAGCTGAGTATTTTGTACCAAAAACAAGGTCGTGCAACCCAGTTTTCTAGTAAAGCTTCTCGCGACAAATGGCTTCAAAAAGAAATTGATGATCTTAATCGTGTTCTTTCATCAAACTTTGCTCAGGTAAATTTTTCCTTTGGTTAGATTGGATAAGTGGTATGGTACATGTAGTATTACCTACCCACCCAGGGATTGATCCCTGAATGGCTGTGGGAGAGGATACACCCCTTTCCAATAGAGTGTCTCGTGTTTCTCTGAATTGGGTTTTTTTTTTTTTTTTTTGTTTTTTTGTTTTGTTTTGATTACTAAAATTTTTTAGAATTGGCAACTTGTACTATGATTGTTTAATCATTTGCCGAGAATTTCCCCAACATTGCATATGACAATTTTCATTTTACTTTATTGGCTGATTCAGAAAGACCATGGCAATGCCTTGTTATTCTTGATGTAGGTTGGTACTATTCCTTGTACGATGTAGGTTGGTGCTCTTCCTTGCACAAACTAGTCCAAGTAAATCCAGACCAATCTAGCAGGATTGATCATCCCGCAGACTAGTGCAAAGGCCAAAATAGACACCGATTCAACAAAAAATCAGCAGTCAGCAGGCTATTAGATGAAGAATAGCTCTGAAATTATTTTCATGGAAGTAGCACAAAATGTAATATTCCAGCCGCATGCCAATAAAAATAATTTCGAATTCAGCATTAAATTAGTGCAATTGCATGGGAAGTTAGATACTGTTCAGGCATTGATAACATCTTTATTTGTGAGTCCAATGCATGCTTGAGGTAGAGAGCTGGAGAGCATTGAGGGCATACAGCAGTTTCCAACTCACAGACCATTGTCATGCCAAAGGAACTGCTGGTATAACACATAACAGTTTAAAACTTGAATGAATTTTGTGCTTGATCTGATAGTATTTATATTTAGCTAAACAACCATATTCGGGTTTGTAGTTTGAACTATGAAGTATGAACTGTCCTGACTAAACAAAAGGAGGAGCGAATTTGAATTTTTGTACTTTTGATTTGACCCCCTCATCATTTCATGTCTCTTAAGTGGAGGCTCTGCTTCAATCTAGTACATTTCCAAGCATGCCCTAAAGGACTGCATGCAATGGTCCATAAGTCCAACATCAGAAACTTGCAAGTTTAAGTCCTGGGTATATAAGTCCAGCCTAGTCTTAGCTTCACATGAGGCCTTTTAAAACTGTGCGTTAAGATTAGGTTGAAATCCCATGAGTCAAAGTGGACAATATCATGTGGATAGTAGGCCATGGTAGTCATAGCATGGTATTAGAGCCGAGGACAACTCTATTTTTAGTGTTGCCCATGCTTGTGAGCCTCCTGTTGAAGGGCGTTGGGTTTGGCGAGCATGGTTTAAAATATCGGCCGATACTGGTTCATATTGGCCGATACGTACGGGTATCGGCCATAACTGAACCTATTTGTTAATGTGAATTATCGGTCTTGGATCAATGGAATATCGCCAAAATTTCGGCCAATTTCAGCAGTTACATTGAAAATATCGGTTAAGACCAATATATCGGCCGAAACGATACTAAGCCCTTCTCTTCCTCCCAGGAAAAAAAAAAAACCAAAAAAAAACTGTAAACCCTTTGTAGATTCGATGACGTCGCCTCCTCCATCATCTGTTATCACCACCACTGCCACCACCGGTTGCTATTGCCTCCGCTGTCACCCCTCTACACCATCCACCACCATTAGCCATCGCCAACCCTTTTCTTCTTCTCTCATTCTCTTTCTCCCTTTTCCTCTTCTTCTTCTGCTATTCTCTTTTTTATGTTTCCATCTTTTTCTTCTCTTTCCCCCCTTCCCTCTTCTTCTTCCTTTGCTTCTCCCTTTCCTCTCTTTCTCTCTTTTCCTCCTATTTTTCCCTTTCCCTCCCTCTGTTCCGACAATGCTTTTGAGAACAGTGAAAACCCAAATGGGTTTTCACCTTTTTTGAAGGGCCAATCGAGCCACTTTCTTTTTTTTTTTCTTCATACATGGTGCAAACATGTGGGGGCACAGTGTGCCACACCAGTTAAAAAATCTTAGATTCACACTATAGTTGCCATTATCTCCTGTGGGTCCTAGATAAATTCCATTCAAATTGGATAAATTCCATTCAAATTGGAAATTGGCCTACTTTTTGATTGGTTAGATTTTTAATTAAATAAAATTTGATCAACGTAACAATGGGCGGATCTCCAATTATAATAAAATTAGGTTGAGACCTATATAAGACAAGGGTGTTTATTTAGAGTGGTTCAAATTTTTAATTGGTGGGCTTCATTTGGTGAACTTTCTTTTTTCTTTTTCCTTTTTAAACTGTAACCCTCTAATGCATTTCACCTATCAGACCCCAACCACTAAAAAAAGTGTTCTATAATTGAATGGGCCATTAATAAATTTTCTACAATAAGGCTTGGACCTACTATTAACTTTATTTTTCTATATGCTAATAAAGATTGAGAAAAAAAATCCCAAGTGTTTTAAAATGCTTAATTTGACAATTGCCTAAGTCTTATAGAAATGAAAATTGAGGAAGACCATATTAGAAGAGGGGCATTTATTTTTATCATTATTTTGAGTGGTTAGGAATTACATAAAGGTTGTATGGATGGATTTATAAACTATAAGGCTAGCCAAAAAAAAAAGAAAAACACTAAAAAGTTTGCACATTTAATGGCAAATATATTAAACAGCAACACAGGATGTAAAGACTTAAGGGGACCGATAATTTGATTTATAATTGTTACTAATGGAAAGAAATAGTGTTTTTCAGTATTTTATAATATTCTTTATTTTTTAGATATTTTTTCAAAATTTTTTGGACTAAAAAAAAGTTCACACCGCGAAGATCGCGATAAACTGTGAACCGTGATTGATACCGATGCGATATTGGTTTTTAGGGCCAACCAATATTGCGATTGATACTGTGATTTTGAACTATACTGGTAAGCATCTGCCTAGAGAGAGAGGGCGGGCGAACTCTTGAGGACTAGGTATGCAGTGGTGCATAAGTCCCACATCAGAAACATCTAAATCGGATCTAGAGTATATATGTGTGTGGCGAGATTGGGTTGAAATCCAGCATCAGACAAAGCGGGTAATATCATGTGGGTAGTGGGCTTAGGTCATTACATAGATAATGACCATGTTTTTTGCAAGATGGCAGGGAGACGAGGAGTTTGGAGTGATTGATTCCTTGTCACTTCTTTTGTTTCTATTCTTATGGAGGGGATTTCAAAATCAAAGCTAGCTGCCATATTCTTATGAGTGAGAAAGATTGTGGATCTTTTTATTTTGGTCAACAGAAGATTTGGCAAGAAGAGTGGTTTAGCTTTTGTACTGTTCGCCTCTAAGAGGGAAGTAGATAGAGCTATGGAGTTGGCAAATGGATGATCTTGGGGAGGTTGGAGGATCTAAGTTCCAATAGAAAAATACAGTCTGGATGGAAGGTCCAAAACCCTTATGGGATCATTTAAAGGGTCCTCAGATAGGGATTCTTCCCACTCCGGAGCTCCAGCTAGCCAAGTCCCTAGGAAGGAGGTCCTCTTTATTTGTGCGGAGGTCGTAGAGTGATAGATGAGCATTCAGTCCTAGGTGTTATATCAAGAGATGACTTCTCTTTGTCCGGGACTTGTTGGTACCATTAAGTCTAGTGAGAATGCAATCCATTGTTCTATGGAATGGTTGGATGGGTTTTGGGGCAAAATGGTGGTGGAAATCGAGCTGATTGAAGACAAATCTGGTTTGGATTCAGCTCCTTTCAAAGGAAGTGACATAAGTTCTTGAAGCTTTCAAAAAGGTGGTTTGTCCCTTTTTTATTTCCTTGGGCAGATGGATGAATCGATGGGTTAGATCCCTGTTCATTCTGGTTATGCTTCAGGGATGTTCCCGGTAGGGTTAAGGTCCAAGGAGAATTTTTGAGGAGAATCTACGAGTAGAACCTTATTACTACTAAAGGGTCTAAGGTTCTGCAAGTCATCTTTTTTGAGGAGAATCTCTGAGTAGAACCCTATTACTACTAAAGGGCTTGAGGTTCTGCAAGTCATCTTCCTGTGCAGAGGGTTTGCGCAAACTCTGCAATGGCTTTGGGATGTTTCCTAGTGGTGGGGAGGTTGAAGAGGATGACATCATTCCCCTCTTCGTTCTGAATTTTGTAAACCTTGCATCTAATTTAGAGGCTTCCTTGCTGGGTGGGGAGCCTCTGGGAACCAATCCTGTGAGCTTGGATTCTGATCTTGGACTAGACCCGTCTCATGGTCTAGAAGATGGCTCAGCTTAGGAGTCCTATTGGGAATTAATGGTATGGTCCAAAATGCAGTTGCTTAAAGTTTTTTCCTCTCCGGAAGATCTTGTCTTTTTAAAGTGTGAAGATTTTGTCATTAAGAGAGAAGGTATCATCCCCTCTTCCTCGTCTCTGGCTTCTTCCTCGAGCTATTTATCTGATGAAGTTGGGGATTTGGAAGTTTCTCTTCCCTTTAGGATTTCCTCGGTTGATGGTTTTTTGAAATTCTATTTCCGCTCGTCATCGTAGGAGGAGAAAGTGGACCAAGAGTTCTTTCAAGAGATTTGAAGGTCAGGAGTGGCTTGTAGCTTAGAGTGGAAGCTAACCTCCCAGAAGACTCTTCATCATGCCTTTTGGCTTTGATGTAGCGACGAAGGCGAGTCTGTGACCCCAAGGGCATGCATAGAAGGGGACTAGTGCAGTTGTGCGTCACTAGGTGTGGCAGCTTCCTCTTCATCCTTTTTCTCTTGCAGAAGATTTTTTGTTGAAGATTCTTGAGGGAACATTTGGTAAACATAGAGGAGTCCTCTAAATAGAGGATTCTCTTGTTCTCCTAGATCCAAGGTATCCACAAAGAGGATTTTTAAGGAGAGTTACAAGTTTGGTAAACAAAGAGGATTCCTACCATGATGGGATGTGTGATCCAATGGTTACAAAATTTTTACACTTTTCTCAAAATCTATGAAAAATCAAGGGTTGATATTTCACCCCATAGCTGTCCTTATCTCTCTAGAGAATTTGAATGGTTCAGATCTTGCAAATGGGGCGCATATAAATAAAAATAATAATTTTTTAAAATCTGAGATTATTTGCTAATATCTCAAAATCGATGGTGAATCATTGGTTGATATTTGTGATAGTAGCCATTTAGGAACTTATAATTATGATTAATGGTCCGGATCTTGATTGTGGGACCCCAAGCAGTGTTTTCAATGGAAAAAGGATAACCTGTAAGTTACCGATTTCTGTGCCGTAAGCATTGCAACCCAGCATCTTCTCTACGTTCTGTGTTTAAAATGGCTCCAACAACTCATGTTTTTTCCGTTCTTTTCATGATCTATGAGGAATCATGCTTGGAAATTTGACCCCATAGCCCTTGAATGCCTGATGAAGAGATTGAACAGTTGGGATTTTGTAAGGAGGGCCCGAAGAAGTCTAGAAATTATGATCCAATGGACTGGACGCTTTTGAGATTATCTCAAAATAAACAAGGAATCAACATTGGATATTTAATCCCCTAACTGTTTTCAACATTTTAAACATGATTAGTGGTTCATCTTATTTAAGGGACCTAAAACATAGGTTTACAAAGGTAAGGTCGGTAACATGAAGTTATTGCCCATACCATTGTACCTTCGCTTTTCTTTCACTCTGTTGATTCCCATATTCCGATGTGGGGAGGTCTAATATGCAATAAAATTGGAAACAAGGATTGTGGATATCCTTGTTACTATTTTCCTCTCATTATCAAACTTGGATTTTCCACAAAAGGAAAGAAAGCCAAGAGAAATCCACTGGAGGGATGTTTACCAAACATGCCCTTAGATTTCATAGGGATTCCCAACTTTATTGAGAGGATGTGAGGAGGCACATGGTTGCTATGATTTTGTTTCTTGAGTTTCCAGTAGGTTACAATTCATCATGGCTAGAAAAAGGTGCAGTTTGGGTTGACCTAGTTTGCAGGTAGCTAATTCTCTAATGGCAGGTATGAATATCCCCTCTAGTGGTGGCTGTGTTTCTGTGACGCCTCCAACCTGGGTTATTGCGTTTGTCCGAATCAGGCCGTCAGGTTAGAAACTAATGGGGTGTTTGTGTATTTGATTCCCCAGGATCTATGTGAGTGAGAACAAAAGTTCTATCACTTGCAAGAACACATTGCGGAAGCTTACGTGGCCCTGCAACTTGAAGTCTGTGGCACTTGGATTCCGCGTTGCAATCCAACGTTTATTTGTTACTTACCAAAATATCGATCATCATCCAACTGGAAATCATAAAATCATAAGGTCCAGAGCAAGACAGAAATCAGGAATTACATTATCCAAATGTTCAAGTTACAATTAAAAGGTGTATATTAATTACAACCTATGAAGCACAGATATGGACACCGGACACGGATACGACACGACTCGGATGCGGTGATCGTCAAATCCTAAAAATGTAGGATATGGACATGGCTAGGACACGACAAATAATGAATATATATACTTATATATAATCATAGAATTATAGAATAGTTATATTTTTAACCAAATTTAGAAGCATAATGAACATGTAACAATTCAAATCAGGGGACAGCAGTAGTTATGAAAAAAAAGGAATGTAGCAGCAGCATGGAAGTACAGTAGCAATGAAGGAAAAAAAAAAAACAGCAACAGCATCATGGAAGAACAGCAGTTCTGAAAAAATACAAACAAACAGCAGCAGCAAGGAAAACAAAACAAGCAGCAAGAAGGAAAACAAAAAAAAAAAAAAACGAAGACACAAACAGCAGCAGCAAGGTAAAAAACCCAACCGGCAGTCTGAAAAAAAAAAAAAACACACACACACACACACACAAACACACACACAGAGCAGCACAAACAGCAACAAGGCAACGTGTCCATCCCGTGTCCGAGCCGTGTCTGGAATTAAAAAATTAAAAAAAATAGGACATGTTTTTAGCTTGTTGGACATGTGTCTGGCCGTGTCTGTCTCTGACCCAGGACCCTATACAAGTGTCTGTGCTTCCTAGATTACAACACAAATAAAACAACCAACAAAGACCTGTACAAATAAAATTACAAAAATAAAACAGATACCCCCCCCCCCCCCCCCCCCCTCCCGAAACGAAAAAAAAAAAATGCACACACACACACACACACACACACACACACACACACACACACACACACCGTGATTCCGGTCTCTCAATGCAATATCTGATGTCTAATTGACACCTCTCACCTATGATCTGTGGCTCCATACCACCTCCTCAAGCACATCCTACGAGTCGGGAAAATACCTATAGCACTAGGGGTGAGCAAGTTAGATATAATGATCTGGCAGATGTTTAGCATGAAAAGTAATAGCATGTAGCTACAAATAAGATTACAAGAGAGGTGATTATAAATGAATGTCAAGTAAACGACTAGGCAAGATCATGTAAGAATAATAAACTACATAATGATAATAAGGATCAATGCAAGACAAATGTGTTAAACATGTGTACGAGCAAAATGGCAACCACACAAATCTCCCAGTGGCTCGGTGTAGCCGAGGAGGGAGTCAAACAAGCAAGATAAAAATCCCATTACTGTGTGTAGTATGGGCAAATATGTGCAACAAGCAAAACAAGACCATCTGCAATGGTATAATAATAATAATAACCGTTACCCATGAATGGTCAAATCCAACAGCCATGAGCTCGTAGCTAAGTGGTGCCCACCCCATAATCAAGTCTAATCATAACAATCTGTCCTACGTCAAGTATGGTAGTGAGAAAGGAAAGTACTCCAAGCAAGCTGGCAAAGCAGGCTGTACAAGATATTTGGAGCGAGTAGTCCCCTAAATAATGACTAACACGACAACCTGTGTTTAGCATGGGCTTGTTTTCTGATAACTACAAAATAATATTTAATGATTCATTAAAAAGAAGTTCAGATGATGTAAAATCATCTTCAAATGCTTATTGACAATGATTTAGTGTAGATAGTGCATAAAATTTTAAAAAGAGAATAAAACAAGGGAAGGTTATTGCCGTACCTCTTTTCTCAATTTAAGACTTTGTAGAGTTGAAAGAGTTAACCAAAGTGTTGTAAAAAGAAATGGTATACGAGATTTGGGACATAAATGAAGTTGTTGGCGTAGCCTCGGATTTCCGATTGAGTGTAGAACAATCTCCCGAAATGTTGTTTGAATCTAGAGATGGATTCCAGCACCTAGGGCACCCTCACAAGAAGAAAAGCACCATAAAAGAGATAAATCTCAAAAGAGAACTTTAATTAATTGAAAAATGAACATATCTATTACAATCAGGATCCCCTTCTTATATAGGAGAGGCTAATTCTAAAAAAGGTAATGCTTATCCTAAACAATTATGGTTTACTAATTTAAATTAAGTCTAATCTCAACTTAACATAAAATAGGAAATCAGTAATTAATAAACTATCTAACTAAGGATAGGGATCCTTAGAGAGATCAAGGATCAAGTGGCCCATCATTCTTTGCGGGCCTGCGATCTGCGCCAAATCTGGGATCGGCCCACATCAGTTGTTGTGTCAGAGGAAAAGAAGACTTGAGTGGTTACACACTGGAAGTGTGGGAGATGAGTGGTTACATGTTGGAAGTGGGGGGAGAAGGTGGGTATGTTATAGAGAGTGGATATAACTACTGATCAAAATTAGAATCTACAATCAAAATTATCTTCAAAACCTTCTGCTTTATTATAGTATAATACTAGTTGAGTCGACGCCTAATAGAGCAAGTAATACCAAAACAGTCCATCGAAAGGGCCAAGAATGGGAAATTATAAAAAATCCAGGTTATATTGTAGACGGTGTAGTAGCCTATGGTCTCTAGACAGACGGACAGCATTCTGGTCCATCCAAAAGGGGTAAAATGGAATAAAGCTTGGTCTGTGTAAATGGGAAGGAGCAGGGCAACTGAATGCCCGCATTACAACCTGAACGCCACCACGTGGACCCGTCACTAAAGGGAAAGTATGGCAACAAGTGCGCGCTCAAACCCCAATGCATGACTCAACCTGTCATAACAATCTAAGGCCGGGTACGGAGTGGTCAACGTATGAATCAAATCAGTAAAGAATGCATACCTGTGTATGTGAACAAACGAGCAATGCAATATGACGGATAGATTTATAACAGTCAAGGAACGCTTACTAGTGCTTCCCAGCGTCTACGGCTGCCATGGAATTGTCGGGGTGGTTGGAATTTAGCATTACGCATATTTAAGGCCTGATGCTGATAATCTGCCCCTTGTAGCTGTATCATGTCGTTCGGCGTTGTAAAACCCTAATTACGTTTATACCCAAGTCCCTTGCACACCTACATGCCTCTGGACAACCCTTGGGGATGTTCTTGGGAGCACAAAACACCCCACAATCACTCACAAGAAGTTTCAAGTCAAGCTAAGGTCATTTGGTCCCAATCCTATTTCTATGGTCATGGTTTCCACCCACTGAAGCCTCCTTTAGATCAGACATTCCACTTGGGAAGCTTAAAATGCCCTCAAAATGGGTTAAAATTATTCTTATAGTTCTACAAAACTTAAAAAAAGGGGGGGCCCAAATCGGGTCTAAAGCGGCCTCCGGAAGGTCTAAAACTGCCCCCGGAGGGGTGCTGCCTGCCAACCGCCAGAGATCCGTCTGGTGGTTGGCCCTCCTGTGGTTGGAGGCCATCTACCGGATGGATTTCTGGTAGTTGGCCCCCTGGCCACCAAGTGGGTGCGGGCAGAACCCTGCTGCACCCTGCAGCAGGCTGCCTAGGTAGCCTTATTTGGGGGTGTTTTTGATGGGGTTCCAATGGGAATTTTTTCAAAATCTTTTGGGGAATTCTAGAGGGGATTCTTAAGATGCAAACCAACCAAATTTTATTCCAAGATCACCCCTAAAAGTCCCATCAAAATGGGCTACCAACAGCGGTACTTGATCATGCCTGGCAGTCCAGTCCACTGCAGGGACAAGTTTTTGTGGTGAAAATTGGGGGACTTCCCGGAGGAGTTTTGTGATGAAATTTTGGGGATTTGTAAATGGGAATCCTAGGGTCCGAAAACATCCATTTTCAGTCCAATACAACCCCAAAGAACAGATCGAAAGAGGCCCCCAATAGGGGTACCTGATCATGCTAAAACACTTCATGAAGCAATAAAGCAAGTATGCATTCAAAATTTTCCATAATAAACACTTGCCTCAGGTCCTAAGCTTTCCAAAAACACCTTTGAAACTCTCTCCAAGTGCTGGAATCCCTAAATAAAAAATGCCCAAAAATTACCCACTAAAATGCCCAAAAATTGGAAAACCACCAAAGAGGAGGAAGGCTTCTCATGTTGGAATCTAGGGCCCTAATGGCTTGCAAATTTGAATCAAAGCATGGTGGAAGTGATTGCTTACCTTTTGGATGTCTAACCAGCAAGAAATTTGTGGAAGGGGATGCCCAACTTGGATTTGCATAAAAATTGCACCAATAGGAAGAGGAGATGTTGAAGAAGAAGAAGATGTGGTTAGTCTTTGAATTGGTGGGGATTTGGTGAGGTTTAGAGGAGAGAAAGCAAGAAGAAGAAGAAGAAGAAGAGCAGGAGCTCAGCTTCAGTAGTTGCAGAAAGGTCAATGGGGAAAAGGAAATGAAATGAAAAGGGGCTGCCCCCTTTATATAATAATGGATTGTGGGGCCCACTTTAAGTCAAAATTTCAAGGGTTAAAAATTGCCATTTCTGAACCTCGTCTGGCCAATTCATCCTACCCTCATTTGACCTAAGTCCCATCCAGATCATTCTTTTCTCCTTAACCTTAAAATAATTAAGAGCAACTGCATACAATGGGCTACTATCCGTCAGTTGGGGCATGTCATGCAATAAGTCAATGCATTGGCCAATGGTATCTTCTTCAGTTTGAACAGGAGTAGCAGGTAATTGATTTGATGCCTTCGTTGATGTTGCGAGCTCCATTATGCATGTGTCTATCGCATCATTACTCTTCATTGATTGCTTTTTAGAAGGCCTTGGTCTTTTTCGCCTAACATTTGCCATCAAGACATCTGTATCAACCTCACTAGCAATTGAGTCTTCTGACATGGTGGACTGTGGGGTTCTAAGGTCTGGGGATGGAGTGCATTCATAATGATTTGAGTTAAAGACATCTGTATCTATTGTAATATCTTCAGACGGATCATCCATTATCGGAGCCCATTTATTATCACCTCTAGCTGAAGTACCGTCAAATAAAGCAGCCATCTTTTCAGGAAAAGGAAGGAGCTTGGACTTAAATACTTTGGCATCTTTATATGTCTACAATAAAGTTTAATAATAATTGCCAGAGGCTATCATCTATTTTGTAAATGTTAAAAATATTACAAATTATATATTCCTTTAGGTATTCCGTCTATCTGTCTTGTTCCATCTCCACACAGCTTGTATGAGGATTCTTTAGTTGCTTTTGGTTAAATTTGTGCCTTGTCCCAAGATTAAATTTTTCTATAATCACTTTCCATGCCTTTGAGCTAAACTGCACACCTAGTTGACCACCAGATTTAACTTGTTCTAAACAAACATCAATGAGGCATTTTCTTATACTATCAGACCAATGCGTACGATCAATGTCATCTATTTCTTTTGCCTTCCGCTTATTTGACATGATAACTACACTCAACTATGTAAAAAAACAAAATGCATCCATTAACATAGAAAGGTGATAAAAAAAAGTTAAGTAACTAATAAAAAAAATGCTATTTTCAAACTTGCCCAAGTTATCATTATTATGTGTTTTCATACATGAGATGAGATGTCAATGCCATAACTGACTTCATAAACGAAAAACTTCTATTATATGGCTTGAATACAGCCAAGCAAGCACACAAGGAAATAAAAACTCTCATGGCCCCACGGTGGATGTTGCTTATTTATGGAAAAAAAATTCCCATGGCACCAATCTTTAATAAATCCAAGCCACTTGTATGATTCTTATGTAGAAATTTGTCCAAAATCAACTCCAATGATGGTGATTGTCCACACATTTTGAGTTTTGTAATATGAATTTTATAAAAAAAAATGGATGACAAATGGTAAATCTAATGTGTAAACCCATATAGAATGTATGGGTGCCCTTTTCATACAAATTGAAAAGCAAACCATCTCTCTCATTTTAGATGGCCACGTGCAGGTCCACTTTTTGAATTCAATGCCCAACAAGATAAGGGCTTTATTCATTTGACCCTTCTTTTCCTGTGTTTCTCTTCTTTCTTTCTTTCTTTCTTTCTTTCTTTCTTTTTTTCTATGATACAATTACAACGAGAGAGAGACCTGGGGCTGTAGGCGATGGCAACAAGAGAGGGAGTTGGCCATGGTTTTGCTGGTAGTTTGTGATGCATGGTACGCCTCGTCTGCCCACTTCCTTCTCTTCTGTCCCCTTTTTCCTTTTTTTTTTTCTGGTTTGTTTTGTTTTGGGGGGTTCATGTGTAGGGAGGGGTTTGTGCAAAGGGAATGGGGTTGGGACTGATATTTCATTAATCAAATCAAAGGGTTCAAAGCTTCAAAACCCCAACACATGACCCTCCCTCTTCTCAATCTAATTGTTTTTTTTCCTCCCATCGTGATTTCATTCTCTCTCCATCACCACAACAGGCCAGCAAAAAGAAATAGGGAACAAATGAAAAAAAAAAAGGGAACAAGGAAGAAAGATCTATATTGTGTTTGTGAGATTTGAAATCTGGGTTCTCCTTCCTGTCCTTCTCTCCTCTTCTATTCAACAAAGGGTTTCCTTCTTCCATTCTTCTCTTCTCTATTCAACACACGAGGGTTATAAACAAGGGATTTTTGGTGTCAAAACAAATTGCGTCATGGGTAGTTTTGTCACAAAAAATAACCTCTACCTCTTTTTTTTTAAGAGCCAACGCCTCTTTTTTTCAACTACTCACTTTTGGGGCAATTCAAAATTAGAGTAATTCCCTCTATTTCCCTAAACCGAATGGATGGTAAAATTTCATGCCAAACGGTCTAATTTTTCAAATCTCTAAAAAATGTAGACATTTAGAGAAATAGAGAGTCGAAATAGTGATGCCAAACATGCACGTAAGGTAATTCCTACATAGGAAGTCCTAAATAAGTAAAGTCGGTTATGAGTTTTAGATAAATGGGGAAGTAAATAAGATATTTTTTTAATCAAGAGGAAGTAAAGAAGTTGATACATCATACTATACGTTTTGGATAAACTAGGAATTGCTGGATTTGTACAACTTGGGAGTTGCTCAAGTCCTTGGGAATGTGGCTCCTTGTTGACTAGAGTGGACAAGATCTGTCACACCTATTGCTACATGGACTTGCCTAAATCATGATGCACCCGCACCTGTTACTCGTGCTTGTACTTCATTTTTAAGGTATTTGACATACTTTCTTGAGGCACACTCACACCCGATACGCACCCACACCCGATACTAATGCCGAGTCCATGGAACATAGGTCGCACCAATAATTCATAATTGTGGTGGGGTTTCTAAGAACTGAATGATACAACCCAGCAGTGCATGAAAATGACAAACAGCATGTGCAGCAATCATGGAACAAAATATCAGTCATGGCAGCCATGGCCACTAGGCTAAATCGAAAATGTTGCTGCTATGGTACAAAACCTAGCTGAGCCAAGTAGTTTTTATTTAGAACACCGTTTTCCCTATTACTTATCTTTAAAAGCCATTTCTAAAGTTGTCTCTACCCATTTATGGTTCCAAATCACTAAAAAAAAAACAAGATTGACCGTTAAATAAGATTCAGAATTTTTTTTTGAACACTTCAAAGGTTCACACTGCTATGCCATTGCATATCGCCGCAATCACTAAGTGTCTCCTTTTATGTAGCTTTTGGCCACCAGTTGTACTGCTTGCCGGATCCGCTCTTTTGATCCTTGGCAATAATTAGGAAAAAAAAACAGAGACAAAACAAGGGAAACCACCCATAAAAAGAATGAAGTATTCATGCGGTTCACCACCATGGCCTATGTCCACAGGCAATCCGGCAATTACAAATCCACTGTACCAATGAAAAGCTGACAAAGCTAGGTTGTAAGGTCACACTGCACTCAAGGCTCCAGTTAACCACCAACATGCAGGACTGTAGTCATCACCAACAGCAATGCTATCATCTTCATAGCATTACCCCCCTTCTACCCTCTCAAATTCCTTTCAATTAGACACCCATTGAAGACATGAAAGAATTTCACAGATTTCCCTGCCTTCTTATACAACCACAACAAACTATCAAGCCATTTCCTACTACCGAGAAACTCTCGATGCTCCGGAGAAATTGCCATTTGGAGCTCTAATGGTTGAAGCCAATAAAGAGAACCATTTTGATCTCCACCTTTTTCCCTTTCTTAATGTTTTCAATTAAGCCCTAAAGTAGATCTTTGAATCCAACTGTAAAAGAGTCAAGAGATTTAAAATTCTTGAGACTCCTGTTGTGTCTGTCTTCTGTTCTACTGAAATTTCAAGAAACCCTTCTAAAGAATGTTAGAGAGGAAATCCCTTAGCTTTACTTGCGAGGAAGAAAGCCAAAACTCCATTTTCCGTAAGTTGCTTCACTTGTTGGCATACAACCCCTTTCGAAACAGTCAGGTTTTGGGGCCATTAAAACATGACTAAGTGATTAAAATGCTTAAAATTACCACCCAATGTTGTGTCCATGGGGAAACTCATTTATTTAACTAAAGCTAGGTACGAGCGGGCCTGAATATTGATTTTGAATTTTTGACATTATTACAAGTGATAACATCCTATGGTTGAGCATTTTCAAAGTGGGCCTCACATGTGATTGAACCCATTCCATCGTTGGTTCTTCTCTATTTGTTATTGATTTGATTGACTCACTGACATAAACTTTTGTAAAAGGTAAACTGTTGCTCATTCCGAGCTGTCTGTGAAAAAAATGCAAAAAATGGTGCAGACCTTTCTTTTCTGGTTTTACATAAAATTCATGAGGATAGTAGGGAATAGGAGGTAGTCACCATTGTGGCTCAATTTGGCCCATTGACAGCTCTAATTTGATGCTCTATTGTTTTGGTGACAAGTTCCCCTAACTATCCAAAAGCAACTCTTTGGGTCGTATTTAAATCTGGGAAAACATGCTCTGAAAACTCTGCAAAAACACCTTTTTGTTCCTCATAATTAAATCTGAGAAAACACACTCTAAATCTGTGATGTTTAGGACTCTCTTTTGGTCATATTGAAGACTAGCTGCTTTTCTCTATTTTCACTACCATTTTTCTTCTCGCTTGTGGTATTTTCCTTGCATAAATAGCTTAGTTTCAAGCTAACATTTTTCTCCTGCAGTTTAGGTTTAATTAAGTTACTAGACTCGCCTGTTGTTATGAATGTAACTAGCAGTGCTGCATGTTTTTTTTCAGGAGAAAAAGCTTTTGGATGAAATTCAACAGCTAAAGGATGAGTGGAATGAACAAGAAGCATACATAAAGGGGCGTACACTTGAGTTTCAAAAGCAAGAAACACTCATCAGCAAAAGTCTCGAAGACTTGAACAGTTTGAAGAAGCAGAGGGATGAACTACAGGATACACGAAAGTATGATATTTCCTCAGTATATGAATGGTCTGAGAAGGGACTTCATTAGAGTATTCATATGTGAGCGTGCATTTGTTTTAGGTCCCTATGGAAGAAAGAAAGTGACCTCTCTGGTGAGATTGATCGGCATAAAGCTGATGTTGTGAAGGCAGAGAAAAGCCTGGACCATGCCACTCCGGGTGTGAGTATTTTAATTGTATTATATTGTCTCAACTTACGTATATCTTTAACATGTACAATGTTCTTGAATATTTGGTTTGCACTTGTTTGCTTGACAATTCAAGAGTATGTGGGATATTTGAATTGGTTTTACAATGCTCCAAAACAATATTAAACAAAAGTAGGAAGGAGAATCAAGTGTTGTCACTTGTCACATGCAAATAATACTCACCATGTTGGTATGCACACTTAAATCCATCCAACGGCCAAATTTATACGTTAAATTCTAGTGTTGAGAAAATAAATAATGTAGACTTGTCCGAATAATGCGTTGGCATTAAGTTTTTAGATTCTGGTCGTTGTCCTCCTTATGCCATGCATGCCAATCATGTGAAGTTATTAAAAAATTTCAAAAAATTGAGAAAAAAAAAAGAATAACGAAAAGCAGGTAAAAATGTGAAAAATAAGCTATTTACATGGTATATCATCTCCATTTTAGAGATGTTTAGTCTTGTTGAACATTGACTCAATGCTAATTACTTAGGGTGTGTTTAGTTGGACTTATTAAAAGCCATAATTGTTTGTTTTCAATAGCTTCCGAAGTTCTTCTTGTCGATGCACACACCGTTAGCCTTCTTCATGCTTGTTCTACATCTTGATACCTCTCAAGATGAATCTCTAGGAAGGAAGAAGAAGATGAAACTTAGGAACCCAATAGCTTCAGCATAGTGAGAGAAGGAAAGCTCCAAAGAAGAAGAAGGGATCTTTCAAAGGTTTCTAGGGTTTAGAATTGTGAGAGAGGTAAAATGGGCAAAGAGAGATGGTTAATATATAGTCCAATATTTGTGGGATACTATTAGAGGCGGTTTCCAAAGAAACTAAGAAAGTTTGGTTCGCAAAGGAAATAAATCCGGAAGTTCGGATACGAACTTGCCGCTCATCCGATCGAGCGGGTAGATGTCCGATTGATTTGGCACCTATCCGATCGATCAAATTCCAGTCCTTTCTGGGATTCTTTTACTACTATTAATCCGATCGATCCGGCATCAATCCGATTTATCTGGCCTTGTAAAAATCCTTTTTCAGCCGTTAAATCTTCACTCTTGATCTGCAACTCTGGCATGCACTTCAGTCCAACTCATTATCATCAAAGCCTTATCCCAACCATGTTGGGGTCGGCTATATGAATTTTATTTCTCCATTTTGTTATATTTTGAGCTAAAGCTTTCGATAAGTGAAACTTCTTCAAATCTGAATCAATGACTTCCATCCATGTTTTCTTCGGCTTGCTCCTACCTCTTGATGGGCCCTCCACCTGTATATCTAAACTTTTTCTCACTGGTGCTATTACTAGTTTACGCTCATATTTTTTCGAATTTCAGTCCAACTAAAAATATAAATTACAACTCTTTTAAACCTGAGTTTTGTCCAACCCGTGAATTAGCCAATATTACATGTCTTACAATCTCCCCCTTCGGCAATTCATGGGCAAAACTTCCTAAATTGTACAATGTACCTAGACAGACCCAAAAACATTCAACTTCTTTAAATCGGCAACTGTGCACCATTGGACCTGCAAGTCCTGTCATGATGTTCTAGTGAAAAGATCATAAAGCAGTTATGAAAATGACAATCATGAATTATAAAATACATAAAGTTCTCTTAGACAATTACTCCCCCTTTTTGTTTATAAATTGACAAAGGAATAAGCAAGAGAATTCGGGAACAAGAAGCTAGATTCATTAAAACTTGAAAGGTCAAAGTACATTTAAAATTCAGGATTAGTGAAAAGGAACAAGGCAAGGTAAACAAAAAAAAAAAAAAAAAAAAAGGGAAAAAAACAACACAGTCATAGGTGCCATCAAGGTTTAAAAAATCGAACTCGGGACCCAACTCGGTCATGACTAAGTCCGAGTTTATGTTACTCGGCCGAGCCGCATTAAGACTCAGCTGAGTCCCATGGCCGAGTCCGATAGGATTCAGCCGAGTCTCATGGCCAAGTCCCATGGCGGCTCGGTTGAGTCAAGCAAGTCCTAGCTGAGTCGGGGGAGTCAGGCCGACCCAACTCGGTTTGGGCTGAGTCCAAGTCGACTTGGACTTAGCCGATTTTTTAAATCATGCATGCCATGAAACAATTATAAAAGAAACACAAGCACGGGAATCATTGTCGACGCAGATGGTGCAAGATAGAGTCAAGTGTCGAATCCATCTGATCAAATTGGCCATGCAAGGACTGAACTTCACCATGGATGAGGTCAAGATAAGCAGCTTGATCATTAAGTGTCTCCTCAAATGTAGACAGTCTGGCATGTAAAGAGTGATAGTCTGGCTTGTCCTCCTCAGCTACAGGTGCTTGAGAATGTCCTCGTGGAGCAGCTTGTTGTCTCACATGAGAGCGAGACTGCATCAATGTGTGCAAAGTAATAGGATTTGGGACCGGCACAGTCAGTTCATGTGCTTTAGGTAGCAGAAATGATAGAATTAGAAATGAGTGCTTTCAAGGAGCATTTAGGGGTATTATTGTCATGACGTGGAACCTAGGGCCTTCGAATTCCACATTACTACTTATAAAAGTATCTCATCATGCACATGCCAAATCCATTTGCGTAATACGATCCAAGCATGTACCTTATTAATAAAAACTCTTCTTTTAAGATTAAAAGTTCGAATAACAATGTCAATCTGAGCATGATTAAGTAAAATGAAAACTCAAGTGCAACTACAATGTCTTGGATGTCTAACTAAATAAAATATTGAAAAATGGTTCTTTTTCTATTCTTCTATGCGAGTTTGACGCTCAAGTGCATCCCAGAGTCTATCTCTCAATTTACTTGGATTGGGGCAAATCCACAAAATATCAGTACAACTAAGTGAGTAGATAATCTAATCTAACTGTGCATTAGACACCAAATTAAATAGAATTACACTACAAACTTTAATTAACGTCCAAAGTCCAAAGGTCTCAAAGCAATGGACCACTTAGCACACTCCCAAATTCATAATCCACAAAGATGCCTGATATGACAAAAATATTTTCTCAAAATTTCTTTCTGTACACAACAAAGCAATTGCTTCTTATTCGAAACAAAATTGACCACATGCTCCAAAAGCAACAAAATTGTACCACAAAAGTCAGCCTTCCCAAAATATACAAGGCCAATAATTCCCTTATCCAAAACAAAATAGACCACACTGTCCAGAACTAAGAAAATTGTGCCACAAAAATCATTGTTTCAAAACTATCTAAAGCGAACAAATAAATCTTCCTAAATTGGCCATTTGTATGGGGACGTCAACCCATACAGTGCTAGTGGTCTAGGGGTGTCCAAAGGGTTCCTCCAAACAAACTAAGTCATCCTAGCTCCTCGCATTTCCAATTTCAAATAATAAATATTTCTTCAAACTCTGACATTCAACTTATCCTCAACATCTATAATTGGTAAGTTTTCATAATTAACCACTCTTAAATTATGTGGACTTAATCTTCTCCAGTCTGAATGTGTGAGAGGTCAATTACATAATTTGCCCTTTACAGATTTGATGGGAACATAGTTGACAGGATAACCAAAACAAATTGATGCATCTAATCCCACAAGCTATAATATTGACTCAGAAAAGTAAGAAGCATAAATTTAATTCCTATGAAAACCACATCTCAAATCCATATTACACATAATTTCACATATGATACGTCCCAAATCTCAATAATACCATGTAATAAAACAACCGCAACAAACTCATCACATCTGAATAATCAACAAAGTTAATCTCAAATTAAACAACACTAATTAGAACCCAAGAAGTTAAATGAAAGAGGTTTAGATGTAAAAATAAGGGGCATCGGGCCCTTATTTGTAATTTGTAGCATTCTCGAACTCAAAAATTAGTGCATAAGTTTTCAGTTGTGAAAAGAGTAAATATCAAGGGCTAAATTACCCTTTGTCAGGTACTTATAAAACTAAAGAAGTAAAAGATAGGGAATGAAATTGTAAAATAGAAAAATTCAAGCTTTTATGAAGTTTACAGGAATTGACTTTCATGGGAAAGGCTTTGCATGACTGCTTTTAAAGGCTTCACGAGACTGATTTTTAATTCAGTTGGATGGTGAGCCAGATGGCATCCAATTCATACAGGTCCTAGGCCCCTAGGGTTGCCCATATGTCCTCTATCAGATGATTGGTTCTGATCTTTGATCAGGTGGGCCAGATGAGGCCCACAGCCCATCTTGTGATGGGTTTGCTAGACGACCTTGTTAAACAGGTCATGGCCCAAGGCCCATGATCACAAATTATGTCTCACGTGCATGAATATTGGTCATATTGTAACAGCTGTATAGTTTCTCTTAATTAGATTTCCCATTGTAAATTAGTTAGCTTACTTTCTAAAGTTAGAATAGCAATTGATGTAAATTAGCTAGTTTCCTAACTTAGAAGCCTTGATTTAGGCATGTAATACTCTATATATTGGGATTTCATTCTCCAAAGTTGACACACAGAAATATATACATTCAAAGACTTTTGTCTTCGTGAGTCTGTCTTGGTCTGAGATTGTCATGGTATCAGAGCAGGATTCTAATCCTCAATATTAGAATTCATTCAAGGAATCAAATCAGAGAGAAATCCTTCTTTTTGAAGGAATAAACAGATAGAGCATCTGTTTCAAGGGATCGACATCATCTGATTGGATCAGATCAACAGTGGCCCACCTGCGATCGTCTCAGTATCATCAAGAATTCTTCCAGCCAGGATCGCCCGAGTCTCCTCAGTATTTTGGTGATTTTCTCAGATTTTTTCTGACAGTGTAAGGTGCGTTTCTGATCATTCTCGTGTTTTCTCAAAATCCTGCACAAGTTTTGATCAAGACCATCCAGATTCTTGGATCTTCAGCAGATTGTTTTCAAACCACTTCCAGTCTGAGCGAAAACTGTGTGGCTTCATAGATCAGGATCCTGATCAGAGACCAGGATCACCAGTGGGGCCCACGACAAGGTTTTCTAGCCCAAATCAAGGACGTCTGGGGTGTTTTTTTTCAATTTTTTTTCCTCTGATTGACCTGATTGGTCTGATTTTGGGTTTGGATCGTCTCAAACATCTTCTCCAGCACTCCAGCATTTTTTTACTACATTACTGCTGCGCTTATCACTTGTTCTGTTTCACAATATAGTTGCTATGGACAAATCTGAGATCACTTTGGTCAAATTTAATGGAAAGAACTACCCTGCATGGTCTTTCCAATTTCAAACCTATCTTGAAGCAAAGGAATTATGGGGATTTATTTCTGGCACAGACCCTAAACCCACTGAGGATGAGAAGAAGATCTCCTCTTGGCATACTAAAGATGCCAAAATTAAATCCTGGATTTTGGGCTCTGTTGAGCCTCATCTGATCATGAATCTCAAACCTTACCCCACTTCCAAGGGTATGTGGGAGTATCTGAAGAAAGTATACCATCAAGATAATTCAGCACGACAATTTCATCTTGAATGTGCGATTGCTGAATATACCCAGGGAACCTTGTCCATACAAGATTATTATTCAGGTTTTCATACACTGTGGTCGGAATATGATGGCATAAAATATGCTGATGTGGCTCCGGATGTTTTGCTTGTTATTCAAGAACTTCAGGCCTCTAGTCACAGGGATCAGTTTTTGATGAAACTTCGTAGTGACTATGACAGTGTCCGCTCTGCCTTGATGAATCGGATGCCCTTACCATCCTTGGATGTTTGCTTAAATGAACTCCTACGTGAAGAACAGCGCATTGCGACCTCCGCTCATCTCACACATCAAACGACTGAGACTTATTCCGTTGCCTTATCTGCCAGTAGAACTTCTCAGCCTCAGCCACGCGACTTGAGCAAAACACAATGTTACAGTTGTCAACGGTTTGGTCACATTGCCACTCAATGTAAACAGAAGTTCTGCAATTACTGTAAAAAGTCGGGCCATATCATCTCTGAGTGTCGCCGTCGCCCACAGCGTCCATCATCTCAGCCTCAGACTTCCCCATCTCAGCCACCGCATGCGTATGTTGCGTCGTCGGTTATGCCTGCTCCCACATCTGCACCCTCACAGTCTGACCCCTCATCCTCTCTCACTCCTGAATTGGTTCAACAGATGATCGTCACTGCCCTTTCTGCTTTTGGTCTCTCAGGTACCTCCTCTCCATCTTCTCCTTGGTTCCTTGATTCAGGGGCATCTAATCATATGACCGCTTCCTGTGCCCCACTCTCCAATGTGCAAAGATACACCGGCCCTCTTCAAATACAAACTGCTAACGGGGGCAATGTTCCCATTACTGCTGTCGGTGACATCTCTGGTCCCATTCCATTGAAAAATATTTATTTGTGTCCATCATTAACTTCAAACCTCTTGTCAGTTGGGCAGCTTGTTGAAAATGATTGTAACATCTCTTTTTCTTCTTCTGGTTGTGTTGTGCAGGACCAGATGACCGGGAGGGAGATCGCGAGGGGGCCTAAGTGTGGACGCTTGTTTCCACTGGATCTGTCTCAACTTTCTAGGAATAAAATTGGCACTAATGAGTTTTGTTTTTCTATTAGTGATACCAGCCAATTGTGGCATAAAAGACTTGGACACCCGAATTCAAGAACTTTGTCCCTTTTGTTCAATTCTGGATTATTAAATAAAATTACTGGTTTATCATCTTCTTCTGTGTCTTTTGATTGTGCTACTTGCAAAATAGGAAAGAGCAAATCTCTTCCTTTTCCTATTTCTACTTCCCACAGCACTCAGTGTTTTGCGTTGGTTCATAGCGATGTCTGGGGCATTGCTCCAACTCTTTCTCATGCTCACTATAAATATTTTGTGACCTTTATTGATGATTACAGTCGGTTTACATGGGTCTACTTTCTGCATTCTAAATCTGATGTTTTTCATGTTTTTAAAATTTTTTTGGCTTATGTCGAAAATCAATTCTCCACCTGCATTAAAATTTTGAGATCTGATTCTGGTGGGGAATACATGTCATCTGATTTTCAGCAATTTTTGCAAAACAAAGGCATTATTTCTCAACGTTCTTGTCCTTATACTCCACAACAGAATGGAGTTGCTGAAAGGAAAAATCGCCATCTGCTTGATGTCACTCGTTCTCTTCTTTTGGAATCTTCGGTTCCTGCTCGTTTTTGGGTTGAGGCTCTGGCTACAGCAGCTCATCTTATCAATCGTATGCCATCCCCCTCCCTTGAGAATCAAAGTCCATATTACCGTTTGTTCAAGACCGCTCCCTCATATGATGATCTTCATGTTTTTGGCTCCACTTGTTTTGTGCATTTGCCACCATCTGAGAGGACCAAACTCACAGCTCAATCAGCTCAGTGTGTGTTTTTAGGTTATGCACCTTTCCAGAAAGGATTCCTCTGCTATGATCCTCACATTCGTCGTTTTCGTACATCTCGGAATGTTGTTTTCTTTGAACATCAGTATTTCTTTCAAAAACACATTGATCCGCCTGACCCCACTTTTGTGTCCTTACCGGGTTTTTCTGACGACTCTTCTGTTGTTCGTTTTAATCCCAACTTTGTGTATCACAGACGGAATACCATAGCGCCTACTACTGCTCTTCCTCCTGATCCTCCTCCAGCATCTGGCTCCGGACATACTTCACTGCGTCGATCCACTCGGATTTCGGTACCACCAGACCGTTATGGGTTCTCCCATACTTCTTTAATGGCCACTTTGTCTTCTTCTTCCATTCCACAATCCTATACTCAGGCTGTGCAGGATCCGTGTTGGAGCAAGGCTATGCAAGAGGAATTGGATGCGTTAGCACAAACTCATACGTGGGATATTGTACCGTCTCCTGTGGGTGTCAAACCCATTGGCTGTAAGTGGGTTTTTTCTCTCAAATTAAAATCTGATGGCTCCTTAGATCGCTATAAGGCGCGTCTTGTTGCTCTTGGTAATCGACAGGAATATGGCATTGACTATGATGCGACCTTTGCTCCGGTTGCCAAGATGACCACTGTCCGCACTATTCTTGCTGTTGCTGCCTCTCAATCTTGGCCTCTCTATCAAATGGATGTCAAAAATGCGTTTCTCCATGGTGATCTCCAAGAAGATGTTTATATGCGCTTACCTCAGGGATGCTCCTCTGCCCCCGGTATGGTTGCTAAACTTCGTCGCTCTCTCTATGGTCTGAAACAAGCTCCTCGCGCCTGGTTCGAGAAATTTCAAGCTGCTCTTCTCCGCTTGGATTTTTGTCCAAGTCTGTATGATCCTTCTATGTTTTTACATCATGCTCCATCTGGGATCACTATTCTTCTTGTCTATGTTGATGATATCGTCATTACCGGTCCTAATGCCGGAATGATTCAGCAGCTCCAAGCGTCTCTTCGTGAGTCATTTCAAATGAAGGATCTTGGCCCTCTCCACTATTTCCTCGGTCTTGAAGTTCATCAATCCCCTAAAGGTATTGTTGTCAATCAGCACAAATACACTGTTGATCTCATTGCCTTAGCTGGTATGACTGCTTCTGCTCCTGTTGATACGCCAGTAGAGCTGAATGTCAAACTCAGTCGCGACGAAGGTGATCTTCTTTCTGATCCCACCACCTATCGGCAGTTGGTTGGCAGCTTGATCTACCTCACGATCACTCGGCCTGATATCTCTTATGCGGTCAACTTGATGAGTCAGTTCATGACAGCTCCTCGTCACCTTCATTTGGCTGCTGTTCGCCGCATCATTCGGTATCTTATTCGCACATCATCTCGAGGGTTGTTTTTTCCATCCAACAATCCTCTGACTCTCACAGCTTATTCAGATGCTGATTGGGCTGGTTGCCCGGATACTCGCAGATCAACGACTGGATGGTGCATGTTTTTGGGTAATAGTCTCATCTCTTGGAAATGCAAGAAACATGACAAGGTTTCGAAATCTTCTACCGAGGCAGAGTATCGAGCCATGTCTGCTGCATGCTCAGAAATTCTTTGGCTACGGGGATTGCTTTCTGACATTGGTTTTCCAGCATCAGGCGCTACACCTCTCTATGCTGATAATACTAGTGCTATTCGGATTACTGAAAATCCGATTTTTCATGAACGTACTAAACACATAGAGGTTGATTGTCACTTTATTCGTGATGAGCTTAAACGTGATGTCATCAGCCTGCCCCATGTCTCCACTGCACTTCAACTTGCTGATATTCTCACCAAAGGTCTTCCCCGCCCACGTCATCAGTTCTTGGTTGACAAATTGATGCTCGTTGATTCTCCCGCATCAATTTGAGGGGGGGTGTTAAACAGGTCATGGCCCAAGGCCCATGATCACAAATTATGTCTCACGTGCATGAATATTGGTCATATTGTAACAGCTGTACAGTTTCTCTTAATTAGATTTCCCATTGTAAATTAGTTAGCTTACTTTCTAAAGTTAGAATAGCAATTGATGTAAATTAGCTAGTTTCCTAACTTAGAAGCCTTGATTTAGGCATGTAATACTCTATATATTGGGATTTCATTCTCCAAAGTTGACACACAGAAATATATACATTCAAAGACTTTTGTCTTCGTGAGTCTGTCTTGGTCTGAGATTGTCAGACCTGAACCTCAATGAAACCCCTTTCCTTCTGGAATTTTCCACTGCTTTCAGATAAGTTGTGCGTGGAAATCAATGTCCAAGGATCTACCAGAAAAACAATTGACAAATTTTAAAGCTTGGATTTCAGGCTTCAAAAGAACCCCAAACATATTGTCAATGGAAGGAAAACACTGTAGCAGTGATGTAGTTGTAGTTGAAGGGAAATCAGTCGATTCCTCATCCAATACCCTAATCACACTAGAATAGCCCATTTACATGGATTTTAAGGACTGAATGTATGAATTGCCATCATGCATGCAACTGTGAGGTCGACAATTGCTATTATTATTGAAGAAGCTCAATACCAAACACTAAATCAAATATATGACAGGAAACAAGCAAATTTGATTTAAGAAGAGTTGCATATTTAGAGAAACATCAACCAAAAAGATGCACACAAATAGATTATGAAAATCTACTCAATTTTGGTAGAAAACGTTTGCTGGATTCACTTGGGGTTGGGAATAGGTTATCTAGGAAGCACTTCTACTCTAGTTCTTCTCTTCTCTTCTAGTTGCTAGGCTAGAGATTTGGTGTTATCCAAGGGTATCCAGAGAGAAGAGAAAAAGAGGATGTCGTGTCTTGTTTTGAAGGGAGGCAACCTGAATATATTACTTGGGTTTCCTTTCCTTGTAGGAGTCAACTTCATATTTAGTGTAAGAAGTCTCTTTCTAACTGTAAAACAGTGCTAAAGAGGGCTTGCGGCAGTTTTCTATGGGAATAAGGTTATCAAACACCATTCGAAAGGGTCCTACCACTGACTAGTATCCAAAAACAATAGGTCTCTACAAAATAGGGGTCCCACTAAACTAATTTAATAAAATAAATATGGGCAGAAACTAACCTTTCACAGATTCATATCCAACATTATCTTACATACAATTATTGTAACAGTCCCACAAAGATTAAATATTATAAAACCACAATTAAAATTCATGATAATTATTAAATACTCCCCCCCAAAGCCGGATTTGCGGTGTTACAAATATCAATAGGTAATAAAGTAAGGGCTGTTATTCCTTCCCAATCGATACATTTCTCCTTAAGCTCCTTTACAAATTCGCCCAAGTAAATGTGTTGATATCAGTTTTTTCAGGTTTTGATTTCGATGGGATCTGCTCGTGCATGGGCTTGAGTACTATTTTTCTATCGTACTTCCAAAGTGTATACATATTGCTGTACGCATCGTGAAGTATCATATTGCCATACTTGGTCAAGTAGAATGTGGCATATATGATGCATTCATTCTGGGCACCACATCACAAGACATTATTAAACTAGATGACTCCAATAGAAAATGAAACTAAGCAACAGATGGCTATCTCATTCCCTTTCTTGAACCAAGAGAGTGTGTTGGGTGAAGAGTGCTTCTCGATCTCGCGTTGGAGCTTGTTAATGGTTTCTTCCAAGATGACGTTCTCAAGTCCCACCAACAATGATCACACTGCAAACTTTGTCTTGGATGGTACTTGGGGTGTAAAAAAAAAAAAGTTTGTCATGCAACCAACTAACCACTTTCCGCTTCTTTGGAATCATGAGGCTTTTCAGATCACTAGGGTTTAGCTCCATCTCCTATGACCCCATCATCATTGTCGTTGTCATTACAATATCATCGGCCTCTTCAAAACTTTTCCATCTGTTGCGTATTTGATATTTCTATTTTTTCTAAAGCCTTCACTAGTTCACCTTGAGCCATTTAACAGGTGATCAAGTAAACAAAAAAGGTGGCATCACAGGAGGATATCATGACAATAGGCATTCCAAACTAAAGTTTATGAATATGATAAGGCAAAATATGAAGTCTATCAACATGAAGGAAGAAGAGCTAGAGAGAATTAGAAATTCTCTTCAAGATATCCTGACACAGCTGATGCATTCATATTTCTTCACCAGAATCAACTTCTTGAGCTTCTCTCTGTGTTTCATTTTTGTTTGGCATTTAATCACTTTCCTTACTCTCGTCTCTCTGGTCTCTTGAAACTTGAGTTCTGTTGTGCATTTCTTTCTGCATGAAATATTTCAGTAGATTGTCTGCATCAATATGATAAGCTACCTAGAAGTTCACACACAAAATTTTTCCATCTGTGACATCTGAGGAGATACGATGGGTTTCATTGCATTTATGACAGCGTATGGCCGGTTCATCCTGCTGTATCGTCATTGTGAGCCTTAGATCTAGGTGCTTGCATTGCTTTGGGTGGTTGAGTCGGCTCCAACTTAGAGCGGATACCTCCCGCCTTTGACTCACTTGTGAATGGACTTCTGTGAGTCTTCTCTTTCTTGAGTCACTTTTCGTCTAGGCTAGCTTGCTGACTTGCCTCTGCAACAGTAAAAATCGGTGCAACAACAGTAAAAATCGGTGCAAGGCCTATCATGTCAGCGATGACAGGCCTAACTGCATCAGGGAACACATCACCAACTGTTCTGCTAACTCATTCAACTTGTTATGGGTGGCGGGTTGGTGAAACTCAGCATTCTCCTTAAATGTCTAGTCTTCTTGTCAAATATGCTGCAGTGGTGAAATTGGGACTACATTTAATCAACTTGTAGGAAGGCCTCGCGTATTAGGGATTTCATCTTTTCCCATGAAGTCACCTAGTGCTTCCCATACTTCTCCCTTGTAGCTTTCAACTGTTCCCACCAAACCGAATCCTAGCCTCGCCATTGCATAGCCATGATCTTAACTTTATGATCATCTGGAATCACTCAATACTCAAAAATCGACTTCATCTTCTCCCATGAAGTCACCTTGTACTTCCCAAACCTCTCCCTTGTAGCTTTCAACTGTTCCCCTCAAACTGAATCCAAGCCTTTCAGTTGCACAGGCACGATTTTAACTTTATGACTGGAAGATCCATTCAGTGGCTTCAATCTACTCAATGAGACTGATCTGCTATAAAACTGCATTCTTTTATTTATTATAATAATTATTTTTTGGGGGTTGGTTTTTCTGCACGAAATTTGTCTGGGGATGATTACAATGAATTGCAAGAATTGTCACTAATTTCTTTCTTTATGACTTATATCCTAGTCATCTTGTGCCTTTTTCTTTGTTTATATTCTGCTTAGGATATTAGAAGGGGGCTCAATTCTGTCAGAAGGATCTGCCGGGACCACAATATTGGGGGTGTTTATGGTCCAATTTTTGAACTAATTGATTGTGAAGACAGATTTTTTACTGCAGTTGAAGTTACTGCTGGAAATAGGTGCACTCGACCGTACCTTTAAGCTTTCTATACTGAAGTTCGATTTATATTATTGTCTTGGGGACCTGTTAGATGACATGGCTTCAGTGCTAACAGTGGATTGTTATGTTGTGTACAGCTTATTTCACGTGGTAGTTCAAAATGATGAAATATCAACTAGAATAATTAGATATCTTACAGCTGAGAAAGGTGGAAGGGTTACTTTTATACCGCTGAACAGGGTGAAAGCCCCACATATAACATTTCCTCACCGATCTGATGTGATTCCTCTGTTGAAGAGACTGAAATACTCTTCTGAATTTGCTCCAGCTTTTGCACAGGTTCGATGGGACTTGCGCTTGGGATTTCATGCTTGTGTAATTATGAGTTGTTCTTGTTCTCATTTGTATGCTTGTATAATTATGAATGCAAGTTTATTAAGAATTCCTTCTGATACATGCTCTCCTTTTTCCCACTTTCTTCCAATGAACTCCTTTAAAGGTATTTGGTAGAACGGCAGTTTGCAAAGACTTAGATGTGGCCACAAAGGTTGCTCGAACTGATGGTCTTGATTGCATTACTATGGAGGGTTTGCTACAAAACTTTTCCATCTGTTGCGTATTTGATATTTCTATTTTGTCTAAAGCCTTCACTAGTTTACCTTGAGCCATTTAACAGGTGATCAAGTAAACAAAAAAGGTGGCATGACAGGAGGATATCATGACGATAGGCGTTCCAAACTAAAGTTTATGGATACGATAAGGCAACGTACGAAGTCTATCAACATGAAGGAAGAAGAGCTAGAGAGAATTAGAAATTCTCTACAAGATATCCTGACACAGCTGATGCATTCATCTTTCTTCACCAGAATCAACTTCTTGAGCTTCTCTCTGTGTTTCATTTTTGTTTGGCATTTAATCACTTTCCTTACTGGTCTCTCTGGTCTCTTGAAACTTGACTTCTGTTGTGCATTTCTTTCTGCATGAAATATTTCAGTAGATTGTCTGCATCAATATGATAAACTAACTAGAATTTCACACACAAAAAGACATGCTGTAGTCAGATCATTTTAGATTTTGCAGAGTTATATCTCAGACTTAACATGTTTTCGATTTATGGAAGCACTGATCAAAATATTAAATAAATTTCTTTCCCTTGGTTGCATAAAACAAAATAATTTTTTTCCATATTGAAAATGAGAAGCGGTGACCTAGTGCACCAGCCAAATCCTGAAGATAATCCTCCAGCCATTGCCTGTAAAACCATCTCTAGATTGTTGACAACCATTGCAAAACAACATCGTGAGATCAATGTCTCAAACCCTTAGGTGCCATAAATGATCCATAGGGAGATCATTGTCATTTCCATGATCCATATCTGGATTACTTCTGTGGCTAAGTGCTACAATGTAGAACTCAAAATGGTGTATAAAGATTTTTTGCCTTACCTGACTGCCAATATGGTGTAACCCTCCTTTTTGGGGCTTGGGAGTTGGGACTAGTAATACGAATGAGAACCATAAATGGGACAATGAAATGAGTCAATGAAAGCAGGCTATTGGAGGGGCCATTTGGAGATCTACTTACTATGATCAAACAACTGGGTCATTGGGAGTTCAATTTGCATCTTTCATCTAAGAATGCCATATTGCATCCAAATCCATGTTTTGCAACAAGGACTAGTACTCAAAAATTCCCTGTTCTCGATGTCTTAGGTCATTTAGAAATCCATCACTTAGATATTTCCCAGCTTCTCTTCTCAACGTTTGTCTTGTATGTATCTCCCAGCTTCCCTTCCTGAGTTATAGGTCTTTATAGATTTATGGCTACCAAGTCACTATCTATGATCTACCTCCAAAGAAAATCATGCTTTCGGCTGGAGAAACTACCACTTAATCTGCCCTATTCTATTTGCCAGCATTTAAACAAGAAACTTATAGCATATGCTTCCACAAGTTTGATAAGCTGGTATTAGTGGAGCTACTCCTTTCTTTTCCGAAATATGCAGAATAAAACTTGCACCCAAGTCCTTGCTTCATTTTTGTTGGCCATAACTCATAGGCTCCCTCAAGAATGCCACTGCAGAGAACCAGGGGCAAGTGGCGCTGCAGATCACTATGAAAGAGGAGCGCAGCAGTTTTCTTCCAGCATTGGGGCACAACAATACAATGGTGGAGATGGTTTTCTTCTAGCACTAAGGATCACTATAATATTCAAGAGGGGCACCAGTTTCCCTTTTCAAAAGGTTTACAATCATCTAATCGGCAGGTTACAACATGCATCCAAGCAAGCTCTTTCATAATGAGGGGACACCTCTGATTTCCACAGCATAATCAACACGTCGAAACGATTTCTCTTGTAGTGACTTAGGTTTACTGCCTTTTCTCTGATTCATATTCAGGTCTCAAGCTGATCTTCACATGTCAAGCTTCAGACCTTCAAGCAGATTATCAACCCATCTTTTAGTTTCTTTAGTAATAACTAAAGGTTCTCTCTCTCTCTCTCTCTCTCTCTCTCTCTCTCTCTCTCACATACGTCTTCAGGTCTTCAAGCAAATCACCATATGTCAAATGAAGTCTTAAGTAACTTCAAGGCATATATCTCCAGGTCTAGCCTGTAATTTCCTGATCATGTGTCAAGAGCATATTTGCTTTCAAGGCGGGAAATATTCCTTGCTCGGATCAGAAGAAACCTAAGGCCATGATGTCAATGACTATTAATTCACTTCAAACCTGCATATGAGCACTATCGTATTCTGTCACAACTTTGTGATTCAACACTTGCATTGATTTTTTATATTTTAGCCTGGAATCTAACAGATACAGAATGACTAAAATGACACGTCTTGAGCTCAATATGAAGTAGATTATTTCTTGTTGAATCAAGCTCTCAACTGATATACCTTCTCATGTCTCTTACAAATTAACCTAGGAGGCGGTGACATACAAGCTTCTTCATTAAAGCCCCCTTGTTTGTAACACATACAACTTTGAGACCTTAGATGGACTCTTTTCTATAGAAAACTATAGAAACGATAACTCTCACTAGACTGTGCCGTTGGAGGAAATGTTATCAGCTAATTGTCAACATATATTTAAGTAAATCCTTTTGCAACCAAGCTAGCCTTCCAATGTGTAATGCTTCTAAAAGGATTGGAATTTAGTGAAAACACCAACTTGCACCCAAGCTGATACTTTCCTACAGGTAACTTTGTCCAAAGAAGCACAAACATAGACATGGGATACAAATACAACATGACACGGACACGCCGATACAACATTTCTAAAAAAATAGGACACGGATACTTTGGGGGACACATTAATAATATATATTAATTTATATATATAATAATATACTAAAAAAATAATGTCATTTTAACTTTTTAATCAATTTACCAATCAAAAAATAAAATTCAAGTACCAACTAACAAACATATCAAATTATCAAATATTAATACAGCAATAAAACATAATTCATAATCATTAAACATGAAATATCCATAGTTCCATAAAATTGATACAAAGCAAATGGAGGATCATCTTTTTCTCCTCCCTCAAAAAAAAAAAAAAAAAAAAAGAAGCAAAAAAAAAAAAGGCCAATCTCGAGGCCTATTTTTTAGTGAAAGATTTATTTGTCTTTTGCTTGTGATATGATTAATATTAAAAATCATACATTTTTTCATATTATAAAATTGTCATATATCAAGTTTACAATTTTTAGTAACCACATGTTAACAAAGTGTCCAAGAAATATCAGCCGCATGTTTATTTTTTAGTCATAGACATGAGTTAGGAATTGTGGAATATGTCGCAAAAAGAGCGTCGGACAAGTATCTGAAATTAAGATTTTTAGTTTTTAATTATGGGCACGGCTAAAATAGCATCGGACATGTGTCCAAGAGTGTTTGAGTAGTGCTAGTATCCAACACTTGTCTGACATGGATACGTTACTTTATTATAAGCGTCTGTGCTTCTTAGACTTTGTCATATCTCAAGTGTTAGTCTTTTCCAATGCAAACCTCTCATCTTCTATTGCTTTTTCTGAGAATCATTATTCAAAACCTCATTTAGATTTTTGTGATTGAAAGCTCATTTATATAATTAGGAAGTAGAGGAAAGAGCAACATTAGAGGACCAATGAATCAAAAGGAGAGGTCCTCTACGGGATAAACTTGGATAGTTAAATTTAAAGGAGCATGAAGAGGATTGACAGCTGTGCATAACTGAGGAAGGAACAAAAGAGAAGTAGTATTTGTTGGTAAAAGTGTATTGACAATGATTAGTGAAGAATTGGATTCGCTTGACTTTGTCTCCTTGTACGAATCTGCAGTTCCTTACCAATGTGTTTGTTGATGAGAAGATTTTTTTTATTTATAAAACCATCAAATCTAGGGCCATCATGATTAGATGAGGAAAATAAATTTTTATGAAAAAATTATTCCTAAACACTGATTAGATAAATTGATTATAAAAAGCACAGAATTGACGAATTTGGGGTGCAAATACATTTTTTTGATAGAATTACCCGAGTGACGATATTGTTACCTATGTGATGATATCGTTACTTGTGTAACGATATCGTTATTCACTTGACACCCATCTTGCATGTATCCCACCAAACAAAATCGATGTTTTAGTTTACCATCTTTATTTTGAGTGAAGTTTCTCTAAATATTGATGACTAAGAGAACAAATACACGCTTGGAAGGGATGAGCTCATCATATCCATCGCGATAATACACGTGTAAAAGTTTCCTTCTCCTCTTCTTTTCTCTTCTTGTTTGAATATTTCATTGTTGAGATGCTACACTTTACTAGATTTTTTCTTATAGTGAATTGAAAATCTTCTTTTCTCCAAGCCCCTCGAAGCCTTTAGTAGTGGTGGTCATCATTGATCTTCGTTTTGAATATGTTAGAATTCCTTTTTAGTAAACAACAAATCTAACTCTTTTTGGGAAAAAAAAAACCCCTGTTAATGGTTATCAATGCAGTGATTAACTAATTTAGAATGAGTTTGGTTGATGGTGTTGTTGAAGCTAGTGGCCTCTCTGCCTCTGTCCTCTTCTTTCTGTGCTTTCTCTTCTTTTGTCTTGCTTTTATGCTTTCAGTGTTTTGTTTTTATTGTCTCATTTCTCCATCTCAGCTTTGTAATGCTCTTGTCTTTTAATTAATGAACCACTTTTTAGCATAGGTGCTTGAATGATTGACTAATTAATGGTTATATGAAAAAAAAGGAGAAACTCTCTCCATTTCTGGATCCACTTGAAATGGACTTGGACCAGACTCAAAAAGAGGCTCTTATTGCCGAATTCAAGTTACAATTGGGGTCAAGCAAATATTCACAACTAGTAGCTTAAGACATCCATATTTTTGTAGGATCCAAAAATGGATTCCATATCTTTTTTCTTCTTTTTGATAGGAACCATTGAATAATTTTCGATATTTAGAGAAACTTCATTGAAAATAGAGATGGTGAATCTAAAACATTGGTTTTATTGGGTGGAATATATGTGAAATAGGTGTTAGGTGGATAACGATATCGTCACATGGCTAACGATATCATCACGAGGATAATTCCGTTTGAAAAAATGTAATGCATCTTAATTTCAATTATTTGTTTTGAATAATCAATTCGTCTAGTCAGTGTTTAAGGCTAATTTTTTTTGTAAAAATCCCTAAGGAGAAAAACAGCATCAACTCTCATTAAGGGATAATATCAGTTGTGGGAATAGTTTGAAGGCATCGTTTTGCTTCCCATGCAAATGAATAAGGCTCTTATTAAGTTAGTGTAGGATGTTTACGAAGGACATAATCTGTGGAAATATAATGGTTGTGTGTGAGTCAAAACACTTCTATCCTTTTGATAGGGATACACAATCAACAAAACCTCCCTTGCTCATTCCACAGAATGCAGTACCTAAAACAACCGCCTTTAATAACTGAAACAACCATTTAACTAACAACTGTGTACCCACTTGAGAGTTGGTGGAGTGGCATAAGGCTTGGCTTTGTTCTTGATGTCTTGTGTTTGAAACCCACACCAAATTTGCCTGGTGTACATTAGTGCGGGTTTAGTGGGTGAGACCTGAGGAATTTGTCCTATTGAGTCATAGACCTCAGGAAAATCCATGTCATGAAAAAAAAAGGAAAAAAAAAAAAAAACAACTGTGTAATATCAATCTGTACGATTGAACTCCAAAGGGACTCATCCTTTTCCTAGATTTTCTTTCAAAAATGAGCCTGGAGCACATTAATGCTCCTTGTGCTATGTTGACAATTTTAATTGAAAATATTCAACAAGCGTCCATGCATTAATAGTGTATGTGTAGCTTAAATAGATCTCTGCACATATGCGCCTCTATGTTTCAGGTATGCACTAACTGTGCCGGTATGTGGATCTCATCTGTTTTTACATTTTATAGTACACAAATGTTGATGCATGCAAACTTTGCTGTAAGTTTCATTGAGATCGATGGCCTATTTCAGTTGCCATTACCTATTTCTGTTGCCATTAACTTTCCATACAGATAGATCAGAAAATCACTAGATTGGTTAGTGAACTGCAAAAAATGGATGCAAAGCGTAGTCATGACCAAGCTGAGTTGGTTCAGATCAAACAAGATATTGCAAGTGCTAGCAAGCAGCAGCTGTCCATTTCTAGAGCTCTTGAAAAGAAAGTAAATGGAAAGTTGTACTTTTCGTACTTGATTTTTATAGGTTTTCTTTTTATTCAAAATTATGCAAGGCAATGCACAAATTCTTTTTCTTTTTGGTACTTGCAGGAAAAATCACTTGCAAATACTAAAAGTCAAATCGATCAGCTCAAGGCTGGAATGGCAATGAAGCGTGCAGAAATGGGAACAGATCTTATTGATCACTTAACACCAGGGGAGAAAGACCTCCTTTCACAATTGAATCCTGAAATTACAAAATGGAAAGAGAGGCTTATTACCTGCAAAACAAACCGGATAGAGGTCTGGTTGCATATACTCTTTTGTGAATGGTTTTCAAATATTGTATACTAATATTAATCTTTGATTGGTAGACTGAAACAAGAAAGGGTGAGCTTGAGACAAATTTATCAACCAACCTTGTAAGGAGGAAAGAAGAGTTGGAATCCATTATTCAGACTGCAGATTCTCAGATGTTGCCCGAGGAACCAAAATTGAAAAGGCAGGAGTTGATGGATGCTAAAGCAGCTGTAGATGAGGCAACACGACAGCTCAAAAGTGAGAGCCCCCACTCACTTGTTCTATTTTTTTTATCAGATGCTACCATGTTTCTGATTGAAGATATTCCTTACAGGAGTTGTGGATAAAATTGAAGATCTCACAAGGGAAACAAGGGATGTTAAAAATGCAAAAGATGACTTAAAGGTAATTGGTTACATGCTATCAACTTTATTGGCCAGCGAGGGATATATGGAATGTAGAACTTGGTTTTGAATGCTGATACTGACAAAGTTTCTTGTGTATTGTCAGGCTCAAGAAGACAATTATGAGCGCACCCTTCAGGATGAAGCAAAAGAATTGGAACAGCTTTTAAATAAAAGAAATATTCTTCTTGCTAGACAGGAAGATTATATGAAGAAAATCCGTGATTTGGGTTCATTGCCATCTGATGCTTTTGAAGCGTATGCACTTCTTCACTGGATCTTAGGTCCCTCACAGTTTGTGCTGGCATGTTTGTTCTGTTATATTTTTAAGTATTCTTTTTATTGTGTTTCAACCGCTGCGATTGTAATGAATCTTGATGATTTCATATCATTTTTTCCTTTTCCTCTTTCTTTTTTAAATCTTATATGAAAAAAATCCGGGCTTTTCAGGTTCATTACAATCTGATGCTTTTGAAGTGTATGTACTTCACTGGATCGTAATAGTCCTTCACAGTTTGTGCTGGCATGTTTGTTCTGTTATATTTCCAAGTATTCTTTTTATTGTGTTTCAACCACTGCAGGAAAAGTGAAGCTTGATGATTTCATCTCATTCTTTCCTTTATCTTTTTACTTTTTTAATGCTTAGTGCTCCTCTGTTTTTAAGCAGTTATCTTTGCATGCTTTACTTTTGTTGGTGCATTTCAAAATCTAAGATTACATGAACAATTCACAGGCATACGAAAGACAATAGGTCATTTTTACTTCTTGAAAATAAATATTTAAGTGTAAGTGGATTTCTTCAATGGAGCTCACTTGTTGAAAATCCGAAACCCACAAAATGAATGGTTTCCCCTTTAGTTGACCGTCCCCAAATTCTATTCCTATGGGAGTTGGCCCCACTGTAAGATTGGGCAAATAATTAAGGAGTTTCACTACAGGAAGATGGGTGGCATCATTGTATGCTCTACATTTCTTGCCCTGGTTTATATCCCATTGAAGGTTAGGGCATTCTTTTTGTGCAGTTTAAATTTTCAGTTGGTGGGCACATTTTACACCAATTTCATTATTAATCATTTGCTCAATTATTTGCTGGGACCAACTATGAGAGTAAAAATTTGGAGACTGTCCACTAAAGGGGAGGGTGTTCATTTTTTAAGTGGTTCAGATTTCCTGTAGGTGGGCCCCACTATGGGGATCGACTCCTCACTATATGGAAGTGTGACTTGTGAGTTATATGGAAGTGTGACTTGTGAGTGAGACCCAAAAGGATCTGGACTCCTCAACTTTGCTTTGTCATTTCATTTTCACATTCACAGTTTGCCTTATGACTTTGTGAATGGATTTCATTGCTGCCATCTCAACCATCGATGCTAGCTGCAGGCATTGTGGCCTATGAAACAATCAGAACTAACCAATCAACAGGTTTTAATTAGTTAACCGTGGGTAGATAGGTTTAGATATGATCAAGCCGGGAAGGGTATTACTTTGATTGGAGTGGAATGCAGCTCTTAATTCTAAAATAATGAGAAAAGCATAATTTTGACAAGTTTGGATTCATTTTGGTGAGCCCTACTAGTATATTTTAACCGTTCACAAAGTCTAGGAAACTGTGTTTCAGAAGATGTTGAGGTATTTCAAATCATAGTTGTTAATTCTGTTTTAGTCACCATTACGGTTTGACCTTGTAGTGGCACTTTTCGGTATTCTGGTCAATTCATGTATTCCATTATGTAAAAGACCTAATTGAAAAATGAAAAAAATATAAAAGAATACCAAAATTTGAAAAAAATAGTTGAAAGTTAAATAATACTAAAAATACAAACATCACTTAAATTAAAACACACTCTACAATTGACCAATTTCTAATTTTCACTACGTATGACTGGAAGTATGAAACCTTGGCCGGACTGGGGCAGAATTGGTCTAGAATGGGGACTGTAGTCTGGAATGATTGGAGTGGACTGGAATGACTGAAATGATATGAAATTGGGACTGGAAAATTTTAGGGGCCATTCCATTCCGCCCAAGACCAATTTGGGAATGTTCCTGCCAATTTTTGGTGGAACAGAGCAGAGTTGGCAGCAGTGTTTGAAATTTAGGTTGTGTCTTAGTTTTCAAAATGATTAGTACATATTATCAGTTGACCATGGCTTGCACCTAATAATAGACCCACACTCATAACCCATGCAGCATGCGCTACAAAAAATCCTAGCACTGCCCCTGCTGAGAAAAAAGTTGTCATATGCATTCCACTTACACATAAGATACACTTTGCAAGTCGTAATGGGGCAAGGTTGAAAAGGGTTAAAATAAAACAAAAGCAATGTTGTTAAGGTGCATGTTGCAAGCCAGGTGCAAAGTGCTTCTAGAGCCTAGAGCCTAGAGCCTTAAGTGGGGCCTATAATATGCCAGGTTGCACCTCCAACAAAAACAATAAAATATGTGTATAGATATATATTTATAGCTTCTATCATTATGCCACACCATTGTTAATTAATAAAAGCATCTGGCCCATTTTTCATTCTACTTTGTTCATATATAAGCACAAATACGAGTTACAACAAAATGAGAAGAGGAAAGGAACCAAGGAAGGAAGCATACCAAATATTAAGAAGCAGCACATTGTAATTCATAAACTAAAGCAATGGTATTAGTCACACCATCAAAAGTAAAATAGAGTTTTAGAAAGGTTTCAATGTTCCATAGACACATGACTCATTCACCAATATCAGCTAGTAAATTGTTGGGTGTGTCAAGAAAAAGAAGCTAGCAGGACAGGATAGGAAAACGAGGAGGGGAAGAAGATCCTGAGGATGAAGAAGATGATTATGGAGCATGAACTCAAAATCGGCCATGTTTGAGTCCACTCAAACTCAATACATTCTGATTGAGTCACCCCCAATTCTTTCTCTAAGACTCCTCTGGGAAAGTCCACATGCACATCAAATTTTTTTTCCCAGTGGTTACATTGAAAATTTTAAGGATATATATGAAGGAGCAGTAACAAATGTGAGAACCACATGTGGAGAAACAGATGGATTCCCTGTGACTATAGGTCTATGTCAGGGATCAACCTTAAGCCCTTATCTCTTTGCATTAATTATGGATGAGTTAACTGTGCATATTCTAGAAGAAGTACCATGATGTATGTTGTTTGTAGATGATATAGTATTGGTGGATGCATCAAGAGATGGTGTAAATGCAAAACTTGAGAGATGGCAGGGGGCATTAGAATCTAGAGGCTTTAAAATAAGTCATACAAAGACAGAATATATGGATTGCAACTTCAGTGGACATATACAAAGTGTTGAAACCACTGTCAAAATTGAAATCCATGAGCTACCACGTAGAGATTCTTTTTTGTATCTAGGCTCGATGATTAGTAAGGTTGGGGAGATTGACGAAGATGTAGAGCATAAGATAAAAGCTAGATGGCTGAAATGGAGACTAGCTTCTGGATTGCTTTGTGACAAACGAATGCCAACAAAATTGAAGGGCAAAATTTACAGGACATATTAATAAAGAAATATGGTGGTGGAGTATGGAGGTTTAGGAAGTTATTCGACAGAAAAAATATTGCTACAAAGTTTGGCAGGGGATTAAGAGTATAGAAAATTTTGAGCTGTATAAGAAGGCAAATAAAGAAGCTAAGAAAGTAGTAAGTAGTGCAAAGTTCAAAGCATATGATGACCTCTATAATAGGTTGGGAGCAAGAAAAGGAGAAAATGATATTTTTAAGCTTGCAAAAATGAGAGAAGAAAAGTAGGGGCTTAGATAATGTCGAATGTATCAAGGACAATGAGGAAAATGTTTTGGTGAAGGACAACGATATTAAAGAAAGGTGGAAGGAATATTTTAGCAAACTTCTAAATGAAGAACATTTGGGCGATACAAGAGTTGAGGAGGATAATTCATCACAAGAGCATACTTTTATCCATAGAATTAGAGGGGTGGAAGTGAAGGAAGCATTGAAGCGAATGAAGACAGGAAATACAACAGGCTCAGATGGTATTTCGATAGAGGTATGAAAATGCTTAGGAGAGGTTGGAGTAAGTTGGTTATGTAGACTATTCAATAGGATACTTGTGACAAAAAAAATGCCGGATGAATAGAGAAGAAGTATTGTAGTACCTATATATAAGAATAAAGGAGATATACAAAATTGTACTAACTATTCAGGGATTAAACTTCTGAGTCATACTATGAAGTTATGGGAGAGAATAATGGAGCAAAGACTGAGAAAGAAGACCAATATTTCTGAAAATCAATTTGGTTTTATGTCAGGGAGATCAACTATGGAAGCTATTTTTCACTTAGGCAATTAATGGAAAAATACCAAGCAAAGAGGAAAAATTTACATATGGTCTTTATTGATTTGGAAAAAGCCTATAATAGGCTACCAAGGAATTTAATTTGGTGGGTCTTAAAGAAAAGAAATGTCCCCAAAGGTTATATTGAAAATTTTAAGGATATATATGAAGGAGCAATAACAAATATGAGAACCATATGTGGAGAAACAGGTGGATTTCCCGTGACTATAGGTTTATATTAGGGATTATCCTTAAGCCCTTATCTCTTTGCATTAATTATGGATGAGTTAACTGTGCATATTTAAGAAGAAGTATCATGGTGTATGTTGTTTGTAGATGATATAGTTTTGGTGGATGAATCAAGAGGGTGTAAATGCAAAGCTTGAGAGATGGCGGGGGGCATTAGAATCTAGAGGCTTTAAAATAAGTCGTACAAAGACAGAATATATGGATTGCAACTTCAGTGGATATATACAAAGTGCTGAAACCACTGTCAAAATTGAAACCCATGAGCTACTACGTAGAGATTCTTTTCGGTACCTAGGCTCGATGACCAGTAAGGATGGGGAGATTGACAAAGATGTGGAGTATAGGATAAAAGCTGGATGGCTGAAGTGGAGACTGGCTTCGGGAGTGTTTTGTGACAGACGAATGCGAATGAAATTGAAGGGCAAATTTTACAGGACAGTGGTTAGACTAGCTATGACATATGATGCAGAATATTGGCCAATTAAGAAGCGCATATTCATAAGATGTAGCGGAAACGAGAATGCTTATGTGGATGTGTGGTAAAACTAAGAAAGATAAAATTAGAAATGAGCGCTTTTGAGAGCATTTAGGGGTAGCACCAATAGGTGATAAGATTAGATAAACCCGTTTAAGATGGTTTGAGCATGTTGAGCGTAGGCTAGTAATGGCACCGGTGAGAAAAAGTTTGGATATACAGGTTGAGGGCCCATCAAGAGGTAGGGACAAGCCGAAGAAAACATTGATGGAAGTCATTAATTCAGATTTAAAGAAGTTTCACTTATCGAAAGATTTAGCTCAAAATAGGACGGAATAGAGAAATAGAATTCATGTAGCCAACCCCAACATGATTGGGATAAGGCTTTGATGAAGATGATGATGATGATGATGATGATGATGAAAAGTTTGGTTGCATTTTGGGGATCTTTTACATTGATTATGGAAGATCAAAACGACATTTTTTGGAAGATCTCAACATTCAAAGGTTAGGTGCACTGTTCAATTGATTGGGAAAAAATAGATGACAGCACTTGTTTTACTCAAATTCAGTCATACTGACACTAAAACATGATGAATCTTAATTTTCTATATCGATAGGACGTTCTTTTCAATTTGTTGAGTTTAATCATATTTTTCTAGATGGTCAAAGGTTGTTGGTCTCTATTGTGTGACTTGGTCTGACTTGGCCAAGTTGACTCAATTCGTTGAAGGTTGTTGGTCCCTATTGTGTGACTTGGTCTGACTTGGTCAAGTTGACTCCATGAGAGAGGGGGGGTTGAGTTTCCCTTGAGTCTGATTTTTTAAATCTTGCTGTGGAGTGGAGAAGACATGATTAGATAACCCAAAAATCTGACCTGTTACAATTGGTTGGAACAGTTCAGCCAATTATTCAGTCGGTTGAAACATGGAGACCTCCCAGACACATTAACGAACCCTTGGTTCACCTAGACTGCTACACTGAACTAAATAGAGACCTACATTTGGATAGCTACCATTTATTTAAAATATTTAATGTCCCATGTTGTGAAACTTGAGAAAGGTGTGAGTGGAAATTGTCTGGTTCAAGTGACCAGCCACTTCTTTATTCAAATTTTAGTTACATAAAAAAATGGAAGTACAAATCACTCAAATTTCTTTGACATGTCTAATAATGTCAATCATTTATCCTAAGATAAGATAATAACTACTCTAAAGATAATAACAAGTGTGGTATACCGCTAGACTGTATCACTTGAATAGTCCTTAGTTAAAAATGGTACGTCATAGGGCTATGTGACATACCTGTTTCTTCAGCTGTGTCCGTACATTTTTAAGTGGGGATTTAATCATTATTTATGCATGTATGTATTAGTTTTTATCATTGAAATGCGAAGGTATAAGCGAAAGTCTATCAAAGAATTACAGAAGAAGCTTCACAAGTGCAACGAGGACCTAAAACAGTTTAGCCATGTTAACAAGAAAGCACTAGACCAATATGTCAATTTCACAGAGCAACGGGAGGAACTTCAAAAAAGGCAAGCTGAATTGGATGCAGGTGATGAGGTATTACCTCACTACCCAGCACCTTGTGGTTATGTTCATTCATTTTTAGTCTAGCAAGCAACCTAACTCTGTGTGAGGATTTACAAAAGTTTTACCCTTGCAGAAAATTAGAGAACTAATCTCAGTTTTGGATCAACGAAAGGATGAATCAATCGAACGGACATTCAAAGGTGTAGCCAGGCATTTTCGAGAAGTATTTTCTGAGCTAGTTCAAGGTGGCCATGGGCACTTGGTTATGATGAAGAAAAAGGTTGATTTTTTTTCTTTCCCTTTAGTTTTGCTCCTGTGATAAGATTATTCCAACATCTCTCTTATTCTTCATAGCTTCTTCTGATTGCTCTTTTATTCTTCATAGCTTCTTCTGATTGCAGATATTACCATATCACTTGTTTAGGACAATGCCTCTCTTTTTCTATTTATTTATTTATTTATTTTGTTACACTAACAGGGAGCATTTTATTAATATGAAAGACATATACATGCAAATGAACAGCTGGTATAAGAGAATATAACAAGGTTCAAAGTCGATACAGCACACTGTTGTGTCTTGTGGCTATATTTCTTGGTTTGAATTTTTTTTCAAAAAAGAAAAAGGAATAAATATTAAAAAAATGCATAATATTAAAGATGTTGGAAAATGCTAGAAAACATTTTTTTTCCATTAGTGCACACTGAAAGGATCCAAAATATTAGTCTCCCAAGTCATAACATCTTGTATTTCTATCTTCTTGGAAACTGTTTAAAGTTTATTCAAATTTAATGATAGATTTACTTGTATATGTTAAAAGTACTTGTAATATCATAAATTAATAATATTAAGCTTAATTTTAAGTGGTAAAGTACACAAGTACGAAGTAAGCTTTGACTTACTAATATGTTTCAACTTACAAGCTACAATAATGAACTTCACAAAAAAATTAAACATTATAGTCTGCAACAAGAGAACTCAGATTTATGCTCAAATTCACTAGATCTAAAACAAGCCCAAATTTTCAAGACCAAATTTTCTATAGTTGGGCTCAAAATCACTAGATCTAAGAGTGACAAAGATTCTACAACCAAATCTAGCTCAATGTGAGGCCTTGATTGCATTTATTTCACCTTTATTTTGGGAAAAAAGTACAAATTGGGTAAAAATCATGAAAGATAAAAAAAAAGAAAAAAAAAGTGCTCAAAGCTATGAATATTTTCTCCAAAACTCTGGATCCAATATGTTCCCATCATTTTTAAGCTATTTTTGAGAAAGAAACTAGGAGAAAGATACAAAAAATAGGCTAAAAATGCTTACCTAAATCACTTGGTGGGGTTCTTTGGTTTTGTCGCGCTAAAATCCTCTCAAACCTTGAGATTTCAAAATTTAGGTGGAACTAGAGATTCAACAAGAAGGGCCCTGACAGTTTCTAAAATGTGATGATTCTTTCTTTCTGCATTCTCATTTTGTTGTGGTGTGTGAGGGCAAGACTTTTGGTGAAGGATCCCTTTATCTGATAGAAAGGAGGTGAATTCATTGAATGTGTATTCTCCCCCTGAATCTGAGCGTAGGATCTTAATGGTCTTTTGGAATTGAGTGCTCACCATATTGTAGAACTTACAGAATTTGGAAAAAACTTAAGATTTATATTTTAAAAAGTATATCCTTGTGTGCCGACAATGTTCATCTACAAATGTTAACATAATACTTATACCCAAGTCTACTTATTTGAGGAGCAATATGCCAAATATCTATGTGAATAATATCAAATGCAGTAGAAGCACGTGAATGATGAATAGGAAAGGGCAATGCATGGCTTTTACTCAAGCAAGAAGTCTCACATTTCAATTGTCCAAAAGAAGGAAAGATAGGACTAGTAATAGGCCCAAACTATCAAGTTTAAACAATGAGCAACTTTGCATTATTTAAATGACAAAGGTGTGTACGCCAAATGGTCCACACTTTATTTAGAATGCAAACGAGGATTGTCCCATGTCGCACAGAAAGAGCCTGCCATGCTTACTCCCCTTCTCGATCATCATCCTAGTTTGCCATTTCTGTGTGACACAACTAGAGAGAGAGAAGTGAATAAGATATCTACAATCAACAAGTTGACCAATGGAAATTAAATTAGTTGCCAAGTTTGGAAGAAAATAAATGTCAGATAATGTAAGGGTTCCCATGGATATGGTTACTAGACCAGAGATTGGTAATTGGTTACCATTGGCAGTGGTGATTAAAGCATGGCCCATATATGGTTTAGTGTTGTGCAAATTTTGTGCTACAGAGGTCATGTAGTTGGATGCACCAGAGTCTAGAAACCATGTTGAAGGTGTAACATGTATAGATTGGGAAGTAGATGAATGAAATGCAGGAAGAGCTATAGAGGAGGAAGACAAACCACCAATACCCATGAAGGTAAATGCAAAGGCCATAGGAATTTGAGTGGTGGTCATAGTAACTGAACTTGTATCTGAGGAGGGCAAGTCAAGATGGTTGCTTTTTTGAGCTTGAAGAGCAGTTGGGCCTTGCTTTTGAGAATGATTTGTTTTTTAATCAGGCTTTCGTGTACAATTGGAAATAATGTGGCCATTTCGCTTGTAGTAGTTGCAAAATAATTTCTTCTGATAGTCTCGAGCCACATGGCCATACCTTTTTTACTCAAAGCACTTTGGTTTCTGACCATGAGTAGTGAACATAGCGGTCTCATCGGCTGATGATGGAATTGATGGTGTTATAAGTGCCTTTGGTTCTTCATTAAGAGAGTGAGTAGATAACAGGCGAGTTTCTTCCTGGAGAACCTCTTGGATACGTGTCCAGATTGGGAGAGGCCTCTCTATTCATAAGGGCAGTGCGTACATGTTCAAATTCAATTCGAATTCTCATGAGGAACTGACCAACATGTATTTCTTCCTGTAATTTAAGGGCTTGAGGAAGAAAATTTGTCAAAACAGTTTGAAAAAGCATTTGATCTCTCTCGGTCCATAAGGTTAGAAAGCTATTGTAGTATTTCTGAATAGATTTGTCATTCTGGTAATATTTTGCTAATTTTGTGTCTAGGTGAAATCGTCGGGCCTTGTTCTATTGAAGATAATTTTCTTGATGCAGAAGCCTTGGTAAAGGCTTGAAGTGCCATTGAAAAAGAAGGATCTATTGAGTTGAGGATCCATGTTATGACCTTGGCATTTTGTTGGTTCCAAGTAGCAATGTTTTATCATCTGTGGCAGATGTGGCAGTTTTGGCAGTGGTGTCTACGATCTATGATGCATGGATACTTCAAAATGGCAAATGTATCGTGTCGTATCGTATCCGATATTTCACTTTTTATGTGTAAAATCCGTGCCCTTGCCTTGTCCGTAGCGTATCCTTGCCTTATCTATGCCATATCTGGGCATCATAGTTTGCGATGGGTTTAGGAGTTTTCCCATCTAGATATCCTAACATGCTGTGCCCTTCAACAAAATTCTTGAGATGGAAGGACCATGATAGGTAGTTAGTACCTATAAATTTCACATAAATGATGGCCACCTTGTCCATTTGAAATTCAGAAACTAATGTCCAAGAAGTAGACATAGAATAGAATTATTTCATCAAAAAATAGTGAAAATTGGACCGTGGGTGTCCAAGATTTTTGTAGCAGGAAGGGATTGACCTTGCTATAGTGATACTATATAGCTGATCGGTCTTCCAGGTTATATTGTTCTCCTAGTTATGTAACTTCTGAACCAAGAATGATTGGTTTCTAATGGATGGATATGAAGATCAGGCCTTAACACAAAAATTGTTTCTTAAAAACTGCCAAACCATAGAATTAGGTAAATACTAACCTATTTGAGGTGATAAAATCCCACAAAAATGCTCAATATTGTCAGAACTAATTGTTGACTAGAATGGTGGTGGTTTCTTGTGGATCTAACCATTTGGAGGTGGGGCCCATGGTATGATCAAGAAGACAGATAGCTGCCGATGAAGCTCAGAATGTTGCCAGAGTTATCTTCTTGCCCAAGGAGTGATTCTGAAGGCTTAGATGCTCTTTTATTGAGCAGAAGTAATGCCTTTTTAGTCTTCTTCCTTTGATTTAGAAAGTGAGAGGAACGGAGAACTGGATCTCTGTATTGGATGACAAAGACAGTGATTTAGAATGGGTGAATGCCCTGCAGCTCTGATACCATATTAGGATCTACAAATCCATATATCTACCATAGAAAGAGAGAGAAAAAGGAAGAGTTTGAGAATTTTTGTGATCCCTTATAAGAGCATCGACAGTCACTTTATATATACACACTGTCCTAATTACAAGCTATCATGATATCTTAAAAAATATCTAATTACAAACCAATATGGAATCTTTAGATATGATTTACAGATCATATAGCTATACAAGATGTTGACCTAGATCCCACACGAGGGATATGATACCAGCTGGATTGTGGGCCTTGATCATGAGTATGTTCTGATGGGCTTGCGTGTATGTGTCTCTACAGAGCTTTAATGAAGATATTTGCAATGTGAAGGTTTGTAGTCACATGAGGAAGAATGATGATCCTGTCATCATAGTCTCCACGGATACAATGGCAATCAAACTCAATGTGTTTTGTGAGCTCATAAAACATAGGATTTGCGGCAGCACTGGTGTTGTTTATATGAAGATGAGTTGCATGTAGAAGAATAGAAAGAACAGGTCCATCAGGCCCATGAATATTAGCATCCCACATGAGGGATATAGTCAACTTTGTGTAGCTGTATCATATCAAACGACATTGATACTCTTAACTTGTTTATAATTAGATATCAATCATTGTAAACCCAGCCTTTAATTAAGGCAATGCAATATACATTATAAATAGAATGGTTGATGCCCTTCAAATGGACGCGACAGTTTTTGTCAATCCTTGTGTGTGTTTTTCTTCTTAGGCTTCTTCTTCTTCTTTTAATCTAGTTAACATAAGGATCCACAGATCCTAACATGGTATCAGAGCTTCTGAATACTATCTGTCATATATAACAGAGATCATATTCTTTGTCTCTTACATCCCATCTCGGCCATCAGATCTCAGGATCAGAACAAGGGGAATGGTTTTGGTCCCTCTCTCTGCAACTATCAATAGATTTGATCACCTGATCAAAAAGTAGGCTCCACCTCAAATTGTGCGATTGTCAGATTTTCTACACCAAAGCTGGTCATCCATTTTTTTCTAGGAATTCTCCATATTTTTCTAGGATTTTATCATCACAACAGGTCAATGTTTTACCACTTGAGCATGACAGTTTTACATGATCTGTTTTTCATTTCTCTCATCTGATTCATATCAAACCAATGGATTTGAGAAATTCTTCTTCCCCAAGCTGCGAAATTATGCCCTTAGCCTAACCTAGAAGGTTGATTGAAGAATAGTACATCATATAGCACGCTAATCTCTCTCTAGCTCCATTTTTTTGGGATGCCCAGGCCCTATTTTTTTTTTTGTAAATTTTTGTTTTTCTGCTAGCAATTCACATTTTTTGTTTGAGACCCCATTACTCTTTGGGCTACTTCATCTCCCTGGTTCTAATGGAAAAGATGATAGGTGGGTATATATGAAGAAAATATATCATCAGCAGAGTAAGGTTGCCGATTTTCACTTGGATACAGAATTATCCAAATATTGTTAAGATGACAAATCTATTCAAGAATGCTACAATGGCTTTCTCGCCTTGTGAACTGAGAGGGATCAAATGCTCTTCCAATCTGTGTTAGCTGATTTTCTTCAACAAGCCTTTGAATTACAAGAGGAACAACATGTCAGTTTCTCATGACCCTTCGATCTAATTTTGAACCTGTACGAGCTGCGCTTATGAATAGAGAGATCTTTTTTTATTTGGACAGGTGTCCAAGAGGTTCTCTGCAAAGAAACTCACCTATTATCTACTCATTCTCTTCTTGTACAACCAAAAGCATTCTTGACAACTCCAGCCTCAGCATCAGCTGACGAGATGGCCTTGTTCACTGCTTGTGGCTAGAAACCACAGTGTTTTGAGTATAAGAAGTATGGGCATGTGGCTCGAGACTGTAGGAGAAAATTGTTTTGCAACTATTGCAAAATGAATGGTCATGTCATTTCCATTTGAACACGAAGGCCTATAAAGAAATCAACAGACTCTGAAGTGTGGCAATACTGCACTTCAGGTTCAGAATACTATTATAGCAGATCCGGCGGCTTCCTCAGGCACTATGTCTATAGCTCAGATTAAGGATTTGATCGATTCCTTAGTGGCATTTGCATTTACCTCCATGGGTATTAGTGGTCTATCTTTTTCTATTGCATTTCTTGCATTTTACTCTTTCACCTCTCCATCTACATCTCTCACTCTACCATACTTAGGAGCTTCCAATCACATGACCTTTGTGGCACACCATTTTCACAACCTAATAATGGTCGTGATTCTATCACCATCGCAAATGGTCATCAATTATCTATGTTTGGTATTGGAATTGTATCCATTGGAACTCTTACCCTATACAATGTTTATTTTGTCCCAAATTTGGCTGCAAATCTCATTTCCATTGGTCAACTTATTGACTACAGTTATTTGATTAACTTTTCTCCATCTGGTTGTGTCATACATGAATGGCAAATGGGGAAGGTGATCGGGATGGGGAGTAAGCATGCCAGGCTATGCCTTCTCGAAATTGGACAAGCATTGTTATTTGCATCCTCTATGAGTCTTTTCAATAATGCGTGGACTATATGGCATATATGTCTTGGTCATTTGAATAATGCAAATTTGTTGTCTTTATTTAAACTTGGATGTTTGTATAAATCCATTTCTAGTTTCATGGCTTCTAATTTTGCAAAATCTAAATGTGAATCATGCCGTTTGAGCAAAAGTCATGTCTTACCTTTTCCTAGTCATTATTCACGTAGCACTGCTCATTTTGATGTAGTTCATGCAAATGTATAGGGAATTGCTCCTCATTTGAGTAGACTTGGATATAAATATTATGTCACCTTTATAAATAATCACTGTCGGTACACATGGATATATTTTTTAAAATCTAAATCACAAGTTTTCTCTTCCTTGGTTCAAAAATTTTATAATATGGTGAGTACTCAATTTCAGTAGTCCATTAAAATCATTCATTCATACTCAGGGGGAGAATATACATCCAATGAGTTTCATAATTTTTTAATTGAAAAAGGGATTCTTCATAAAAAAATTTTTGCTCATACACCTCAATAGAATATGGTTGTAGAAAGGAAAAATTGCCATCTCTTAGAAATTGTTAGAACTCTCCTTGTGAAATCACTCGTTCCATGTAAGTTCTGGTGTGATGTAGTCCATATAGCAGTCTATATTATCAACAGATAACCTAGCTCTATCCTAGGTAAAATCTCTCCTTTTGAGTGTTTACTTGGTCGCCCTCTTTTCTACTCACATTTATGGATTTTCGAATGATTCTGTTTTGTGCATCTTCTCTCTCTTGAGAGTAATGAACTGTCACCACAAGTTGCTCGTTGCATGTTTCTTGGCTATAATGATGAACACAAAAGTTTCAAGTGTAATGATCCTAAAGAGCGACGATTGTGAATATCTTGGAATGTTGTTTTCTTATAACACGTCATGTTTTATTCTTTGTCACCAAATCCCTCTAATATTCAAGTCTCTTATCTTCCATCCTTTTCACATTTATCTCGGACTGCACCTCCTACTATCACACATGTTTATTCCCATCGTTTGAGACAGCTGCCTCTTATTGCTCCCTCTCCTGGTACACCTCCCAAGCTAGTTCCTCTAGAGTCTAGACAATGATACTTCTACTGAGGGTATGAACTCTGAAACTCTCTTAAGACGCTCTAGTTGTCTCTCGGTGCCACCTAATAGATATGGGTTTTCAGCTTTATTTACCACTTCTGATCCAATTTCCATGACAACATCTTATTCTAAGGCTGCCAATTTACCATGTTGGCAAGATGCAATGACAGATGAACTCCTTGCCCTAGAGGCCAACAAAACCTGAGAACTAGTGTTTTCTTTCTGCAAATACATCCATTATTAGAAGCAAATGGGTCGACTCTATTAAACAGAGCTCTGATTGTAGTATTGATAGATATAAGGCTCGCTTGGTAACCTAATGTTATAAATAGGAGTATGGCATTGATTTTGATGAAACCTTAGCCCCAATAGCCAAAAATGACTATAGTTTGGTGTTTACTTCTTGTTGCTGTAGCTTGCTCCTTCGGCAGATGGATATAAAAAATGCCTTTCTGCACGAGGATCTCAAGGAAACTGTTTATATGCATCCTCCATCGGGATATGCTTGTCCACCACAACATGTCTGTAGGTTGACCAAATGGCACAGCCACGATCCACGATCGAGAATAATAGATCAATCTCTCGAAGAATTGATCGAATCCACAATGGATTTCTGTCCTAAGGCAGAAACATAATCATGAAACACACTATAATTGAAGGGAAAACACAATTTGAATATTATTAATCAAAATAGCATAAGCAACTACAATGAGGTCTCATATTTATAGAGTAGCAAACCTAATTCTTGGGAAGCAAGACTTACTAATATTAGAATAAGTCTAAATAAAATAAGAATTGACAAATATTAAACATAATCAAACTAAACTATTTATAATATTCCTAAATAACTGGATGCCCTGTTGGGCTTATGGATTGAGTCCAACGGGTTGGCCAACTTATGGTCTGGCTTGCATCAACTCTCCTTGGCTTGGAAAAACTCGACTTCGACGAGTTTGCCAACTCGGGAAATGCCAGGAGGAGGTCGACCTCAAAGTGAGGTAAACTTCCTCCTGGGTTGAAGATTAATCGCACAAACTTTTGTCTTTTCATCAAATCCACACTTACATGACAAGGCTTGAAAGCGAGGTGCATTCTTTTCCTCCACATAAAAGTATGTTGGATTTGTCTCATTTTTGGATGTATGAATGTAACTCAGATGAGTGCATGAACCAGTAGATGCTTCAATAGTTGGCTTTCAGTTATCCATATGTGATCCTCGAAGATGAAGTCAATGTAAGAAACGTCAACAACTTGATTCGCTTGCGAAACCATTGGAGTAATTGATTTGATTTCCGGTGACCCAATGTGAGGTGCTAGAAGTGGAGATATAATCAGATCGATGTGATGACTAGAGTTCATGTTGTTTTTTTCATTGTGTATGTCTTTGTGTTCTATCTGTACTGGTTGATTAATACTGTCAGAAGGATGGGATTCAAATTCATTTGCTTCCAGTGAATCTGAAGGAGAATTATTTGGGGCAGAGTTGTCTGTTACTTCATTTGAATAGATGGTGGAATCACGTGTTTTCTGCTTTTGTCTGTTGAGATCAGCTTTGACAACCTCCACAATGGGTTGAACAACATGACTTTCAATAGTTTATGGAGATTTTTCTCTTTGCATTTTTTTTTGTTCGAAGATGATAGCATGTTATCAAACGCTTGACATGAATCGCTTCTCAAAAAGCTTCATATATGGTTGTGTAGGCTCTCATATTTTTCCGAATGCTTGGTTCCAAATCTCTAATAAAGATAGTGCCATAATGCTCATCACTTTCATCCAGTCCACATAATACACGTAGTCTTTCAAATTCAGCATCGTAATCAAGAACAAATAGCTTGCCTTGTCTCAAATTAAAAAATTGATCAAAATAGAACTCATTTGCAAAATACCAATCGCCATAGGTAAATTTATGCCGAATTGCATTGGAATTTCCAAAAATATGCATGATGATGGAGGATGCAAGGATATCAAAATTGAATTGCCCTTGAAGAATAATATTGCAGCTTGAGATGCATTAATTATTATGATAAATAGGTTAGATTGAAGACTTGAGTTTGTTAACATTGGCCCATGTATAGTAGCCCATGTACATCAAATGGGTCTTGACCTATTATAATGATAAGATCGACACAGTCAAAGAGATTAGTGTGTATATCCTTTCTTTCCTTTTTTGTATGATATGCTAGCTGTGTATGGGATTGTAATTGCATTGATTTGAGCTTTGATTAAGGCAATGAGGAATTGTAAAAGGAGTATCAGTCGGCTCCCATAGATCGGATTTTCTCTACACTCAATACTTCTCTCTCTTTCTATTTTCTCTGCATCATTGGATCATGAATGACATGGTATCAGAGCATATGTATGAAGGGTCTTCTCTACTGACTACTTCATGTTAGAAGATCAAGGAATCTTGCCGATCGTATTTGCAATCCCTTCTTCTTTGTAAAGTTGTAGTTCCAACGACTGTAAGCAGAACTCTTCTAGGTGTGGCCCACCCATTGATCAGATCTCTCTAAACAGACAACACCATGTTGGTCGACCAAGGGTGCCGAGATTTCTGAAGATTTTATTTGAAATTTTTTATCATCTGAGGTAGGTCATCTGCCCTGATTTGTGTTGTGAGGATTTTCTACACATTGTTTAATTAAATCCGTCCAATTTTTTTGTTGCATGTTTGTTTGTCCTGAAATTTTGTTAAGAGGATAGTAACTACGATCGCATCTTGCTTTTTTGCTCTAATCATATTTTATCTCTTGCTGTGGGGCCCACGTGCTCATCTTGTTCATAAAATCTTGCTCGCCTGGAATTTTTTTGCTCAATTATGTGATCAGTTCATAGATTTGCCAAGTTCTTGCTCTGATTTAGACATTCTACACAAGCCTGTGATCTATGATACCCGGATACTCTAAATGCCCTGTGGTATCAGTACCGATACGATACGATACGGATACGGGTACAGGATGCGGCAAGATACGGCTTGGATACGGCTCCCAATTTTAGGATACGGTTATGCAATATTTTTTACCCAAAATTTCGACAAATTGTCTACTTTGACCAATTTGCTCCTAAATGGGCCCTCTTTCAGTTTGATTAAAAGGAAAACAAAAAAGAAGGAAAAGAGGAGAAGGAGAAGGTAGCAGCGAGGATGAAGATAACTAAACTAATAAGGGCTATTGCTTTCGTTTTGACGGGTTGCTTCTTCAATTAGGTGGTAGACCACCGTGTTGCTTTCTGCTACTGTTGCTACTTCGAGCTTCTAGCTTTAGGTGCTATGTACGCCTCTTCTTCTTCTTATTCATTCTTCTTTTTTTTTTTTCGTTCGATGATGTCTCAGAGATGCAAAAGGGGCAAAAGAACACGCCACATTTTATTAATGATAACGGGCCCCTTGGGCTTTCATTTTTTATTTCTTTCTATTTTAATGTTGAGCTATTGGGCCAACCAAGACACTTGGCCCACTTTTTTTTTCCTTTTCTTTTATTTTCTTCTATGTTAAGATACTATCAGGCCCACCTCATTGAGAATTTGATCCACACAGTGGGCCTCATAATATTTGAGCACTACGATAAGTATTTATATGTATATATTTTTTGAAATGCCGTACCCGTATCCATATCCTAAAATTTTCAAGTTACCGTATTGAATCCTCGTTCCCCGTGTTCGTATCCGTACCCGTGTCCGTATCTGGGCATCATAGACTGTGATTATTTTGTTCTTTTGGTGACAATTTCTGGTTATAAATTGCATTTTTCCTATTTCATTTACATCCATTTATGTGATTTTTTGGTCTTCTGGGCACTAATTTCTTCTCCGTTTCTGCATTCTAATGTCAGTGACTTCCTATTTACATTGTGTAATCATGGATAAATCTGAAATTGCTCTTGTCAAGTTTAATGACAAACTATACTTCCTGGGCCATCATCATCATCATCATCATCATCATCATCATCAAAGCCTTATCCCAACTATGTTGGGGTCGGCTACATGAATTTTGTTTCTCCATTTCATTCTATTTTGAGCCAAATCCTTCAATAAGTTAAACTTCTTCAAATCTAAATCAATGACTTCTATCAATGTTTTCTTCGGCTTACCTCTATCTCTTGATGGGCCATCCACCTGTATAACCAAACTTTTTCTTGCCGGTGCCATTACCGGCATACGCTCAACATGCCCAAACTATCTTAAACGGGTTTCTCTAATCTTCTCCCCTATTGGTGCTACCCCTAAATGCTCTCGAAATCACTCATTTCTAATTTTATCTTTCTTAATTTTACTACACATCCATCTAAGCATTCTCATTTTCGCTACATCCATCTTATGAATATGCGTTTTCTTAATTGGCCAATATTATGCTTCATGTGTCATAGCTGGTCTAACCACTGTCCTATAAAATTTGCCCTTCAATTTCGTTGGCATTCGTCTATCACAAAGTACTTCAGAAGCTAGTCTCCACTTCAGCCATCCAACTTTTATCCTATGCTCCACATCTTCGTCAATCTCCCCATCCTTACTAATCATTGAGCCTACGTACCGAAAAGAATCTCTACGTGGTATCTCATAGGTTTCAATTTTGATAGTGGTTTCAATACTTTGTATATGTTCACTGAAGTTGCAATCTATATATTCTGTCTTTGTACAACTTATTTTAAAGCCTCTAGATTCTAATGCCCCTGCTATCTCTTAAGTTTTGCATTTACACCATCTCTTGATGCATCCACCAATACTATATCATCTGCAAACAACATACACTATGGTACTTCTTCTTGAATATGCACAGTTAACTCATCCATAATTAATGCAAAAAGATAAGGGCTTAAGGTTAATCCCTGATGTAAACCTATAGTCATGGGGAATCCACTTGCTTCTCCACATGTGGTTCTCACATTTATCTTAGGGGTAAAGATTGATGGGGCCATATTGATGGGACTAATGATAGTCCAACTGACAAAAAAGACATGGCCAACTAGGAGATCAAAGATGCACAGATCATGAGTTGGATTCTAGGGTCTGTTGAATCTCAATTTATTCTACATCTCCGTCCCTATAAAGCTATCCAAAGAAATGTGGACTTACCTAAAAACTAGCTATCAGCAAGAAAACTCTGCTTGCAGATTTCACTTAGAGCATGAAATTTCTCAATTTACTTAGAGCATGAAATTTCTCGATTTACTCAAGGAAATCTATCCATTCGAGTGTTATTCTCAATTTGTTAGCCTATGGACTGATTTTACTAAATTGATTTATGCAGACCTTTCTGCCACCTCCCTCCCTACTATTCAAGCAATTCTTAATACAAGTCGGAGGGATCAATTCTTGATGAAACTAAGGCTGGAGTTTGAAACTATCAGATCAAACCTGATGAGCCGTGTGCCCTCTTCCTCCATCGAAATCTGCTTGGCAGAACTTCTGCGTGAGGAACAACGGTTCGTCACTCAAGCTGTGCATATGCAAAAAGCCCTGGGAGGTCGAATTGATGTTGCATATGCCACTCGTGGGAAGCCACAAGCTCGGGACATGAGCAAAGTTCAATGCTACAGTTGCCAAAAACATGGACATGTCTCCACCCAATTTAACCAAAAATATTGTACCTATTGTTGAATCAAGGGCCATGTTCTTCCAGAATGTTGGAGACGTCCTTAGAACCAAACTCAGAAAGAAAATCTTGCAACTCTGACTGAATCCTCCTCTACATCTACCTCTATTGCTGTACCTGCTGCTTCACTTTCCCTTACTCCCAAACTTGTCCAACAAATGATCGTCAATGCCCTTTCTGCTTTTGGAGTTTTAGGTAAAACTGCATCACCATCCGCATGGTATTTTGATTCAGGGCCTTCTAATCATATGAAAAAGTTGGTTTGAAAAATTCTTTGCTACTATGCAAGATCTTTTTGTGCAAAGCCCTTATGACCCATCTATGTTTTACCCAAACTACTTCTAAAGGCACTACCATACTCTTAGTGTATGTTGATGATATCATTATCACAAGGACCCATAGTGAAATGATCAGCATGCTACAATCCTCATTGCAGGAGGTTTTTCATATGAAAGATCTTGGGCCATTAACCTAGTTTTTGGGCCTCGAAGTAAAACAGAGTAAAAAAGGGCTCTGCCTTCATCAACATAAATATATCACCGACTTAATTGAGTTGGCCAACCTTCAGCAGTCCACTCCTGTGGACACACCTCTTGAAGTCAATGTTAAATTGTGTAAAGATGAAGGTGATCTTCTTCTTGACCCAACGCTTTAGCGTCGCTTAGTTGGGAGTCTGGTCTACTTGACTATTACTCGTCCTGACATCTCCTATGCTGTGAATGTGGTAAGTCAGTTTATGACTACAAGGCATCTGCATTTGGTCAATGTGAAACGCATTATTCGCTACCTGTTTGGTTCTCCGATCCGTGGTCTCTTTTTTCTAGTTAACACACCTCTCACTCTCACTGCTTATTCAGATGCTAACTGGGCTGGTTGTCCAGACACTTGTCATTCTATGACAGGCTGGTGTGTTTACTTGGGTGAGTCTCTCATTTCATGGAAATGTAAGAAGCAAGATACAGTATCAAAATCCTCCACTGACTGAGTATCGGGCTATGTCTACTGCTTGTTCCGAGATTCTATGGTTACGCGGGTTACTGTCTAACCTTAGCTTTCCTCAGACTACATCTACCCTCCTCAATGCTGACAACACAAGTGCCATTCGTATTACTGAAAATCCCTTTTTTCATGAATGAACTAAGTACATTGAGGTGGACTGTCACTTTATTCGCGTTGAATACGATCGCAAAGTCATCACTCTTCCACATGTATCCACTGAACTCCAACTGGCTGATATCTTCACTAAAGGGCTCTCTAGGCCACGTCATGAGTTCCTGGTTCGCAGATTGTTGCTGGTTGACCAGCATCAATTTGAGGAGGGTTGTTAACATTGGCCCATGTATAGTAGCCCATGTACATCAAATGGGTCTTGACCCATTATAATGATAAGATCGACATAGTCAAAGAGATTAGTATATATATGCTTTCTTTCCTCTTTTGTATGATATGCTAGCTGTGTGTAGGATTGTAATTGCATTGATTTGAGCCTTGCTTAAGGCAATGAGGAATTATAAAGGGAGGATTAGTCGACTCCCATAGATTGGATTTTCTCTGCACTCAATACTTCCTCTCTCTTTCTATTTTCTCTGCATTGTTGGATCATGAATGACAGAGTTAGATTGGAAACAGCCCACTTAATCTTGAGTTTTCCTTTTTTTTTTTTTAGGAATTGAGTTTGGGTTTAGGTTGGATTGTACCCGATTACAAAAATCAAACTCATTGTAATTGAATTCAGGTATTAGGTCAGGTCACAAATCAGTTTATGACCCAATTGTGAAGAAAGAAAATATTTGCATGTGTGGGGTAGGGGTGGGGTTTTCTCCTCCCCTGCTAAAATAATGAAATGAAAAGAAAGTGAGAAAAGTGAAGGTGGGGCTTATCTGGGTGTGGAACGAGAGAGAAGGAATGGCGTGGGCAGAGATGATGGTGAAGAGCCTACGCTGCCAATGTCGAGGAGCCGCGGATGGAGAGGAGCTACTGTTGTGGATGAACGCTGCTGAGGTGCAAGGTGTTGCTGTGGTGGCCGCCGCCGCTGTGCGAGGTCAACTAGAGGCGGTTGCTGCAGTTTTAGGTACGTTGTTCGACCCTAGATCTCCATCTTCTTCCATTGTTGCTCTCTTTTTCTTCTTCTTCTTTTTCTTCTTTTTTTGCTGGGTGGGGCTGGTGACGGCAACAAAAAAAAATGGTTGAGGTTCTCATGGCTGTGGTGGATGGGTTTCAGTGTCAAGCTTGGTTGGGAATGAGGAAAATAGGTCTTGGGATGATGGTGGTGGTTTCGAGATGATATGGAGATGGCTGAAAGGGTCTTCGGTTTTGAGGGGTATGGGGTTTTAGGGTTGCTGGTTTTTGATGGGAGTGCAATTGGAATCTGGGAAGGGCTAGGTTGGTTTGGTGAGAGGGTTCCAGTGGCAGGGGATGGTGCCGGGTGTGGTTTGGGGTTGGTCGGTGGGATATGGCGTTGGTGGGTACTAGGTATGTCGGTGGTAGTGTCGGTGAAGGGGACTGCGATGGTGGATTAGGGTTTCAGGGATTGGGGAAGGTTGGGAAATGTGTTCGGGATGATTGGAAATTGGTTTCATGGTCTTGAGGGTGGGATGGTGGTGATGGTGATGATGGGATTGGGATCCGGGAAAGACAACATTTTGTCGGCGACCGCAAGATTTCGGCTTTTATACCAATTGTTGCAGCCATGGTCCACGATCGAGAATAATAGATCAATCTCTCGAAGGATTGATTGAATCTACAATGGATTCCTACCCTAAGACATAAACATAACCATGAAACACAGCACAATTGAAGGGAAAATCCAATCTGAATATTATTAATCAAAATAAGCTTAAGCAACTACAATGAGGTCTCTTATTTATAGAGTAGCAAATCTAGTTCTTGGCAAGAAAGACTTATTAATATTAGAATAAGCCTACATAAAATAAGAATTGGCTAATATTAAACATAATCACACTAAACTATTTATAATATCCTTAAATAAGAGGATCTCTTGTTGGGCTTATGGATTGGGCTCAACAAGTTGGCTGACTTATGGTCTGGCCTGCATCACCAAATCCTAGTACAAACTTAAACAGGCTCCACGCGCCTGGTTTGAAAAGTTTCGCTCTGCCATTCTTAAAGCAAACTTCTATCAAAGTTCAAATGATTTATGTTGATATGATCCTTAGTGGTAATGATCAAGCTGGCATCTCTGAACTCAAGTCTCATCTCATGAGTACCTTTAAAATGAAAGACTTTGGTCCTTTAACTTATTTTTTAGGGTTGGAAGTTGCATGTAACAAGGACGAGATTCGAGTTACTCAATCAAAATATGTTGATGACTTACTTCATTCTGCACAACTCAGTGACACCAAAATCTTTACTATAAATAAGCTCAATGTCAAAATCAGCAAAGAAGATGGGAATCCTCTTAGAGATCCAACTTTATTTCGTTGTCTTGTCGGCAACCTTCTCTATTTAACCATGGCTTGATCGGATATCTCGCATGTTGTGCAAATTATCAGTCAATTTATTGGGAATCTTCATAAACCTCATTTTCAAGTTGTCTATCGTATTCTTCATTATGTCAAAGGTACTCGTAATTGTAGATTATTCTACCCCTCTACATCCTCGTTACAATTGCAAGGCGATGTTGATGCAGATTGGGTAGGATTTCCTGATACCCGTCAATTGACGACTGGATGATATATTTTCTTAGTCCTGGAAAAGTAAGAAACAAAGTACAATTTCCAAATCAACTGCTGAATTAGAATATCGTTCCATGTTTGCCGCCAGTAGCGAGGTCATATGGCTCCTATGTCTTCTTCGTGAGTTTGGAGTTTTTCTCACTAACCCTATCCCTTTATATGCAGATAATGTTAGTGCCATCCGGATTGCCATGAATACTATCTTCCATGAGCATATCAAGCATATTGAGGTTGACTGCAACTTTATCCTTCAACATTTTGTCGTGGACAAAATCTATCTACCATATATCTGATCCTCTGAACAATTGGCAGATGTATTTACCAAGGAACTGCCTTGGGATCATCCTGATTACATTCTTTCCAAATTGATGCTTCTTGAACACCCACTTCAATTTTAGGGTGAGTGTAGAAGAATAGAACGAACAGGTCCACCAGGCCCATGAATATCAGCATCCCACGTGAGAGATCTAGTCAACTCTGTATAGTTGTATCATATCAAAAAACATCGATACTGTTTCCTTGTTTATAATTAGATATCAATCATTGTAAAACCAGCCTTTAATTAAGGCAATATACATTATAAATAGAATGGTCGATGCCTATCAAAGGGACACAGCAATTTTCCTCAATCCTTGTGTGTGTTCATCATTTTCTTCTTCTTCTCTTAATCTAGTTAACATACAGATCCACAGATCCTAACGTTGCAAAACTTTGAGAAATCGAAACCCATTAAGTAATTTGCAAAGCCACACAAGCTCAAAACAAGCAGATGAAATTGACTGATATTTAGGCTTTGTTGGAAGATTTTGAGGCGCGTTCTTGTTTTTTTGCATTTACAATAAATCAAGGCATTTGCCTGAATAAACTTAAGGCTTTTGATTTTTGGGAGGAGAAGGTAAGGTAGACTAAGAAATTCCAAGTTTCATGAGGTTTCCTTTGAATTGCAGAAAGAATCAAGCTTGTCGCAGAAAAGTTAGAATCAGGTTGCCGTCAAGCTTGCCTTCTACTTGCTGTCAAAGGAAAAAAAGTTTGAATCCAATCCGTGTGCTATTGCTTTCCTTCCAAATGGCCAACTAGCTTTCCTTCCTCTCCAACTTTTGCATGACACTTTTCCCGCTGTCAGCCTAGTTAATTATGGCCCGTTCTTTCTGCTCACAGCTTGCTTGCTCTACTCCATATGGGCTTCCCCTTCTCAAACGAGATCTCAAGCTCAAGGGGAAGATATTCTTGCCTTGCCTTCAAAGATTCAGGGGCTTGATTCAAATATGAGGGCACCTCGTCGTTTTCAAGCTTTCTTCAAAAGTCTTCCTCCTAGCAAAGTGATAAAGTTGGCTGTTCAATGCAAGCATATGAAAAGCAAGCGATAACCGATGTTTTCGGTAAGCTAATTCAAATATTTACTCTAACAAAGATAGGGGAATGATTAGCTAACCCTGAAAGGTCTATTCGTTATTGCTCCCTGGCTCTTCAATCCTAGTATACTTCCTTCCATTCCCATGGTAATCCTTTACCGAGCAAGAGGAATCTCCTCTCTTAGCCAATCATTGACAAATGAAGAATCGTTGATCACAACAAGATTCAAGCAATCTCCACTTGCTCTGATTTCAAATTGACTCAAATCCTAGCATAGGGTTTGGGTCGAAGAGGTTGAAAGTGGGCATGTAAATCAATGTGTGTCAGTGACACAGAGGAAAACTTTGTTGAACTTCTGAACTGTTTTCCACCTACAATGCTTATAAATAAGAAAGCAAACCCTATAATCTAAGACTCCTAATTCCACTTGGAAACTAAATGGAAATAGAATTCTAATCCTAACTTCAATTCATTAGGTAAATAAAATCCCAAATAAGAGTCCTACTGGAATTAAAAATCTAATCAATTTACAACTCATTTAGAAAATAATATAAGAACATTTTTTAAACTTCCAAAAGGTAGATGTGGTTCAGATGAGTGGACTTTTATTGTCCTCAACTGTAGCGGTCGCCTCTTGATGTGGATGTAATTGTATCAATTTCAGCCCATGATCTGGGGGATTATGATCCTCTATAATGCTTGCAGAATTTTCAAGATGCCCAATATACCAAGTACCATTAAATGTAACAGGACACCCAATATTCTAAGTTCCATTATATGCAACTTAACCAACAACCTTGTGTCTACAACCAAAACTAGTGTCTTTTTCCAAGTTATGCCGCATCAGTGCTCTGCTATTCCAAAACAAGACTATTATCTTACTGATTTTGTTAGATTAAGATTATATTCAACTTTCTTCCACGAGCTAATTGAGAAAAACTTGGCAACACCTTTTTTTCTTTTTAGCTTTTTTTGAGTGGAAATAGACTTTTTTTTTGTAATTCATATCTCGGTTGACGAATATTATTAAAGCGAGCTGATTCTACTGGGTAATTAAGCGCAGTCCAGTCTGCTGTACAGGAAAATCTTTTTCACAATGGGTAATTATTTTGTAATCTTCTTTCCTCCTGGTCGTGTATCTTGTAAGTTCTGATTAAATGTTGGGTTTTTTCCCTCCTAGGATGGTCAACTTGATGACGATGATCGTGATGAGGATGGACCTCGTGATGCAGATCCTGAGGGAAGAGTTGAAAAATATATTGGTGTAAAAGTGAAGGCAAGTATTAGCTTGTGAAACTGTCATTTCTTCTTGTAACTGTAGTCATGTATGTCTTTTAATTTTCTAATTGCACATTGTGCTTAGAAGTTTTGAATTTTTTTTATCCCTTTCCCTCTAATTTTATTTATTTATTTTCGAGAGAGAGAGAGAGAGAGATAGAGAGAGAGATGCTTCAAAATAATCTCCTTGATGTGATACTCTCCTTCAAAAATATCAAGAGAGATGCTTCAAAAATATCTCCTTCATGTGATATTCTCTCCAAAAATATCTCCTTGATGTGATACTCTCTCTCTCTCTATATATATATATATTGGTAATAAGATTCAAACATGCAACTTCGTGGTTCCGACAATGAGCACAGATGGAATGAAAATCTTCAAATTATCTATGGTGAGCCCATCAGATTGATGATTAATTCACCAAGACTCGGGCCCACATGTATAAACTCAAGGCCCGAGGACAATTGTGGATATTTAGTTCATGACTATAGAAGTTCACTAGTGCTGCCTTCTGGGAAAATTGTGATGCTTGTGTAGCTTCTGATTAGTTAAACATACTCAATTTAACCTTACAACTGACTCATGGTTGTGATAGGTTTCCTTCACTGGTCAAGGGGAGACCCAATCAATGAAGCAACTTTCCGGTGGTCAGAAGACTGTTGTGGCCTTGACACTTATATTTGCCATACAGCGGTGTGATCCTGCTCCATTCTATCTATTTGATGAGATTGATGCAGCACTGGATCCTCAATATCGTACTGCCGTTGGAAGTATCCATTTGTACCGTTAACCTACACATAATTGTTCTCTTTTGGGTTCCCACATCCACGTGATTCATGTAGGGGAATATGGATAGAGGTTATTCTAAATGCCAATTACATACATACACACACATATGTATATATATATATATAGGAACATTACTATGCACGTGGTGAGGGATAATGACGTAACTTTCTCTTTTTACATATAAAGATTCTTCTTTTTCATAATACTATAGATGACTTTTCCTCTTTTGTGCATGAATCTTTCCAAATATGCATTTGTGATGCATTATAATATTCCCCATATATATGGGGAAAAGACTACTATGCATCCATCCCTTACCACAAGGTGAGGGACAATTCCTTTTTTAGACCTAACAAGGTCAAAAAGGTGTCATGATGTGTGATGGTTTTATCCTTTTACACATCAATACTTTTAAAAAATGGAAGTGTCTCTCACCACAGTGTGAGGGACATGCATAGTAGTTTTGTCCTATATATATGGACAATATTCATGTGCATGTCCCTCACTGCTTTTTCCGTTAGAACTCTAGGTGGGACCCATTGTATGGTCCATCTAAATGGACCACGCAAATGACCCTCTTGAGTTGCACATGTCTATCAATTTTAGGTCAAATCTAAATTTAATCGACAACCACACACATGACCTTCCTAAGTTGAACATGTCCGCCAATTTTTGGTTAGATCCGAATTTAATGGACCGTTGGATCGATTGTGCACCAATCCAAATGTAATGGATTTGTGGACTACGGATGAAGGTGTTATGGACATGTGATTGGGTCAAATTTGATATCTAGGGTGGTCCCGCATGGATCTTTCCATCCCCCACTTTCATCCCTTGGTGGGGTCCACAGTGGGCCCCATGGAGGAGTATGCACGGACAGGAAGATTATTGGTCATCCAGTGTCTGACGCATGCACTGGATGACCGTGTGCGTCTCAACATGGGGCTCCACTTGTGATTGGGACCAAGGGGGGGTCAAAAGATCTCCCTGGGCCTCTCCTCTTTGCAAAAAATCAGCCCCATCTCTCATCTCTATCATCTGCATCTGGGCCCCACAAGTTTAACGGTGTACAATCCATTTGGATGCATGTGCAGTTGATCTAACGGTCTAGTCTATTTAAATGGATGCCAAACCTTGGGGATGGGTGCAATTCAGGGGTGGTGTGTGTGGTCCACTTGGATGGACCATCAAGTGGGCCCCACCCTCTACGCACCGAGCACACTTGATAACAACTCTCTGTGCTAGATAACTTGCTGGCTTGCTGGTAGTTTTTGCCGAAAAATTAAAAAAATGCCTTACCTAGTGGGGCCCACTAGGGTGGATAACAACGTTGGAATGCTGTTGCATCTGAACGCCATTTTGCTTAGAGGAGGTGATCGTGGATGCTTGTTTTTCATCTTCAGCTGTACAAAATGGTTTTGCAAATATAGAATGGTATTTTCATGTCATTTTCCCTCTATTCCCTTAACTCTTTTTCAAAGATATGATCCGACGCCTTGCTGACATGGCCAACACTCAGTTTATAACCACCACTTTCCGTCCAGAGCTTGTGAAAGTTGCAGACAAGATATATGGTGTTACACACAGGAACAGAGTCAGCCGCGTTAATGTGGTTTCTAAGGAGGAAGCTCTGGATTTCATTGAGCATGATCAGACTCACCAAACTGACTAATGTGAGTGCCTCTCTTTCGAACACCCACACTGGCTGTTTTTTAGAGAGTATTTCAGTCACAGAATTGTACATGTAAGAATGTTGCTGCATGGAATCTGCTGGTGTCTCACAGTCCAATGGTAAATGTAAGCAGAGGGGGATTCTAAGGTGCTGCTACAGGTTCAGAACTTTCTTGTTTGTACGATATTGACCTTAAAAGATATGTTTGAACATTTTACACTGTATATAATGCTGAACAGAAAAGTTTCTTGTTCCTCACCTATCAAATAATGCATGGTGGCAGGGTGGTTGCAGTACTGGCCCAGTTTGAACTGATTCAGCTGTTTTGTTTTAGTTTCAATTCAATCAGAATTTCTACCGACCTAAAGCATGATTGGATTCAGCTTGAAATCTCATACGGATTATATATCTGGATGCCTAAGACACGGGAGAATATGTTTTTGGTTGGGCGGAACGACCATGGTGTTCTTTTTGTTGAGGGACCATGAGCTTGTTACTATGTTTACCTGTAATTACTTGCTGAAAGAATTTAGAGAGTTGCATCTGAGGTAGTCCAAAGGCAGGAATTAGTTTTATGCAGGTCCAAAAGGGCCCAAGAGCCGAGCGCTGGTAGAACCCAGCCCGAGGACCCATTTGGCTTGGGTTTGTGCATTTGGATGAACCTGAGTTACCTTTGACAGATACTTTGCTGTCACCAATTATTTTTAATCATTGCCATATATAAATACCTTTTTCATAAATCAGGGTTCTCTCTTTGTATTCTCTGTTCTCTCTTTCATTCCTTGTATTTACTTTTTTCAATGAATGAACTGTTCTCCGCAACCAATTAAAAAAAAAAATCAGAGTTTGTGCGTTTGGATGAACCTGTGTTACCTGTGACACTGGTGTTTTGCTGTCACCAACTATTATTAATCATTGCCATACAAATTCAAGATTAATTGAAATCAGGATCCAAAGGACATAAGATCAGCTCTGGTTGTTGCATTTCTATATCTGATACATGGGCCACTAACATTAGCATCTTATTTCTGAAAGGGAAACAAGTTATGATCTCTGTATAACCTGGTGCAACAGAGAAGGTCCCATAGACCTTTGGACACGGCCACTATATTCATGGGCTTGTATCATTCACTAGTTCCACCCTAGGATGTGTATTAATGAAGGTGCTCTCTCTACCACTTTACGTTATCCACAATTCACTTTCCATTACAGAAAATTGATGGTTAGAACGAGTAATCTATTGGACAATGTTTAGTCATCAAAATTTATCAGCTTAGAATCCATCTGTACGGTTGAAACCTTTTAACGGATACAAGAATCTTCCCCCACGGCTAATAGCTTAAGCAGCTATCCCATCAGAGGTATTTTGCTATGGTCCGTTTATGTGGTTCCACCATCATTTGGAAACGGCAAGATCTCACTCCATTGCATTTACTCTTGCCAATATATCAACAAAAATACCGTAAGAAAGCCCTGTTATTGCTGGTATTTGGGAAATCAGGGCACATTTGACAAATAGAGATGAATCCTCTATTTAAAAGATTCCTTCGATCAGCAAAGGGATGAGAATCCTACCAGTTGCACTGTCATCCTTTGGTTATAACTTTTTTACAAATTCCTCGTGATTGATGAAAAATCAAGACCCAAGGTTACAAATTGTGCTATTGTTGGCTCTCTAGAATTTTTGAACAGTTTGGATCAGGCAAATGGGGTCTACAGATATGGAAAATTAATATTCTGTGGTCTGATTTGTTTTTACGAATATCTCTAAATTTGCAGTGGATCTACGGCTGAAATTTTAGCATCTAGTTGACTCTGGTCTTGTTGGATTGAATCACGGTTTAAATCATGCTTTTGGGATCCATAGGAATAAAAAACCTTACAAAAAAAAAAAAAAGACTGCCAAAACTCACGTTTTTTGCACAATGCCAGATCCATGGTCATAAGTTTTTTGCCATATCCTAATTATCCATGATGAATCAAGATTTCAAATTTGACCGCCGTTTTTGGCCTCTTAGTATAGTAGATTTTGCAAAAGGGGCCCACAAAATCTTAGAATTGATCATATAGTATTCTGGGCGTTTTTGTAGATGTCTCAAAATTGGAGATTAGTCAACGGCTGATGTCTGGTATCATAAGCTGTTTTGGACCCTCTGAACATCTTTTGACGGTTTGAATCTTGATTGTTGGCCCATAAAAACCAAAAAATCAAACGAAAGAGTGACAGTCACAAACAATGTACACTGTAGCTTTGCCTTTCCTCAGTTGTGTTGATTTTCAAAATCAAACCTGGAGACGGCTGACTGCCAAACTAATTGCAAAAACTGAAAGTAGGAGCCTTCTGTTCTCCTTGCTTAGCCAAACATGGAAAACCGGCAAAGAATCCTCTGCGAGGACTGTTGCCAAACGTCCTCTCAAAGGTGCTGCCATTCGGGTGTTCAGAAAAACAAAACCTAAACGTTCATTAAATGATCATTCGGGTGATCCGTTTCTTTCAAGGTGCTCAGCTCACCTTCTCAAGTGCTCTGTAACCTAGTCCCTGGATTTCAACGCTCTGTAACTGAATCCCTGGATTTATTACCTTTTCAAGTGCTTTGCAACCAAGTCCCTGGATTTCAACGCTTTGTAACTGAATCGCTGGATTTTAACAGTTAAACAATCCATCTCTCTCTCTCTCTCTGTGTGCCCCAACAATCACTCGTCTACTCTTTATTATTATTATTATTATCAAAAACTCCTCTGAATGATTGGTCAAGGGATGGATACAGTCATGCAGACCTGAAGCATAGCTTGCTGTAAGGGATTGCGTCAGATCTCTTACTCGTACATAACACCACGCCACGAGCACAAGTGAAAAGAAGACAGACAGCAGTTAAGGAAAGAAGATTTTCTATTCTTTCTCTACAAATTCATGTTTTTGAAATGCATGCATTACCCTTTCTGGTAAATGCAATCACCACTGTTAAAATGTACAGACATGTGATGCTTTCCACTTTCTTTGTGGAAAATACAAAGCATATTACCATTTCAAAGCAAAACATTGAACGAAAGAAGACAGACAATAACAGAAAAAAAAAATACATATCAGAGCTCTACAACCCTTAGAAATAGGACCTGGCTTCAAAGAACTCACTTTCCCTTCGGCCACTCTGCTCTCCCCATCTTTTCCCAAATGCCAGTGAAGATAAGAGAGAGGTCAGTTAGGCGGGGCCAGCTGGTGAGGTAGTGAACTTCCCCTATTATATAAATCCTAAGTGAAAAAAAAAAGTATGTGAAAGATTGATATATATACTACTACTAATGTCTTTGCAAGCAATCTTGGTGATCTAACGATGGCAGCAATCTGCCAATGAAGGGAGAGAGGGCTGCAAGTAGTGCCTTTGGGCATTCCTCGTGAGGAAGATGCCCACATCCAGATATTGCCACTAGCCTCTGCAAGAAATACAATGAAAAGTATTGGTCAAGGTAAATCCAAAGGGTCTGGCTTCACCAAAGAGCTTTTTAAGGAAAAGAAGGGAGTTTGGTCACATGGTTCTTGTCAAAATCCATGCATTGTCTGCATGAGGCATCGCTTGCATGAATGCATGCATATATGGCTAGCGGAATGCCTTTAGAGTTTGATCCCTCCATGTATTGGTTGCCTTTTTTCAGCGATATAGACAATTTAATAGGCCAATGAAGATTGACCATGCAAAATGCACAAGAACTTACTCAATTATGGCCCTTTGATCAACAGCCTTCAAATAGGCAAATGGATGGATCAAAATCATAATTCTGTGAGAAAATATTGGATCAACAATTTTCCCATAGAAAGAAGAGACACAGATACATAGCAACAGTATCTTTTCTATGGGAACAAAAAAGAATAACATTGAAGAGCATAGAAGCTTTTCTAGGGAATTTATGTATGATCTGCAGTGAATCAAATCAGATTAACAGTCTCCTTACCGATGGACATCAAACAATAAGGATATCCAAAAGACACCAAACCTAACCTGCCCCAGTTGAAGGTGCATTGGGCACAACTGGGACCACCTAGGTCAGCCGGGTTCTTTGCTAAGCTTGCTGACCCGGGCAGGCCAAGAAATTACAATTATTACTTTTATTTTATTTTATTTTATTTTATTTTGTTATTTTAGTGATTACTTGAGCTGCCAACCTTACAAACGTTTCTTTTTTAATTTTCTCTTATTTAGATGGGAATTTGAACGCTTTACAGGGTGTATACAAAAGGGATTCGGCGTGCATAGGGGTTGGATTAACTTTGGACATTACGTAATAAATAAAGCTTGAGGTCCTCTTCTTCATTTGTCTGTCACACCACTGACTTAAAAAAAAAAAAAGAATTCTTGGCTTTTCAATTAAGATTGCTTAAGGTTCTCATCCCACCTTCTATTCAACCAGTTTTAATTCTTAGAGGTACTTGGTTTTTGTTTTTATGTCCTTTGATCAATTGAGGCCTCCTTCCTCAATTGAACCATATACTCTTTAGGATTGTTTATTTTAACAAGGATTCTGAGCATATGGTTTCAGTTTATATCAGCCATGGGCACAATATTTGCAAAGCAAGGCCTATGGATACAATAGATTATAAGGCCCATTTCAATGTGTAACCCGACTTAAATGTAGACCAAACGTTCTTGCATTTGGATAACTTGAGTTGCAAGTAAATCTACAGTTCTTTCGGTTCTTGCAACGAGAACCAATTATGGGCAACCAGAGATACTGGATATTAGTTACATGTAAGCTCAGTACCACATTCAGCTTGCCACATGCCATGTTCTGCATGTAGCCTATTTACTATGAACTTTATCATAAGTAAATAAAGCATGCTGTGTTTCTGGCTTCAATGCCTAACCCAACATGTACCAGTGTGGCATCACACTGCAAAGGTACAACAGAACATCATGGGAAATGTATGGCTAAAAGTTCATTCTGTTGTACCTTCAAACCTTATTGAAAAATAATTGATTGAGCAGCAGGAATACTTACAGAATTTAGTAGTTTTGAAGCCATCGCCTGTGCAGATTTTAGTGAGACGAGTGCATCCTCAGCACCCGCAACTACCAAAACTGGCAGGTCTTCCACTGATTTCAGCAATGCCATAGCGTTTTGTGATGACAGGACAGTTGCAAATGACAGCCTACCAATCTCATGAAGTGCTTCATCCCAACCTTCAACACATAATGGTGCCTGATATGAACATAGCATGACTGGGTTAAGGACACATGAAAGTGGACCCTGTAGAAATTTAACACAATTTTAACTTAGCATGACTTGCATCTTTGCAATGCATACAATTTATGTCCTGTAATCATGACTTTTTCAGGCAAGCATTCCAAAAAAATGTGGGGCCCACCAGCTATGATTTGGTAGGACCTACACATGGATAGACAAGGAAAAAACTACTAGAAAAGGATGCAAAAGGAAAATTTCTCTCGTAAATAATCTTTATCAGGTGAGCATGGTATTGCCCATTACACAGGTCTCACCAGATGAGCATCTGTACATCTGCAAGACGGATTCCTTACGAAATGCTTGGTCTTAAAAAACTAAAGATTTGCTCCTTTTTTTTTTTTACTTTTTTGTTTCTTGTTTTCTGTCAAAGGTAACATAACAAAACCTCCTCTGTATTTTGAATTTCCCAACTAAAAATGAAAATTTGATAGTTTATTGTTATTTTCTATACATGTACAAAGCAGGAGGTACAGGGGAAGCATGACAAAGGATGAGCAAAATAAAGAGGAATCAGATGCTGTTACATTTAACATGAGAGAGCTTAGTCCCCTTATATCAATGCCAGCAGAGTATGGTTTGTTTTCTTTTATTTTTTCTTCTTGTTGTTATTCCTTTTTCCGGAATGGTACCAGAAAGTAGTAATATCGTTAGAGCAAATGCTAAAAAGGAAAAAAATCAAACTTACAAAAGATGAAAAAATCTATTCTATCTTTCTTTTTATTTTCTTGTCTGGAAGGCAACACAGTACCTTGTAGAGGCTCAAAACCTCAGGGGTCAACTTTGTAGCATTGTACCATGCACGCCGATTAATCACTTGAGTAATCTCTGTGCGCAGTAGAGGACGGACCATGTGCTTCTTTCCCAAGGTGGTATGTAGGAGTATCCGAGCAAAAGCAGGTACAACTTCTCTTGACAAGCTGACACTGAGCAGTACAACTCCCTTTATCTCCACCTAAAAATTACAAGACAAGAATTAATGAATGAGAAAATCATTCAAAAAAATAAATGAAAAAAAATTCATAACTGAAAAGATGATACCTGACTTGGGCTCTCTCTCTCTCTCTCTCTCTCTCTCTCTCTCTCTCTCTCTCTCTCTCTCTCTAAGAATTTTTTAAGAAATTGCGTTTATGCATTCAAGCAGTAGTTATCAATGAGTTCAAATATAAGTAGGTGCCGTCATTTTTTGTCCACTGAATTGCAAAAATAGTGCATCCAATCTCCCACAAAATGTGGTTTTGTCTTCTGAAATCAGTATACAACATCTCTAAAATTCTTGAGAGTTTCTTCCACCAAGACAACAGGAAAGCAAATGATAAATTAAGGCTTTTTCAATATGAATCAATTAGAAAGAGACTCGAACAGCAGAATCGACTCATTGAAGTTGACTCGGACACTTATAAACCATAGTTACATTGATGGATTAGGACTCACATATCATCCCATTTTGGCTCCATGGCCCAGTCATGAGTGAAAGGTTTAGATCAGACTTTTTAGTCTCATTGCCTAGCTCCTCCCCACATGAATACTAGATCCATTCTTGCCCAAGTTCCACATCCTCCACAAGCCTTGATGGCTTTTTCATAAATGGAACTGTAGCATGCTTTGTGGATCCACTTGCCCCAATAGGTGCAAAGAAAAATCAATTGCATTAAATGCTTTTATTCACTTGTTACTGATAATTAGTCCGGATTGGTTATAGAATATTATAATGGGTCAGGAGGTTGTTCCAACCTCGTTTGAGAGAAATCTTTACTATCAAAAGTTTTTGAGGCCCTTTAGCACTAGTACAACAGATGGCTACTAGTTAAAGGTCAATCTAACAAACTATTCCACCAGAGCTAAAAGTATATTCAACTCAGGTCTCAAACTAGAGCATACATTTTTTCCTATTGGCCCATTAAGTGTTTCAACTTGGAAATATGTAGAAGAGTTTGACAAGAGAAAAAGGATAACTAGGTTGTAAGCAATAAGCAATTTATTAAAAAAAAAAAAGATTCCATAATAATAGTCCATAGAACAAAAGTACAACTATAGTTGGGCTTACCCGGGCAGAACAAGTAGATGCTCGAACTCTCTCTGCGGCCTTCAAAACAAGCAGCCCTCCATCATCATGACCAACAAGCACGACAGAAGTAAAGCCCATCTCCAAACAAAAAGAAAGGAGCAGGTCAACCTAGGAACATCACAAAAGTGAAATTCTTTAAACTTCACATCAGTGTCAAGGATATCTAAAGATTGAAGCAGTAGAAGTGTAGGACTAGCATTACTAACAAGTTAAGAAAAAGACGGAAAGGTACAATATAATTACTAAATAAAGAAATCTATTGAGGGTGACCAAATGCCAAATTTTACATTCAACAGCTGATACCTTATTTCTTTGTGAAATGCAATGCCTAAAGCAATAATACTTCGAAGAAATGTACGACTATGAATAAGCAAATCATGATCAAGCATGTAGGTCCCACCTGAATGCATGCTAGTCACAAGGAAAGGTCCACAGATGATCTAGGCATGTGGAAGGGAAAAGAAAAAAAGGACCACCTGATCATTTTAGCCCTTAGTTGAAGGACCATTTTCCACCGTTAAATGACTGCCTCTTTATCAATCCAAGGGTGAGCAATATTCTAAAGAGTCACAAATTGGGGTGGGTGCTATTTTAGAAGAAAAGGGGGGGTTGGTTGGTTTGTGTCGTGAGTGTGAGGAGATAGGATTGATGGTTGATGGTGGGGGTATAATACAGTACCCAAAAAGAGGAAAAGATTGCAACATCCACTGGACCTTGGCCAAGGTGGAAGATCCTGTTGAGTTCCGGTGTGTCCATCACCCCACCAAAGAACACTCAGGATACAAGGGACTGCACGAGTCCCACATTAGAAACATCCAAGTTTAGAGCTTGGGCTTATATGCATCCATGGGTTACTTCCTCCACAAGGCATCTTTTGGAGGGCAACCGCATGTGGTACGATGAAGATGCACAACAACAAATGAAGTCCCCAAAGATAAGAAACTCAGAATGGAGAAGCAATAAAAAATTAGGACTTTATGCTCATGCCTAATTGATGCAGTCTAAGCCCCACAAGTGGTCCCTTTTCAAGTTAGATTAGGATTATATTATCTTTATTAGTAGATTTCTAATTGTATTGTTATTAGGAAAGCTTCTATTAATAAATTAGGCTTTACTTAAGCATTATGTTTACTTCTATTGTATATATGGCATTGTAAAGAAGAGACTCTCAGACTTGGATTGATAAATAGAATTGGGTTTTATCTTGAGAGGTGCGTCCTCCTGTGTTGAGGTCTTTTGATGATTCGAAATGTCTTTGGACACGTGCTTCAGCACCCCTACGCAAGCCCTAACTCTAGGGCTTGCATCAGTAATGGATAACTCCAAGGTTAAAAAGATGTGAGAAACAAACAAAAAGATAAGAGTTAGGCAGAACTGAACAATAATATTGATAATAATAGCAAATTCGAGCGATATAACCATTTGAAAAAAAAATGCATAGTTTTTTTATAAACTCATAAAAACCATATCCAAGCTAAGACATGACTAGCTCCATAAACTACTATCATAGTTCCATATGTGATTAGAAGCGACAGGAAGAACATTTTTGGATGCCAGAAAAACAATAGTCCCTCGAATGGTGCTATAACCTTGAACAATGCATAATGAGAAAGGGAAAGCCTTAACTCAAAATGCAACTTTATAGAAGATTCATAATTTGGATTGAGTTTGATGGAGGAGGCATCTGTGCGCACATCATTTCCGCAGAAAGAGGAAATTGGCACCTCAGTAATTTCCATGGTAATTGAAAATCTCAGAAAAAGAGTTCCGCGGAAGTATGAAACTCATGTTTGGTGCAAATTTGTTTTCCTTAATGAAGTAATGCAAATGTTGTTCGGTGCCGCTGTGGATTTCTTATGGAAAACTCTTTTTTTTTTTTTTGTGGAAATGAATTAGAAAATGAAATTATAATGGAGTGTCAACCTTTCCATAGAAATGGAAGTCCAATGCCCCCATGGAAATTTCATTTCCAAGCTTCTCAAGGAAAAGTTTGACGTGGTAGTAACGTAGCAGAAAAGTGGTTCCGAGGAATTGTGCTGCACCAAACACAATAAAAATAGGTTTTCCAAAGAAAGCCATTTCCTTTTCCACAGAAAATGATTACACAAACATGCCCATAATGTACTCACAAACATAAGCACTAGAATCCAATAAAAAAATTCCTCTCTAATCATATAAAAGCAAGTGGCAGAGATATTAAAGGTACACTTGGTTATTCAAGTGAAGAAAATCAAAGGACACCCTGAAAGTTCAAAATTGAAGAAGACAAAACTTTTTACTTCAACAGATGCACTTGAGTTGGATAGCACAATCATTATTGCAGTATGTAGGAGCTTTCTGTCCTGTATCAACCCCACAAATACAACAAAACAACTAATGTGCAGCCATATCCACAACATAATGCAATTTCACCAACAATGTAGTTGTAAATTTTGTTTTGGAACTTGTTTCAGTTTGACTCAGTCTAGACTTGAGACATTTCACCTGGTCAACATTTTGTTGTTTTGTTTCAAAGTTCCATTTTTTTATATAATTTTAAACATTATATTTGTGGGGGCATAAAGGAAATTATGGTTTCGTTTCTACTATTATAGTGAAGGAATTTGTTTCTTTAAAAAAACTTGAAAAAAAATTGCATATATGTTCCTGTGCATTCGAATTCTAGGCAAAATTTGGACCAAGATGGCCAAACAGGTGCAAAATATGGACTGATGGCGATAAGTTTCAGCCTGTTCGGTCAGACAGAACTATGATCAACAATTACTATTACATGGAAGGTGACAAATACTCCATCAAGCAAATGGGAAAGCATTCAAAAAAAGTTAAAATTATACCCTATAAAAGTGAGAGAGAAAGAGATGAAACAAAGATCTCTAAGGGACAGCACTGAAGACAAGAGGACAACAAAAAGGTCCCCAGAAGTTTAAAATTATAGAACATTTAAACCGTTGACTTCAGCACATGGTCACAAGTTGGAAACCACAATCTTTATAGAGGACGTTTATAAATTATAAGAGCTTTTAGGATTGTTTTATCAACCCTGCACATCTAATTAAAACTGCAAAAGCAGTCTGCAATTTCCTCATGAGTGGCAAGAAGCGCCATTTGAATGGAAAATATATCGGATAGAATTCCTGGCCTGTTTAGTTCTAACAGCAGCATGAATGGACTTTGAGTTCGAATCCCCAAGGATCAGCAAGAGGCATCCTTGCAGCCAAGATGAACCACATCATACGGAAATAGTCATTCCCACTGCCTACAGGTACCCTTCATTCAGATATGAACATATCTACTTTTTTTTTCCCGTTTTGTGTACAGAAACATGTTTACTGTCATCGTCCAAATAAATTGTTCAATCAACAAGCATTATGAAAGATGACCAAAGCACTTCATCAAAATGGACAAGAATCCAGTCCATGCTTGTAAGATCAAAAGTTCCATACTTCCCAATATGAATCGCATTTTTGACCACCCCCAAACTGATGGTATCAGTGTGATGACTCGCATTATCTCTCAAAAGAAACTCTACTATTCATGATTGATTCAAAATAAAAGAACTATGTTTCAATAATCCAGGGCAGGAGACACCCATGAAATCCCAAGGATTGGCATTGAGGATCACACCTTATGTATTTATTCTTAGCATTGAGCATCACACCTATAGGTAACACATTTATTTCAGTAATTAAATAGTTAAAGCACCTGAGACTCAAGCATGTATGGATTTGGCTGTTGCTTCTCTTCCCAATCCTTCCTGCGAGGCCGAGATGTTAATCCCCACCCTGGCCGATCAAAAGCAGCAACTGCACATCCAATCTGTCGTGCCAGTATCCCCATTACATGCCTCCATGAGAATACCCCACCACCAAACCCATGCACCAACACAATACCAAACTTTCCAACTCCCTCTGCCCCTTCTTCTAAAGCCACAGAATTTGACAAACCCACTTCTCCATTGCAATCATCTAGATTCAAAGAAGGGACTTCATCAGAGAAAAAAGATGCTCCTGAACCAGCCAAAAGCGGAGCATATAGTGGGTTACTTTGGAAATGGTTACTAAAGCTCCTATGAAGATTATATGATTTGGAAGGAACTGTTAAGGGTTGTCTGTCAAGCTTAAGTCTTGCTGGTGTGCTACGTGGACTGCCACTGGGACTGGATTCCAGAAAGGTTGTAGAGGTTAAGGACCGCGAAAGAGCTGATTCAGGGAAGCTGATCTTATAATGGAGTGTAAGACCTTGGCAAGCAATAAACAAGCTGTCGATGTCAGCAAGTAATCTGATTGGGAGTTCCCCTTCATCACGAGGTTTTCTTTTTGTTTCACTGTCGCTCTTTGAGGTTTTTCCCGAACATGGTGTGGGAGACCGAGGGACCTTCTGGAAGCTCCCAGAAAACACATTTTTGCAGGCTAGAACCTGTGCGGCAGGGGAAAACAAATAAAATACTTTCTATGTTAAAATAAATTGCAAAAAAAGAAAATAATAATAATAATAATAATAATAATAATAATAATAACTACCTGGAACATTTGGAAACTCCACAAAATGATGTGGAGGAAAAATCCAAGATATGATTATAATGCTTTAACTGGTATAGACATTTTCAAGGCTGGGTAAAACAAACATTCATTATAAATTTAACATTCATGAAATGGACAGTACAGGAAAATGTTCTGCTACAAGCGGACTGCACTCTGCTCATATGCAGTCAACCTCATGTGGCCCCTCCTGGATGAAGATAGATGAAAAGTTCTCCTTATGGAAAAGGCCTAAGGGTCAGCCAAAAACAAGTACCCTCAATAGGTTATACCAGTCCTTGATTTAACAGGTTTAAATTTTAATGGCATTTTTACTATAGGTTTTTTTTAGAATCAATCCAACGGTGAGTAATTATTAGATTAGTGAATAGGCCACGTTCAAGATCATGGGATGAAAACAGTGTAAGAGGGGCTGTACTGATTAGAGGCAGGTCCAAGTAGGCCCTACAAAGCTGGACTGCATATGCAATCTGATAGTATCAAAAGAGTTTCTGGATAATATCATAACAGGCAATCACGGCAACTTCTGATTTAGTACACTTGACCAAGATGCCATATTAGTTTCTAACTGCAGGCAGATAGAACTAAAGTTTTGACTTAAGAACCCAAAATGATCTTTGTGAAGTTTTGAATAATGAACCAATATAGACAGTAAAATTGAGCAAACAATGGTCAACTCAAACAGCACCAGTTAACTCACAATACAACTTACTGCTTCTGGATCAACTCTGTGAAACAGTAATTTCCTCCGTGCTCTGCAACTTGTTCGATAAGCTACAACAACATGGCCAAGAGCAAAAACTAGTGAAGAAAGGAAAAGAACAGGCATTCCCCATGACTTCTTCAAATGGAGCTTTTGCCTTGCCAGTGAAGGTGGCATTTCTGGCTCAAGTTCCAAACTAGCACTGAAAACACATGCCTTCACTGATAAGATGAGAATTGAAATGAAAGAACACAATGTTGCTGTCCCCAGATAAGGCCCATGAGATAGCCCAGGCCCATCACAAAAAGAATAAACACCTGCAAGCACAACATAAAAATTTGCAATGAGAACATTGGAAGAGATAATGTGGATTATCTTGCTGGAGAGAGAGAGAGAGAAAGAGAGAGAGAGAGGGAAGAAATGAAATGTGAAATGTATACCATACATGTTACAAGCTATACACGATGTACCCCATGTAATTATCATCATAGCCTTATCCCAACTATGATGAGGAACATTTTAAATTTGGACTGTGAGATCCAGCCCTTGCAGCAAAAAACCATTGGATCTCAACCTGCAACGGCGATGATCTCGATGCGCCGTAAACATCACTTCAAATGAAGTGATGTACACCGCCTCCGCGGATCAAGAAAGGAGGCTCTCAGGTCAAAAGAGGGCCCAAAAACTGCATGTTTACTAACATTTGAATGCAAATGCAGCCACATGATGAAAAAGGTTTAAAATCACTTTGATTGAAAGTGAAGCGATCATTTCTCTTCTTTCCTCACATGAGATTTCTCACAAGGCCCATTATAGACTGAGGAGGCAAAAAGCACATTCCCAAACTTTCCATGAAAAGCTCATCAACAGGAATCAGGAAAAGGAAAACACAATTCAGACCTTCAAAATCCTCCATGGATATGCTTCTACTTTTCAACTTCAAAGCATTGATAAAAACAAGAGAGAGAAACAAAGCCAAAGAAGAAGATGATGAAATCATTTCATCCATATGAAACCCTAGAAACAACAAAATTCAAAAGAATCACAGGAGGCCCCCTTCCCCAAATCATCACCGAATCAAACCGTTACGACTTCCGCTACGAAATCAAGGAAGGAAACGAAAGGAATCCGCCCATCTTACACGTGATGACGACCGATCTGATGGCCGAAACGAAAGGAATGTCGATCAGAGAGCTCCTGAACCCGTACCGCTGCAAATGATCCCGGAGTCCGTAACACCTCAGGCACGAGAAGCTCGAGATCAAAGCGAACGACACCAACACGTCGCCGACCGCCACCAGGACCGGCAGCGACAGGACGAGAAGCGACGCCACCATCGTCAGCATGAAGAACGCCGTCCGGATCCCCCGTCGGATCCGCTCCAGATTCCCCTTTCCGGCGGCCATGGCCGCTACTCCGCCGCTCGCCGCCGGAAGACCAGATCCCTCGAGGCCGCCGGCCGCCGGTTTCTCCCAGATCGAGGCCGGCAGATGCGTCCTCTGCCGATGGAATGGAAAGTTCTAGAAGACGAGGAGGGAGGAGGAATCGGTCGTGCGGGCTCTCGATGAGGAATCGGTCATGCTACGGAGAGTATCGGGGGTTTCGGCCGTATCGGTGTCGGCTACTGTGTCTGTGGAAGGAGTACGGATCGGAACGGATCCGGTTTTTCCGGTTTTTCGGGTTTCAGGTGGTTCCGATTTCAGACCAGAGAGCGAGAGAGAGAGAGGGAGAAAGAGAGAGAGAGAGGAGTCGCGTTTTATTGAATTTGGTTTGGTTTTTGGTTTAGGCTTTTGATGTTTTTCGAATTTTGAAATAAGGGCTTCGTTTTCATCGGTTAATTAACTATGGTTTTGACGATAATCTGGATTTATTAGCGTCAGTAATTACAACTGTTACGCGACAGGCCGTTTTCGAGAAATGACGGAAATGCCCCCCATTCGCTTCTGTTTTTACAACATTGGAAAATGAGCTGGAGTTGGAGGTTGGAGGGGGTCTTTTTTTATTTTTTGAATCTTTTGAGTGGAAACGGGAAAGAGAAGGAAATGACTAAATTGCCCTCGGGGTGTTATTACTTGGTTTTGCCGAGGGTGAAAATATTTGAGCTGAACGGTAGGTAACTCGCCAAACTTTTGGGGATTATTTATATGTTTTTTTTTTTTTTTTACTTTTTTTTAATCCTCCTTCATTTTAAAACTGAAACTTCAGCATATAAACCGATAGGAATTATTTGGTGTACTCCTGCTTGCATTGGGGCCCACATGATGGTCTATCTAAATGGGTCACATGTAGATGACCTTTGAATTGCATCCGTCTCTTTCTCTCTTTTTATATCCATATGAATGGACTGTACAATTGAATTGATGGATCAATTTTTTAAATGAATATATGGGGTTCATATTTTATACACAAGCAGGCTCCTCACAAATGAAGAGATCCCCCAAGTTCCCATCCCCTAGTGGGGCCTAGAGCGAGGACTGTATGGAAGTTTCATGCACATCATATGCACTGGGCCGTCTATAAAACCTATAGTAATATATATATATATGTGCATTTATTTGAGTTCATATCTTGAAGTTGATCCAGTATTTATATTTATTTTTAAATATCATCTTTCAAAACTAGCAAATTTAAGATAATTTAAATGTTGTGTAACTTTTGTCTCAAAGTTAACTGTTATGAAAAATATCTAATAATTTTTAAATTAGTATGTTGAGGATGATCTTATCTAAAGTACTTTCTCAGAGTTCTACAAAAAGATTTTCACTGTATTATACATAAACTTGTTCATATACATGTGTAATTTTTGTGGCTCATGATAGGTCGAAATGGAGAAAAAAATTTTTTAGTCGATCTCAACATACTCATGACAAGGCTTTGATGGTATTGGTCATGACGGCAATATGTGCAATTCTTTATGCTATCATTTCATTGAAAGATCTGCATATTAATCTTTTATCTTTGAAAGGATGTAGCATAGTACATTGGAGAAATTCTCATAAATACATGTACAATGCGAGTACCATGTGCAATTAACATCCAATTGTGAAGTAGGATAATGAAAGGATCAATTTAAGCAAGTAGGTAACATGTAACATCTCAGTCCAAGCCCAAATATTCCCCTATTAATGAGATATTTAGAGGCCGATCCCTATAAATGATTTTATACCACATTAGATCTAGCCACATTTTGCTTAACCGACCAATTCCAGCTGAAATAATTTAGTATTGTATTAAGTCTTTTTAATTAGCATTTAAGATAAACAATGACGAAAATATTGCTCTTTTATTGTAATTGTGTTGATGTTAATGAACAGTGATGTCATTTCTACTTTTTCTTTTTGCAAGCTTTAAAATTCTATAACTTTCATTACATTTATTTGTTTGTAATAAAATTTCTAATATTTGGATCCGTTTTTTAGAGATCTATAACACAAAATCCATGTTGGATATTTAATTCCGTAAAAAAAATATTTTAATTATTTGGTGTTTTTCTATTGAATGCAACAGATAAAATTTGTTAAACTCAACAAATAAAATCTTTCATAGACAAGAAAGGCCAATATGGAATACCAAATAAATAAAATATGTTAAACTCAATAGATAAAGTTTTCTATGGACAAGAAAGGCAAATAAAATTTGTTAAACATAATAGATAAAATCTATTAAATTCAACAGATAAAATCTGTTTGGGCCAACATAGAATACTAAATAGATAAATTTTGTTAAACTCAATAGGTAAAATCTTCCGTAGACAAGAAAAGCAAATAAATTTGTTAAATTCAACAGATAAAATCTGTTTAGGCCAACATGGAATACCAAACAGATAAAATCTGTTAAATTCAACAGATAAAATCTTTTGTAAATAAGAAAGGCAAATAAAATCTGTAAAACGCAATAGATAAAATCTAAGAGAGAGACTCAATAGATAAAATTTATATTTTGGAAAAGAAAGAGATGGGGAAAACCAACATATAAGATCTAGTTGATAAAGACCAATAGATAAAATCTATTTGTTGGAATAGAAAGAGAAACTCAACAGATAAAATCTCTCTTTTCATATGATTCATATGAAAATAAGAAACAAGAGGGGTGCGCCAAGGGTTTGAGTAAAACACTAAAATACCAAGATGAAATTTTAATGAATCCTACTATTTTGATGATGAACGTTCACGTGCACTTTTTTTACTAACACTCACCCAATTTTGATTATTATTGAACTGATATATACCATTGGACTTAAAAGACAAAGAAATCACAACCTAAAATTTTAAGTTTCAATTTATATAAATCAATGTTAAGAAACAGATAAAAAAATTCGAGGAGCCATCTTTCGGGTAGCAATTCCAACCTAACATAAATCTGATAGTCATTTGTTCGAGGGGAGAGATTTCTAAGACCATAAGTTCTCCTCAAAGGGCTTTAGGTCACTTGACTCAGTATCATTCCTATATGTGAGTTTGAAATATTCGTTTCTATTGCAGCTGGGGTTGTCCATGCCAAATGGGTAGGGAATAGTGACGTTCCCACACTGATCTTGGCACCTAGGACCAAGATCTAATAGAGAGTTTTTGGTAGAGCATGGAGGAGGGAGAGGGAGATCCAAATGAGGAGGAATTGGAAGGTTTGGGAGTGGAAGAGAGTGGAGAAGAAAGAGAGCAAGAGGAAGAGGAGGATCATTTTTGTCAATGTACATAGGCTTTTTTAAGTCAAGGACCTAATGTAGCAAAAATTTAGTCCCTGTACCTGTCCTAGGGGTAGGAAAATATATAGTGACCTATGACCGAAGTCCCCTTTATTAATTTGGTTGAAGATGTCAAATCAAATCTAGCTATGAAGTTAGAAGCGACTAACCCAAGCCCTTACATAATAAGTTCAAGTTGGGTTAGTGAATCATGGCATATTTAGTTGGGTTGATCTTGTTTAGCTTAGGTCTGTAAGTTTAATAGCAAGAATGGACTCAATTAAAGGCCAACATATTTCTCTATTAGGTCAAAAACACCAACTTTGATCAAACTCTAAATTAGTATAGTAAACCAAACCCAAAATTTTCAGGTTAGGTTTAGGTTAGGTCTAAAACTATTCTCGCCATAATACTATAGAAAATGTTTTCATACAAAATTCAGACATGGGGCTCCCTTGTTTAGTGGTGGGAACTTAAAAACTCAACCCTATAAATGTCATTTTTAGGGATGCTCATGGGCTGGGTTGGCCTTGGGCCCAGCTCCTTTTGCCCGAGCTTAGGCCTTAGGTATGAGACATTGGGCCGGGCATGGATTAAAATTCTAGGCCTGTTTGTTATATAGGATGAACTTGAGCTAAGTGTCTCACTTGCTTAGTAGTGACCTGAGTCGGGCTTGGGCCAGGCCTGGGCTTAAGGATTTTTATTCAAGTCGGGCCGTGCTTTGCTCGGCCGGGCTCGGCCCATGAGTGCCCCTAGTCATTTTTTACCCATAGTATTCTTAGTTTCCATAATGTTACATTGGAGATCATTTCTGAAATTAGAAAAGGGTAGCATTCATGGAATTCATAAAAAAACTCCAACTTGTTGAATTAACTTGCAAATAATGGGCTCAAGGTTGCTAACATAGTCATAGTGATTTAGTGGTGTTGACACCTTAGTATTACTCACATGCCTACGTATTAATTCTTAGGTCTCAAAGTTCAAAGTATCACTCGTTACTAGGTTTCCAACTAAGCAAGATAACAATAAAATAAAATAAAATAAAAATTTTAAAGTTTCAAATATAACTCTTAATCAATAGTATGGAGAGAAAAGACCCATGTCATATATAACCATAAAAGGCAAGTGTACTCCAACTCACAAAGAGAATATGGGTTCAAACTTCGAACTACACTATCATACTAAGGTCAGAAGAGATTTATGCAGAAGGGATTAGTCCGAAGCCCTCAACAAAAAATAAAAGCATAATTTAATTCACAACAATTTTATTTTTTGAAATAGGAAGGGAGAGGACGAAATTGATGTGACAAAAATGCCCTCAGGGTGTGCTTACATTTTCTCAATTCAGGGGCACTGTAATTGTAGGGTGGATAAAGGGGCGCGCAAGATCCTGAGTTTTGAGGAGATAATGAGTTCTTTGAAACATTCATGTCCAAATCTGTCGAAGGTGATGGGATGTGGGGCCTACAGCTGTTGAGTTAATCCAATCATTTTCTTTTTTTGATGGTAATGACGCAGCTGATTGGTTATCCTACAGATGTTTTCCTCATTTTTCCTCCAATCCTGTTGTGAGGCCCACCAATAAAAAAATCCCAGTCATTAAATAAATGCCCTGTTCATCTTGGAGACCTCTCCTAGTGTTTCTCTCATAGAGTTAGTTGCAACATAAGATTAAGCATACATTCAACAATAAATAACATTAACACAATCTTATATATTATTAATTGAATAACGATCCTATAGGTCTTATAGTACGTGTTACCACATGAGGTCTCCTATTAGTCCATTTGAGCAGACTATTCAAACCCACACCTTCTATTTTACTAGGTCCCACTGGATCATTTAAACCCACACCTTCTATTTACTAGGTCTCACCGGATTTTGATAAATCCGAATGGAATCGACAGTTGGATTGAGCGTCAACTTTTTTTATTTTATATAAAAAGTTTAAACTTGTGAACCATGGATGAATAGGTTAAAAGTATTAGACTGACTTTAAATTTGATATCTAAGTTGGCTCTACTTGAATCTTGCGATCCCTCCACTATTAACTACATTAATAATTATATATACAACAATTTTACCATAGAACCTTTTTTGGTACCAAGCTAAAGGGGCTGTATCCAAAAGAGAGCTTACATGTGCGCAAAGAAAAGCCTGCACAAGAGAATTCTGGATGTGCCATGTGATAACTATCGCTAATTACCACTCGGATAAAGAGCATTTCTTAGATAAATTTCTTATCAAAATAAAATTTGGAGATAATTTTTGATCAAATGTTTATTTTGGGGGTTTCACTTTAGAGCAACACTTCTACCACACGGGCATGGATGAGTAAACAACAGTTCTTCTGCCGGAGGTGGGTGAGTGGATCCCGCATTGCCATCGTCATTGGGTCACTGGTTGGAGGGAGAATCAACTCTCGTCTACGTCACTCCTGTCGAGTGATGGAGTGCGCGCGTGCGTTTCTTTCGTCACATGTGGAGTGGTAAAGATGAGATCCAGCTTGGTAGGCAGGAGAATTCCTACTTTCAACCCAACCGTACACGTGGGTAACTGCAATTGTAGACTTATAGTCTAGTGCGGATCCTCTTTCTATACAAATTATGAGTTAAAAGGAGTGAAATTCAGGATGGACCATTTATTGAAATGCAAACTGTTAAATTAAACTCCATTTCGTTAAGTTGGTATTCTCAAATTTTACTTCAATTTTAATTATTTCTACTGTTAGATTATATGTTGATCACCGTTTTTTTATTATTATTATCAAGCAATCGATCCAATAGATTGACATAAACTTTGAGGATGGCCCATATAGTTGGAGACATTTATTCTAAATAATGTGGATCTCAAGAGGTGGGTCCAACTGCAGAGTTTAACTTTTTTAACTCATAATTTCTTTAGATTAAGGTCATGGAGGCCTCAAATTTAGAGGTGTCACGGGCGGCTTGGCTTGGCATGTGAGTCAATGGGCCGTGGCACCGCCTGAACTGTCGTGTTGGGCTCGGCTGAGCATGCCAGGCCCGCTGGCACGACATGGCATCGCTCGGCCTGCCAGACTCAACGGTCTGCCCAGCACGACACGGCTCAACATAGTACGACTGGCCTAGGCCCAACAATCAAATTTGATTTTTTACATATATGCCCCAACAACAACTAAAAAACGACTAGTTGGAGTATTTCGACTCTTTTTATCACCCCACCGTAATAGCCATAAATGGCTAGATTTTGAGCATTTTATGTCATTTTCAAGTTTCAAAATTCTATAAATACCCACCTATCCTGCTCATTTCTCATAGCTTCTCATACAAGCTCTCTCATATTTATCTAACTCTCTCATAAACTCTCCCTAGCACTCTCAAAATCTCTCTCTATTCATATTTGTAACAAGTTTTTGAGGGACCAAGGATCAAATCATCAAGAGACAAGATTAAAGGACCTAAAAGATTTTGAGGTATTTATTTTATTTCAATTGAGATTTCATATTGATATAATCTATCTATATTATTATATTGATTCTCATCTCCTCTACTTTCTTATTTTAAATATCATAAAAATTTCAATTACTCTTTATTAAACATCTTTTTTTTTTTGCAAATTTATTTTTTTGAAAATGGCTGGACAATACCTCAAAGTTTATCATTTTACTGTAAAGGAAAAAAGAGGAATTGAATGATATACAAGAAGAAGGTGAAGAAACACAACTTCAAAATATAGAGCCTTGGGGTTACCCATAAAGCATCTAAGAGACCCCGACTTTCTATAGTTTGGCAAGCATTTGAAAGAATAATTGTTAAAGATAAAAATTGAAAGCAATAAAAAATGCTCAGTGTAAGTACAGGCCATTTGAAAAAGCATAAGCATGTTTGTGAACTCAAACATATTGGGTTTGGGTCCCAATTCCAAGGAGGCAGGGGTAGGGGTACAGACCCAAATTTCAACTCGTGGCAGTAGTTTAGGAGTTTTTAATTATAATGCCACTAATGCCAGACAATTATTGGTAAAAATGATTATACTTGCTGGATTACCTTTTGTTTTTTATGAAAATGAGTTTCCTGAAAACATATATTTAAAACGCCCTAAATCCACAATTTAGAAAAATTTCTAGTATTACTATTAGGAATGATGCCATTAGATTATGGAAAGAAGAAAAAGAAAATAATACAAATTACTAAAAAAATAGTCCAAGTAGAAAAGCTATAACAATAGATTTATAAAAATCTAGAGTTGTTGAAGGCTTTCTTTCTACTAAAGGTGGTCAATTGGCCCGTGGGCCCATTAATAGGTTCAAGCCCGCCCGACCCAAGCCCAGTTGTTGGGCGGGTTAGCCAAGCCTGAATAATGTTTGGGCTAGGCTTGGGCTTAGGGCTTAAAGCCTGGCCCGGCTCGGTAGCCCACCTGCCAGCCTGCAAGTCCGCAGGCTATTCATATAACAAACTAGCAATGGGTAGTTGTTTGTACTTTATACTCATGCGTTCATGTAGGCTTCCTGTTTATACCTATGTTTATTAGTCATTGTAGCAAACTAGTAATGGCCAATGGGTAAGTTTTTGTATTTTGTACTCATGCATAGATGTTATTAAACGATAAAAAAAATAAAAAAAAGCCCAGCCTGCCCAGCCTCCTAGAAGAAAACTTAATGGGCGGGCCTGTGCTTACACATTTTAGACAAAGCCCGGCCTGCCAAAAAAAAATCTGTTGGGTAAAGCCCGTGGGCAGACTTGGGTATCACTTTCATGAGAGCCTTGCCCGATGACGACTCTTACTTTCTACCACTGCCCATAACATAGCTAAAAATTGGGTAATGAATAAATGAATTATTACTTTTTTTTATAAACATAAATAGTTACAAAGTGGCCAAAGAATATGATCCCCTATTTTAGGTAAAACTTCAAGAATATGAAATTTTGGATAAAGTTTTATCTGTTACCTTAGTTAAAGCATCTAATAATAATGGAGCTATTGATGTAATGAAAACTATGATGCCACATTCAACCTTAATTGATGGATCTATTTTTCAAAATAAACATGTATGTCACATTAATTTTAAATCTTGTTGTCAAAGTTGGTTTGGCACATATTGAACTTATAATAAGGATTGTGTTAGATTTATTTTTTCCTCCTCACCTAGAATACGATTATACACCGTAATAATTGTTGGCTGGTAAAAATTACATTCTCTTTTTCTAAGCTATGGGCATCAGATCATCTAGCCCTGATAACAATCCCTAGGTCTTTTCCTAAGGAGAAAGAGTAGATCTAGAGTCGAAGGAGATTCTCTTAGCTCTAATGGAGAAAAAGAAGAATGAGAGCATTCTCCCTCTCAAGAAGCAAGCATTCTTGCTCCCTCTCCGACTGGGTCCTCCCTCTTAAGTCAAAGCCTACATCTACAACAACCTTGCTATTTGGATAAAGCATATCTTTTGAGCCACATCAGCAACTTCATTTGTTCAAAAGAAATCGTCTTCCAGATGCAAACATCAGCCTTACAATAGCCTGGCTCCCTTGGATGAAATCCCCTGGGGAGAACGTCATCTACCCCAAGGAAGTGTTAGTAGAGTCTCCCTTGGGGAGACCCTTGCAAACCATAATCGCACGAACTCATTCCTACGGAGATGGCCTCAACGACATTTTTCAGCCATGGCAACACTAATCCAAACCTGCCGTAGATCATCGGTAGAACCATACATGTGGAGACCTTGGTGAAATCTCAGAGAACATGGGCAAAACCCTCTCTTCCCCATGATCTCCACACTGCCACAAAGCAACAGCCTCTCCGCTAGCACCAGTGCCCTCACCTTTGATATCAACGCAAGGGATGAATAGAGAGAGGCACATAGACACAAAGAAGGGAAGACACACACACACACACACACAGAGACAGAGACATAGATAAGAAAGTGATACATAGAGAGAAAAGAAGAGGAAATCATCTAAAGAAGAGAGCTGAAACACCAGGACAGTAGACCTCAGCTTTTAGAAAAATGAAGACAGTAGGAGAGCTTTGATAGATAAGGTACTCTCTCCCAAGGGACTTTCTTTCTCCCTCGAGCAAGTAAAGAAATGACAGCAAATGTGTTCTTCTTGCAATCTTAACCATTTGAGACTAGACAATAGACTACAAAATTGTAAGCAAATAAAATAAATATGTAAGTAGCTTGTCACCTGCAAGGTTATTGGGATAGAAGCCAAATGAAATAAACATAGATCTGGAATGAAATTATAGGTGTTTCACTATTTCTACTATTATGTGTCTTTTTAAAGCAGTCACTTAATGAACATTCTTTTCAAGTCCATTACATTAGTTTTGTCTGCCTACAATAAGTAGGAGGCATGATTTAAGGCCTTTAAGATTAAGAACAGATGTTGAACATAGATAGAATTCTATGTATGATATGTTAAGTAAAGCTATTTCTAGAAATGTAGTTCTTAATAAATTTTGTGCTTTTCCTGCACAAGATTACTGGGTGCCTGATTGGCATTGGAAAATTTGTGAAGAATTCAGAAATTTATTACATGTTTTTTATGAAGCAACATTATTCTTTTGTTTTTGGTGTGTTTGATCGTAGCCCCAAGTGCAGTGCCTTGATTGTAGTTTACTAACCCGGTGAGTACGGGGTCCAATTAATAGGGAGCAAAATTTAGTTAAGTTATTTCCAAGTTGTAAAAATAAAATAAAATTAAAATAACAAATTTAAACTAAATATGCAATTCAAATAACTAAGCTAATCAAATAAGTAAATTACCAACTAAGTAAGGATCCTAATGAGAGTAGCACTCCTAATTCTAGAAAGTCCCCAATCTAAAAGATAAACCAAACAATTAAAATTGGGATAGAATCATAGAAGTTAACAAAAAACCTAAAACTATGCAACTTAGTTTTCTAATTAATAACAAGCAATTAAAATGTAAATGTAATTAAAATTTTCGAAATTCTAAATCAATTATAACGCTAAATTCTAACACCTAATTTGATGCAAAGATGAATGCTACTATGAAAATATGCATGGGTGCATATTTAGAAATTCTCTACTTTATGCGGAATGCTGAAAATTTTCAATGGAGAAACTGTTGCACAGGCCCAACTTTGATGGACTTTACAACTGACCTGATGGGTCCTAAATCTAGATCTAATGGCAGGGATTCAAAATTCTATGATGCATGAATCAAATAAAAGAAACAGAAGTGAAAAAGGAATTAAAATGAAAAAGATATGCATGCCTAATGTTGTGGGTTTGACAGTTCTGCTGTAAGAATTTTGCATGCGAACTCATTGAAGCATCATGTCTTTTAGGCGTCTGGAATCCCTACTTCCCGAGATCTCCTGGTTTTGAAGTTTGGAGTCTGAAAGACTATCCATCAAGGTCTAAGATCCCCATTGTTCAAGCAAAAAAAGGATCATTTGACTGTGTTTCAAATCGCGTACTTCTGGGTAAAAATAGGCTGAAAACTGTCTTAACTGGGTGCAAATTTCTTTAATTGGGTTGCTGCATTTTCAATTAAATTGCTGTAAATCCAAGCTCAGAATTGTGATTTGTCATTTTTCAAGTTGAAAACCATGTTTTTCAGTTAAACACATCCATCGAAATCAATCCAATAATTTTCATAAAGATTAAACTTGAAAACCATCTAACATGTACACATGTTCTCAACTCTAAAATTTCAGCAATAAACTCTAGCAATAAACATTAAAAACCAATTCTGAAAACATTAATAAACAATCACTATAATCCAATTATGAGTACTAGCAACCAATGATTAATGCAATGAATACTATTCCAACCATTAAATCATGCATAAAACACACATAAAATTGTAAGATCAAGTGAAGTAAAATTGTAAAGGTGATATTGCAAGAATTTAAAGTTGGTAAGACAGGAATTTAAAAGTGGTATTTGCTGAAAAATAAAGGTGGTAATAGTGCAGAAAAGTAAAGTTGGTGGATTGAAGAAAAGAAAAATAAGAAAAATAGGTAAGTGCAAAAAAATAAAGTTGGTAATGACATAAAAAAGAAAGGTGGTGAGATTCAAATCCAAATTTTTTCTCTTCAACTTAGGGTCAATGAAAACCAGAAAATCAGATCTAAAGGGCTTTGATCTTCAATCTGGATTATCAGGCCAAATCTAGATCAGTAAACTGTATGGAAAAGATATGGGGTTTCTGTTGATATGCAAAAAAGTTTGGAAGAAATCCAAAAGAAAAGTAGACATACAAAGTCACAATAAGGACCCAAACATTGTCTAAGTACATCAAAACAAAGCCCAAACAACTCAAGAACAAAGTAAGAAGGTCCCTTGAAGTTTGGAAAGAAAAACAAGTAAAAAAGCTCCAAGAAAACAAGACAAAAGTGCAGTAGCCGACTGAATTGGATAGTAGCCGACTGAGCACAACAGTTGCTGACTATAGAAAATCTGTAATCGACCATAAACTGGAAAGAGCCGAGCCTTATAGCTCATCAAGTAGTGGATCCAGATCTGGTCAAATCTTTCTAGGGCTGATTTTAAGCTAATCAACGTGATTTTTGGGACAAGAATCCGATCGGCACCTCGGCAAGTTTACTAAACATTGGGTAGCCGACCATACCAACATATAGTTGGCTACCCCCCCCCCCCCCCCCCCCCCCCCCCCCAAAACAAAAAAAACCAAAAAAAACAAAATTTTCGCTTAAGTGTTTCCCTTTCACAATTGGCCAGAGAGATTTCCAAATCTATAAATAGCCCCCTGCTGACCATTCTCCAAATTGATGAAAAAAGGAGTAGAGTTTGTATGGGACAAAGAATGTTGCGAAGCCTTTCAAGATATTATAAAAGGTATCTCACAAACCTGCCTGTCCTTGTAGCACCAATGTCAGGAAAACCCTTCCGCCTTTACACAAGACCTTTGGACCATTCACTGGAAGCGTTGCTTGCTCAAGAAAATGATGGAGAGAAAGAAGTTGCTCTTTACCACTTCTCTCAAATTCTGATAGGGGCAGCCGCCCAGTTGAAAAAGAATCACTTGGCCTCATGTTTGTAGTTCAAAAGCTGTGACACTACGTACTATCTAGCACAATATATCTAATCTCTTGGGCAAATCTGTTAAAAGAATTGGTCATGAAAGTTGGAGACTTAAGCGAGTGATTGGAAAGGTGGTTTATCTTGTTAGCATAATATGATCTTAGCTATATACTTGCAAAAGCAGTCAAAGGACAAGCCTTGGTAGACTTCCTAGCGGACCAACCACTAGCAAAAACTTCTCAGCTTGACAAAAAACTTCCAAACAAGCTGGTGTTCCTCATAAATCAACCAACATCTAAAATAAACCTTGACATACACTGGCTCATGTACTTCAACGGCGCTACAAGGACCAATGAGCTGTGCTAAAAGTTATCAAGGGTAGGAATTGTCTTCGATAGCCTAGAGAAAGTCTACATACCACATTCCTTTTCTCTAACCGAAGAATGTTCCAATAGTGAGGCAGAATACACTGCTCTCATTATGGGACTCGAACTCAACTTAGACTCTGATATCCACATCTTAGGGGTCTACGTATGGAGACTCTCAGCTCATTATCAAGCAAATGAACCTAGAGTATGAAGTAAATAAGCAAGTCTACTACTCTACTTTAATAATTGGGCAATCAATTCTCAGTCATTGAGTTCAACCATATTCCAAGGCATCAAAACACCAAAGCAAATTTGCTTGCCATATTGGTACCATATTTGACTGTGACGAAAGATGAGAAGATTAACATAGAAGTGGTAAAAATGATGATTTTTGCCATTCCTAGACACAGACTAAGCAGTGTCTAACTGCTTTAGAACTATAGGCAGTCAAATCTCATCTTTTGAGAATGCCTTCAGAGATTGAAGTTTTCTGATCTCCATCGAGATTGGAACTCTTCATCGAGTACATCTTGCACGACATATTACTAGAAAACTAGGGCAAGCATCTAGAGGCAAGCCTCAAAATTTTATTTTGATATGGCCTCAAATATGCTATACTGGAAATCTGATGACGGAGTACTTCTTTGCTGCCTATTTTATAAGGAAGCAAAAAATACTCTAAGAGAAATACATGCTGGCCCTTGTGGAGCTCATCATGTAGGGCAAAGTTACATGATTAGATTCGAAGTTAGGCTATTACTGGCCAATGATGGTTTTTGACTCCATCAAATTAGCAAAATCATGTAGGAAATGTCAAACTCATGGAGATTACATCCACATCCGTCCAGAGAATTTGAACCCAACTTCCGTTTCCTAGTCATTTGAAGCATGGGGAATGGATATTATTGGTAAAATCCATCCACCATTAGACCATGGACATCTGCTACAGACTATTCAAAATGGGTTGAAGCGGTACCTTTGACCGAGGTTAAGGTAAGTATGGTCATTGATTTTGTGAAAACATATATTATTTGTAGGTTTGGCATACAAAAGTGTTTGTGTCATGACAACAGATAACAATTTAACAATCACAAGTTCTACAGATTCTGTGACAAATACGAAATCCAGTGTTGCCAGTGCATAGCATACAACGCAGTAGCGAATGGCTTGGCTGAGGCATTCAACAAGACCAATTGCAAAATATTGAAGAAAATGGTCTCAAACAACAAGAAGATATGGGGTAAAAAATTGCCAAAAGCATTGTGGGCTAATTGAACTAGAATTTGCAGTCTGACAAATTCTAACCGTTATTCTCTGGTGTACGGTTGTGAATTAGTAGTACCCCTAAAAATACACCTTCCATCTTTTTGTGTGGTGCTCACTGAAATGCTCTCATAAGAAGAAAATGCAAAATTAAGATTCCAAGAGTCAGAAAGTCTCAATGAAAAGCGATTGGCAGCTATACAAAGCATCGAGCTATAATAAGGTCGAATGGTAAGAATCATTAACAAAAAGGTGAGACTTAGGTCATTCAAAAACGGTGACTTGGTCTTGGCCGTGAGAAGACCAATCACCCCAAGTCGTAAGTCCAAAGGAAAATTTGAATTCAAGTGGGAAGGACCATTATACATTGACAAAGTCTACTTTAATGGCGCTTATGCAGTCCTTATAATGAAAGGGGCCAAGTGCATGATGCCTGTCAACAAAAAGTTCCCAAAGCGGTACTACCCTAAAAGAGGTTCTTAAAAAAAAATCGGATTAGGTCATGATCTTCCACGATAAAAAGAAGTAGATCAAGGGTTCCGGATAAAGTCATACACCAACGCGCCAGTGAATGCCATTCATTAAAACTACTTTTAATCAAACTTGAAAGGAGTAAGTAAAGACCCCGGGTAAAGTAATACATCAAGTCACTGGCTAAAGTCTATTCATTTCATCCCTCTCTGGAATTCAAAAGGAACAAATCATGGGCCCTATATAAAGCCATACATTTAGACACCAGTTTAAAGTCCCTTCATATGGCCCCTTTCACTCTCGGGTCTACAGTCCTTAACCAGAAAGGCTTTGGACCACATACATCAAACCATTCAAAACAGATACAAAAATCATCAAAATCACAATTTATTCATAAATATCATCCATCCATCCATAAAGAAGAAATGCATTCCAAAAAGAGAAAGAAAAGTACAAGAAAGCCTCTCATCAACCAAAGAACTTTTGGATGCGCTCGGAGAAATCCTTGAGCTCAGAAGCAGTTTGTTTACTACGATGAACCATGTAGGCATGCGCAACGGGCTTAGGAGTAGCTTCTCCTATCTTCATATTAAGGGTCTCATTCATAGATCTCACGAGCTTGGCAAGCACAGCCTTCCTAGCATTTAACTTATTATCAATGCTCTTCCCTCTCTTCCCCCTCCTTCCATACGTTTTACATTACATTTTCTTTCCTCTTTATGTTTTGTAATTCTTTTGCCAAATGGAGAACACTCAAGACCAAGAGGGGAGTTGGGTAAAAATAAATGTAACTAACTTGCACCCACGAGGTTAGAGTACCAAAATCCATGTAAATTAAACTGAAGAACAAAAAACAATATAAAAAGAAAAGTTGTTCTTCTTTTTCGTGTCTTTTCATGTCGTCGAATTTTCCGTGATATGCTCTATGCCCCACACTCCAATTTTGGGTGAGTAGTTTCAAGGTAGGGCTCATAAACACTTACAGGCTTAAAATCTTTTCATCTCTGATTTGCATTACCTCAGATCACAAAAATAGAGGAAAACTCAGATTTGTGGATTAGAGGATACTGAGTGACGATGTTAGTAGTGAGGAATCATCCTTCTACTAACCTTACCGATCACAAACAATTAACCCAAAAAGATTAAGAAAACTAGAACAAAAGGCACAAAGTAGACAAAGCCGAGAAAAGCAACTTGAAATCAAATCTTTACTAATATGAAGTATTTAATTACATAAGATGAAAGCAATAAACAGAGCTACAAATAACACATATTAGGATAAATAGCTACCCTCTTCTAGTCAAAGATCTTCAATATAACATAGCCTTTTTAATGGGAGATGGAATAATGGAAGAGATGGAAAGAAGGGGGGGGGGGGGGGGGGGGGCGCTAAAGTCTTTATCTTCTTGATTTATCCTCTCTTTTCTTGAATTTGTTTAGATAATTTAAGGAAGTTTTGATTTGATTCAAACTCAAAGCAAGGGGAGGGGATGGATGTCCATGGCTTGTGGGTCCCCTTCCTTATCTTCTCTCAATATCTTTTATTTTCTTGATAAATCTTCACTTTTTCTGTAGATTTTTTAATTCTTTAGGGATAAGGAGATGAAAATCATCTGGAGTCTTTTGAAGGCTGCTTGATTAAGAGCAGAGGAATGTGGGATGTCCCTTAGGATGTGTACATTCTATTTGTGGATGTTCGTCTTCTGTTTGATGCAGATTCTTCAATTTATTGGCAATCTTCCTGGAATTTCTTGGAATTATCTTAAAGGATAAATTAAGTAGGATAATTAGACCCCCTTGTCTGTGTCACATGTGTGAATGTGTATGGGGTCCACTTGACTCACTTCTTTTTCTTTTTTCTTCCTTTTTTTTCTCTTTCCAACTTTAATCTTCACCACCGGTGCCAAGACAATATTCTATGATTGTAAGTGGGTCCTGGGAAAGAGTCTTGATGCCAGTAGGACTCTTAGTCCGAGTAGGAATCTATCCTCCATTTGAATTTTCACATATCCCAGTTTTGCGAGTCCTACAAAAATCCTTAGAGTTTGATTGTTAATAGAATACTAGTATGACTGGGATTCCTCACGAAGACCCTAATTGAAGTAGGATTCCTCAAAATTTTGAGAACTGATATATAATGTTTTGAAAATTCATTGATCAATGGTTTCATTGATTTCATGCAGAAAATAATGACATTTTAGGTGAAATGATAGTTTTACCCCTAAAGTCACAAATGTATGATAGCGGACCCATTTCACATGAAATTATAGCACAAAATTACCTTAGTGTGAATGATTTGACTTAAATAAACTCATGATGAAGAGAATTAGGATAATTTATGGGAAACTAGGTTTCCAAAGATTCTCTGAAATTAGGGTTTCCGAAATGCAATTTTCATGATTTTGTTCAAAACATGTGATTTTTGAGGAAATTAAGCATTAAAACACAACAATGAATTTCTAGTCGCATAACCTTGATTTTACCCTAAGTGAAGTAAATTAGAATGAATGAGCCCTTAAAGTGCCCTAATTTATGCATGAAAAAGTGCAATTTTTATGACTTTTCAGGGTGCATTTTCCCACCCTAATCAAGCACTTAATTAACTTATTGAAATCAGTGCACAAATTAAAATATATAAAAATGATGAACTACTTGAGCCATTTATAAAAAGAGTGAAAGAAAAAATTAATAAAATTGGAGAGAAGTCCTAATGACATTTTGTTTGTTTGATGTATTAAATCTTAGGATAATGTTAAAAGGTGTTAGAATTTTTCTTAATGAAATAAATGTGAATTTGGAAATAAAAACATAAATGATTTTGAAATTTTAAATTTTTGTTTAGATTTACTCTTTTAGTCTTGTTGCTTAAGGATGGCACGTGAAGGGTTACTATGGAGCCTCTACCAGATTAGGGGATGGCAAATGGATATGTCCTCCACCTCATATCATGTTTTGACAAAGTTATCATCATATCTTGACTTAGGTGCATTGCAGATGCCAACTTTTAACATTTTAGCCTTGTGGAAAGCATAAGAAAGTAGATGTCCTTTATTTTCTGCAATGGCTGATCATTTACTGACAATTGTAGCATCATAATGGGCTTTTACTGCAGGTGGACATGTGTTGGATGATAGGCGGATGAGATTAACGAAAGAAATAGTAGAGTGTTTTGTCCGCCTACAAGATTGGTATTTGGCAGATAAGAGAAAGTAATAGTTGATGAGAACACAAGATTATGATCCAAGCAAAAACATTGGCGATCTGTAAATATAGTTTTTTTTTCTTTTCTTTCATGTAAATATAAAAATGTATTCCTTGTAAAGGTTTTGAAGGTAATCCTATTAAAAAGCCTTCAAGTGGAAACGATGTAAATGGATTATCCCTCTATTGGAGTAGGTTGTGTTTGACCGAAGCACTTGAATTTTTGTGCCGTCAACGTTTTTATGTCTATGTTTGTATGTATTTTACTATTTTCAAAATGAATTTGGAAATTTTCAAGCAAAAATTGAAGCACGATGGGCCGTTGTCAGCACTACGCGAACTGGCACAACCTAGGTCCAGGCACAGCATAACCTAGGCCTAGGTGTGTGGCGGGCTTTATTCCTAGGAGTGCTGAGCTCTCACTTGGGTCCCAGCGTCCTTGGCTATGTTAAAAAAAAAAAAAGAGATTATTTTGAGTGGTTCAGATTTATTAGGATAAGCCCTAGTATTTTCATCTTTAAGTGCACTTGAAAAATTAAAAAATATATATAAATAAAATTATTTTTAAATGATCCTTAACAAAATAAAATTTAGAAAATATATTTTCTTGACCATCGCTTGCCTCCTTTATAAGAAAATTCTCTCTCCACCAGTGCCTCATATGGCACTTGTTGCTAATCATCTAAATGAGGCCTATGAGTTAGATTAAAACACACACACACACACACACACACACACACACACACACAGAATGGAACTTTTTAAGGGCTCTTTTTTAAGAAGAAAAAGGAAAAAAGAGAGAGAATCTTATTTAGATGGAGGAACCTCATCATTTCAAGGACATAAAAAAAATGAAATAGTGGGCCTCACACACTGAAAAGATGGAGGTAAGGAAATCCATAGTTTATAAAAGTCCAAGACTGCAAAAAAATTTTGTAATTGCCAAAAACTTAAAGACATGAGAAAGCTTATAAACTACAGTGAGAGCAAAAACATAAAGCAGTAGCTGTTCAAACATTGTCACAAGACAGGCCCCAAGAATAAGTGATAGGCATGATGGTTACAGCTATTCTTGCTAGCAACACTAGCTATCCAAGAAATATTACAGTTCTTGGGATGTAGTACATTGCACAGTTTGCTTAGATCTTTAAAGCTAGGAAAGGCCATTGCTAAATGGTGAAAATTGTTATGACAAGCTATTCATATATGTTCATGCAATGACACTTTAGCTGAAGGATTGTGTAAAGTTTTTTTTTATGTAATTGGCTAATTTATGAGTTGGACAAAACTTTGGGTCCATTGAGTTATATTTTATATTTCTTATAGAATAAGCTGTGGTTCACGTCGCCAGAAGTTAAAGTGGAGAAATTAGGAAAATACGACAATTTGATCGATTTGAGCTTGCACAATCGATCGGATTTGAAGTAGAGGTGATACCCGATCGATCGGATGGCGAAAAAACCCCACCAATCTTATACGAAATTATTTTCAAATTGTGCTAAGATTAGTAAGTTGAGTTCTACAAGGAGTATACTTATGAGGCATGAATTGTGGGTTATAAAATGGGGTTGTCTATAATTTGAATTGAGATTTCACATTGGAGATTCCTTCCTTTCTCTAGAGCTTTCATTTAGAGATTGTATTGAATCTTTGGACTAGAAAATATTGCTTCTACATCTCTTGTAAAAGATTGAGACAATCGTGTGTGTTTAAGGTGCAAATTGATTAAGCAGAGAGTAGTGCATGACGAAGGAGAGGTGTGGCAGATAGAGTTACGCAAAAAGAACTTGATCCTTAGGTTGAAGGAGTGACTGGAGAAGGGTTGTGAGTATATTTTGTAACTATTTGCTATTGCTTGATAGTTGACTCTTGTTGGATTTGTGGTTTTTTTTACCCAATTGGGGTTTTCCATGTTAAAAACTTTGTGTGCCTTTTCCTTGTGTGGTTGATTGTTTATCTACAACTTTGTTTTATTTTTCCAATGTATATTAATAAACTTGTAATCAAGAAATCCAGGATTCACCAAATTCTTTCAATTGGTATTAGACTAGGTTACATTAATCTACCATGTTAATCCTTTGAGATTTCTAGGTTGGAACTCAACCTGGAAGGCTCATCTACATACAAGCCCCCTTACGTGGATAGATCTAGTAACTATTCCTATTGGAAAGTTAAGATGATGACTTCTTTGAGATCCATAGTCGACGATGTACGGTAGATTATTATGAAAGGCTACTCTCTACACAAGGTTACTGCTGAAGGAAAAACTATTGAAAAACCTATGGGTGAGTGGTTTAAAGATGAAAAAAATGCTTGCAACTGTAATAATAAGGTTATTAATGCAATCTACAATGAAGTAACACCATCAAAATTCGTAGGAGTTTCACTTGTATGACTGCTAAAGATGCATGGATTATCTTGCAAATAGTGCATGAGGGAACTGATTTGGTAAAAGAGGCTAAGTTGCAGAATTTGATTACTGCTTTTGAAACCCTTAAAATGGCCGATGATGAAAAGTTTGATGACTTTTATGTTAAGCCAAGTGATATAGTGAACTCATGTTTGAATCTAGGAGAATCAAATCCTAAAGATCAGATTGTTAAGAAAATTCTTCGATTTCTCCTAGATAGCTATCATTCCAAGGTCATAACTATTATGGAAAATAGTAAGATGAAGACTCTTAAGGTTGATGAGTTGGTAGGGAATCTACAAACTTTTCAAGTAAACTTCATTGCTGATCAGAAAGTAAAACCAAAAGGAGCTACCCTAAAAGTTTCCAAGGAATCAGCAAAAAAAGTTGAAAGTGATTCAAATATTGATTCTGGGAAAGTAAATACAAAACAAGTTGTTTTGTTCATGACGACCTTTAAAAAGCTCATTTAAAGAAAAGTGATATGAAGATTCCAAAATTTGAGAAGAAGTTTTCAAAAGGGGTTAAGTGCTTCGAGTGGAAGGGCTACGGTAATGTTGCACATGATTATGAAAATATGAAAATGAAGACGGAAAAAAAAGGCATTCAATTTAACTTGAGATGATGATTTTTCTGATGGAGAGGAGGAAAAACCTTGGACTAAGAATCCTGCACCTAACAAAGAAACATTTATGGCTTTCATGGCTAGATCTTCACATGTTGCTTTTGACATTAATGGTTCTAATAATGAATTATCATATGAAGAACCTGATTAGGAAGAGAAGTAAAACACTCTGTTTACAGATTGTGCTAAGTTGATAAAGTATGGGAACAAGATTGCATTTAGTGGAAAGTCTCACAAGATCAGATTGTTCTTTTAAGGCTGAATTAGAAGAAACACTTTTAAAGGTTCATCTCTTAGAAGTACAAAAAAATTCCATGGTTGATAATTGACTATTGAGAGTCAAAATTATGAATAATAGGTTGAGACCTTGAAGACAGAGTTGAAGACTCACCAAACTGAAAAGGATGAATAGAATGGCAAATTGAAGATTGCTTCGTTTGAGCTAGATACTATAAAAGCTTTATTGAATAAGATGAACACTAAATCAAAGATACTCAATGACATCTAGTGTAATAAAAAAAGGCCTAATGACACACGAGGTCTCGGTTTTGATAAAGGTGTATCCATTTCATAGCTTAAAGGTAAATCTATCTTAGTTAAATGTTTTGCTTTAAATTCTTTGGCATTTGCTACTCCATATGCTATAAGCACAAATCATATGGTGAGTAGTGCAAAGAAGAAGAATGTGTCAAGTCCTAAAGTCACACACACATACCATCATTGTGGAACTAAAGGACACATTCAACCCCATTGCAACAAGTTGAGAGCTTCATCAAGGAACAAGTAATGGAGGAAGCAATTGTTTGAGCCACAGGTTAAAACTAAATCCATCTGGGTCAAGAAAGCTGATTTGCCTATTGTGTTGGTACACACTATGTTGAAATATTTAAATTTGCTCATGTGGATACCAAAGTCTAATCACCCCTAATCAAGAAGAAATCATTAAGAGGGAGTCATAATTAAGGGGGGAGCTACTGCTAGATCCTGATTGACAAATATGTTGCATGCTGATATCATTGTTTTTGTTAATTATGGAAAAAGAGGGCATGAAAGAGTATAAAGACAGACTAAAGCTGATCACCCATAAAAAATCAAAAACATTACAAGTACTCAGTGAAGAAATCATAAGCAAATTCCAAGCTCAAAGGTACATAAACCTAGAGTTATGGAATACCAATCAAGTACTGCATCCAAATATTCAACACTGATGCAATTCACTCAAAAGACTTCAGACGAGTTCACAATGCAGTAATACAAATTTCAAAGCCATTGGGCTTCATTTGGTCACTTAACTTGGTAAACATCAAATTCAAGGTTCATTGACTCAAAGCCTTGGGGTTATTAAGCACATTCAAGCTTCTGTATTACCAGTGTTGTTAAAAATCATATGAAAGCTCTAAAGTATGCTTAAGAATGATTTTTAAAAGTTTTAAGCATTTGGATTTGATTTTAACTCTAACTTCAAGCTTAAGTGATTGTCTCCCTGTTTCCTTGTGGTCGCTATGGAAACTGACACTTTTAATTTGTAAAACTAGCTAAAACTCATAGGGATGTCTTCAAATACAATCAAGAACAATGTTTCAAAGTTTCAAGGCACTTGGATATCATTTGGACAAAAAACAAGTTCAAATGGACGTCTTTCAAGTTCTTTGAGTTCATTGTGCAAAGAGGCACCTCATGAAAACCAAACCAACTAAAAATCCTAGAGAAAGTTCAAGTCATTTAGGACTGGCTCTATAAAATTTCAAGCTAATTGGCTATCATTAGACCCAAATACAGTAAACATGTCAACTTTGGGTCAATGACCCCCTAAATATTGACCAAAGTCCTGCTTCCAAGTGATTAAAGTTGATAAAATTTAGATGAAAGCTTAAGTCATGTTCATAAATGACTATTCAAAGTTTCAAGTCAAGGGGACTTCATTTGACCATTATTCAGGTATATGTCAACTAAGGGGTTTGTGACCTGTAACACACCGAACCAAATTAAGCACGATTAGAGGGTAATTAAGTAAGTTATTAGCTAATTAATATGGGTTTTATCTAAATGATGATGTTTAACATTTCATTAGACTAGACTTAGTTAATTTTTTTGTCTTATCGAGGCTAGTATATCAAATCAGGTCATAGATTGGTAGTTTAGGATGAGTCTAACATTAAGTAGGTAGATGAAAGCCCTTTTTTGTAATTTTAGAATTCATGGTTTTATGACATTCATGCATCATATTGATATCATCACATTTATCTCGTTAAGCTCATCAACCTTCGTACTTGATTTGAACACATTCGACTTTGTTTGAATTCGTTGGACCTGTGTTTGACTTAAATTGAAAATGTAATTGAAAGATTAGGACTTTCTTGTAATTTTGGGAAATCATGTTTTTAAAAGTTCCAAGAACCTTCCATTCGATTCTTTCTCCTTTTCCTCTCTTGCAATTGCCACAGCCCTTCTTCTCTCCCATTCTTGTTTCTCTTACTTAACATGATCAAGGATCTTGCATGCATGTTGTAAGGCTTCCACTTCGTCATTCCATCTCTTTTCTACCTTCTTTCCTCACTTGGAATTGAAGATAGTAGTTTACACTTCTCTCTATAACTCTAGTTGCAGTTTGGGTAAGATCTCTTACCCCTTTATAGATTTATGACTGAATGGAGTCAAGGATACTCCTAGCTTAAACATGCACTCATCCTCTTCTCATCTCTTACATGAATGTCATCTTATGATCAAGAATTGGATGTTTCTTCTCTATTGAGCCAAGAGGAGGAATAGTGAGTTGAAAGCTTAATTTAAGGCAAATATAAGCTAATTAATGTTGAATGGATGTTGGTATTTTATGAGTCTTGTAAGTCTATTTTATCTTTAATGTGCATTCAGCCCCTATGTTTTCGTTCTTCTAAACTTCTACTGTATGATGAGGTTTCATTAATAGATGATGAATTGTGAATCAAAATGAGAACTTGAGAATGAAAAAAAAATGAGAGTAATCGAAACTATAGTAAAATGGAGCTAGGAGATTCAAGAGTCCTGTATTGAACTGCACTTCAGTATAGAAAATAGCTTGAAAATTTCTGAAGCTTACAGTTAAACCGAAAGCATGCTATGGCTCAAAATCCCGAAAAACTAAAAATTGCTGTTTCCTCTATGGCTAAGCCGTGGAATGTACTACGGCTAAGCCGTAACCTAGTCATGACTCAGCCGTAGACACCATATGTCTAAGCCGTAGGCTATTCTACGGTTAAACGGTAGCTGCAGGTGAACAAAAAGGAAATTACGGCTCAACCGTAGTGCGATTTATGGCTAAGCCATAGGCAATCCCCGACTAAGTCATAAGTCATACATGGCTAAGCCAAATTAACCTTTAAACTTTAGGTTTAATTAGGGCCACTCTAAAGACTTTGTAGGACCTTAGTTCTTGGATCCTTTTACCCTATTCATTGGACCAATGGAATAATTAAGCAACATGAAGTGTCTTGAAAGCTGAGACTCATTCATGGGATATTGCCTATTTGTTTGGGACCTCCCTATGGGTGTTGGTTTAAGGGACTTCGATATATATTTCCTACATAATGTGATAGAAAAAGGAGATAATTGTGTATTAGATAACTTAAAACTACATCATCATGTATAGTTAGAAACAATGGATGACTAGATTAGAGGTGGTTTGTAAATTACCTTAATTCTATTACTTTAAATTGCTTGGCATATTGGATTGTCGTTATTGCCTTCTATTATGGAAATGGTTTTGAATTGAAATGATCTTTGCATGAATTAATTTCACTTGAAATGTTTCTTGATATATGCTTCCCTATTGTTAGTATTGAATTGAGTAAGAATAAATTGAACGTGAATTAAACGTATAATGTATGGTTCTCAATGAACGTATGTATGGTTCTTAATAAAACGAATTGTACGATTTACTCAAATTCAATCATATGAATCGAAATGGTTGGCTCTACTCAGCTTTAACCTTATGATACTCGGCAGGTTTGACTTTGGTGTAGTAAATGAAACGGTGCCACTGCAGTGTGCCTTTATATCTTCTGGACTACATGTATGTAGAGACCCAATCGTGCCTTTGGCCAGGTCGTTTGTGTTCTTAATACAAAGATCTTTAGAGGGAGGATATAGCAAATGTAGTAGCCAATAATAAAATATTTTTGTTAATTGATTCTTATAACATGCTTATTTCAATGAAAAATATACCTAGTATACTAAATTGACCTCTATGACGATTTGCAAATGATTCTTATAGATACAACGCTTGTAACCTTAATTATGCTTTTATTTTGCAAAGATTAAGGAGACATTGGAGGAAGTCTATAAGGTCCCTTTAGGCCTCGATGAGTGGACAGCATAAGAACTCTGACTGATCCCCTGCATGGAGAGCGAAATGATCACATTTGAATCATTTTTTGGGGTTAGGATTTCATGACTTTGCCTTAGTATCATTTTGTATGCATAGATTATGATTTCTTGTTTTCGAGACTTGTAATATCATTTTGTTCATGTCTATAAACTTTATCTGGTTTTGTACAAGTCATATTATAAATTGTGTATAAACCTTTATCTAAATGTGTCATGTAGTTATCTCTTATGCATTGTTTCATGAATTGATATCTTGGGAATAGTGTAGTTTTGAGAAAAGCAAATTTTTGTAAGTGATATTGATAGGCTTTTATATATTGAATGCTTGGACAGATGGCTGTTTAAAGCACCTCACATGTGTAAGTATGTGAATATCCCTTGTATAATTCCATTTTGACTCCGGTCTAGATATGAATTGCATGGAAGTATGCGTGTCATGCCTTAGAATTAACCCTAAACCCATGATTCTTGAACTCGGGTTGGAATATGACTCCCAAACCTTGGGTTTACTAACCAAAGTCCTGCTTCCAGGTGGCCAAAGTTGATGAAATTTAAATAAAAGACTCAAAGTCTATTTAGTATTAACAGCCTAAAGTTTCAAAGCAACTGATATCATTTGGGTGGAAAACCAATGGATTACCTGTAATTTAAGGAGCCATTGACTTAAAACATGCAGTTATGGGGTCATTGATCAAAATCTTACTTTCATAAAGCTAAATTACTTGAAATTTTGATGAAGACTTCAAAATGTGCCTTATATTAACTTCTTCAAGTTTCAAGATCATTGAGGTCATTCAGGCCCCAAACAATCGAAGCAATGGTCCATTTTCATGAAAAGTCAAAGGGAAGGTTGACCAACTTTTAGAGGTCAAAACATTATGAGATTTCTATGGCATGCTCAATATAGTTCTAGAAGACATCCCTTTAAATTTCGTGAATTTTGGACACCATTTACACCATAAACTAATAGTGATGGCCCATGTATGCAAAAGATCCATTAATGGGCCTAGTAGTGACTGAGCCCCACGGTCAGTTCCATCTATAAAGTGATCCTGGATGGTTTTTGGGGTGGTTTTCTACTTTAATTTGAATTCCAATTGTTGGAAACCACCTTAGCTTCCCCTAGAGGCTATAAATAAATGCAAGAAGCCCCTTTACAAAGGATCCTAGGTTCCACAAGTTCCAAAACCTCTGCACACTCTGCAAGGAAGATCTTCTTAAGCATTTGGTGATAAGCATCTGGTGGCATTCAGTCATTCTTCTTCCCTTCACAAGTTCAAGATAACAAATGCTTTTGGGGAATAAGATATGCTATTGTCCTCATTTGTGAAGGTTAGGTTACAACCCATGAAAACCCAAAGAAGTTTAGAAGATGGAGACTATGTTCATTTCTTTGATTATCTCCACTAAAGGGGTGTTGGTCTCCTTAAAAGGTTGTGATCTGGCCCTCCTTTGGCCTCATTCTAATCTTTGAATTCTATGGGATTAAAATGACACAACTTTGGTCACGTTGCTTGAACAAATGCAACCCCACTAGATATGTACAAAAAAAATCTGTAAACCACAGTGGTTATTATTAAGGATTTTGAACAATACCAAAGTTGGATTTGGCATTATAAGTTGTTGTTTATTGTCTTTATAGTTCAAAAATGCATATTTCAACACTTTGGAGAAGTTCCAGAAGCAAACAGAGAGGAAGAGGCATAAATGACCATTGCAAGGTAGTGATCGAGCCTGCCCAGTCACTGATAGTGGTCAGTGACAGGACATGGCTAGTCAAATCCCATTTTTTTCATTTTCTACATTTCTTTCCCAAATTTCATGCATATTTCGAATTTTGCTTAGTTTAGATTACATTTGAGATTAGATGGAGGGACTGTGATTTTGTAAAACTTGTAAAGAGTTTTCATTCTCAAGGTTAGAGCATATAAACAAAGGGAATTTAATGTTGATTAGTAATTTCATTCTCATTTTTTTGTGGGTTTGATTTTATGAAATGTGGACTTGAATCCTTAGACTCATCATAATTTTCCACGGCACATTGATTGTACAATTTTTTTTCAGTGCAATTTTATTAAATGTAATTTTGATTTTTATTTTTGGGTAGATTGTATGTCTAGGAGGTTTTATCTATGAATTTCCAAAAGGGGAGATTATAAGGTTTTTTTTAATATAATTGGCTAATTCATGGGTTTGGACAAAACTTTGGTCCATTGAGTTGTATTTTATATTTCTCATAGAATGAATGTGGTTCGCGTCGTTAGGAGTTGAAGTGGAGAAATTAGGAAAACAGGATAATTCGATCAATCTGATCTTGCTCGATGGATTGAATTTGAGTAAGAAGCGATAGCTGATCAATCAAATGGCCGAAAAGATCCCACTGACCTTATGTAGAATTATTTTCAAATTGTGCCAAGATTAGTAAGTTGAGTTCCACAATGAGTACACTTATGAGGTATGAATTGTGGGTTATAACTCTATCAACTCTAGGGCATCCATTTCCACAATCTAAGTTAAGATTTACATTGGAGATTCCTTCCTTTCAGTAGAGCTTACATTGAGAGATTGTACTAAAACTTTAGGCTAAAGAAGATTGCTTTTACATCTCTTGTATAAAATTGAGACCATCTTCCATTTTCAAAGTGTAAATTGACCAAGCGGAGCGTAGTATATGGCAAGGGAAAGTCGTGGCAGAAGGAGTTGAGCAAGAAGAACTTGACCCTTCGATCGAAGGAGTGACTGGATAAGGGTTGTGAGTATATCTTATAACGGTTTGCTATCGCTTGATAGTTGATCTTTGTTTGATTTATGGTTTTTTACCCTGTTGAGGTTTTTCACATTAAAAAATCTACATTCTGTCTTCTTGTGTGATTGATTGTTTATTTATAAGTTTATTTTATTTCTTTCGTTGCATATTACTGGAAGTGCAAGACACCCCAAAAACTTTCAAATTGAAATGTCAATTCCATTTTTACAGTGTGCAACAGGGTTTACATAATTTATGCTTTCTTTCTCTCATTATGCTTCCCATTTTAGCATTAATTCTACTCCTATGATTAAGTCCAATGGAATATTTGTTTATGATGATTCTAGGTTAATGAAGTTAGACTTAAAATTAAAGGCTGGGATCATGTTATTAGAGAGTGCCTGTAGTTGTTTTTGGATTAACAATAACCCCATGAAATCCTTTATATTCTCTCTCCATGGCCTAACTATTGGCATACGTATATAGGCTTCTTGGATGAGTGAATGAGAGTTGAGTCATTTTAGTGAGATATATATTTAGTAAAGTAATCATTGTCGTGGTTTACATTTAGTAAAGTCATTGTCGTGGTTTATATTTAGTAAAGTCATCATTATCGTGGTAAGATGCTGGCCGTGTTGTAGGGCTTATTTTTAAGCACCATCACTATAATATACGAAGCCAATTAGTTTCAAATTGAAATTAGCTTCAATTAGCTCTAATCAATTTTGACCATCCCACATTGTTGACCTAATTAACTGCTCATCTAGTTGACTTCTCTTGAAACGCCTCTCTCTATGCCTTCTTTACTTTTCGACTTCTCCTTTCTTACTTTTCCCCTTCTCACTCTCTCCTCATTATTTTAGTGACCAAACTCAAATGGGAAGTTGCATAGGAATTAGTTGGATATCTTATTATATGTTGAGGAAAATGAATATGGTGAAATTTAAAGTTTTTTTAGGAAGGTATTAATCCATGTCCTCGGTGTACTTTTAGCTATGTCAAGGAAAAGAGCAATAAAAGGTTTCTTTGTTCATATGTCTTCTAATTTTTTTATGATTATAGACTCATGAAGATCTAGTAGGCCTTATTGTCCACATAGTCATTTAACCCTACAAGCTAGATCTTTTGCTTCTCTATTTTTATGCTGCTTTCATTTTAATTTTTTTAGCTCTTTTGTCATGTTGGTTGTTTCCTTTTTTAGGTGGATGCTACTTGGTTTTTCTTTTCAAAAACATGAAGATAATAAATAACTCATTAATTTTTTTCTATACATTCTAAACCATCTCTATTGTTTTAGGCCTCTAAATGATAAATAATACAGGATATTTTAAAATTTTAAAAAAAATTATAATATTTTTACTATCTAATATTGTTAATCTCGTTACCCGTACTAAGCATGGGGGACTTTTCGCAATTATATTATGAATGGAGTTGAAAGATCTTATCATGGATAATATTTGAATATAATTTTTTTATTTTTCAATGATAGTTTCTAAATATAGCACGGATTTCAAACACATAGAAGTATAAAATTATAGTAAGCAGTCACATTTTTAATATGATTTTGATTAGGGCTAAAATTGCGTTAGTATGCATATGTTTATGATGACTATGTGGAGCTTGAGAGTCATTTATGGTCTTGACAACATGGCCATCTAACTCCTAAAATCTCAATTTTTTAAATAAATTTAGAAATATTGGTGTTGAGAGTACTAATCGAGATGAATTATTATTATATATATATATATTAACAAATGGATTAGCTAGTGAGAGTGCTAAAGCTTCCTGTCTCAATACAATGCAAAATCTTTGGAACAAATCTAGCAGGAAAGAAAGAATTAGCCCAAATAAATGTATTATCTTTGATTTAGGAAAATAATGAACTATCTTTTAGTTCCTCTAGGTGTCACCTTTTCATTACGTAACTCAATATAGTGAATGCAAAAGTAAACAATTGTGCTCACTATTCTAGTATAGGGAAATTATGGCAAAAATCACCTTAGGGGGCCACCAAATAAAAAAAAAGCACCACTAGCATTTTGCAAATGGGAATGATCCCATAGGACTATTTTTGTGTGTGTGTGTGTCTGTGTTTTTTTTTTTTTTTTTGTGGAGTGACAGAACATATTTTTTTCTCTTCTTCAGACTTTGTTGTGCTTTCTTTTTTCATTTTCCTGCTTTCCTTCTTATTTTCTTTGCCTACAACCAGTCTCCTGTAATGAAAACACCACCCAATCTTCATCTTCTTTCCTTTCTACCTTTTATTCTTCTAATTCTCCTTTTCTTCTTCTGGTTCTCATCTTCTTCTTCTTTTCCTTGTTTTTTTTCCATATTTTCTTCTTAGTAATGACGAATGGAAGACCAGAATCGGTAGTAGACGATAGAGATGATGCTCCAACGACGTTTGGTAAAGGGCAACGCGAATGAGGGCTACGACGTAATAGCAATGGAGGCATATTCTAGCGATTTTTTTCCTTCTTTTGATTCTGTAACTATAAATAAAGATGGAAAGTTTGGCACTAGAGGATAGTGATTGTAGCAAAGGCAAGACCTAGGATCAGGTAATTGTCTTCTCCGACAAAGGTCGTAGAGGAATGCGCGGGCCATGAGGTGGAGATGAGAGAGTGGTGGGCTCAGTGGGTGTGCTTCGGTTGGATGACACAGCTAGAAAAGATTCTATAGAAGAGAGGGTTATCCCCTCCAAGCACACCCACCATGCTATGCCGGTCCCTCCTTTATCTCCGCTGCCCGTCGCCTCCACTCTTGCCCCTTTATTTATAAAATACTCGTCAACTGCTCGACGAAAAACTTCATAGAGATCTTGGGCAAAGAACCCACTCTTTCAAGCCACTACCTCATCTTCCACCGTTCAAAGCTCTTTTCCTTCATTGAATCATCTCAAGGTAGTTCTTTTGCAATGTGTTGATGCATCATCTATTGAAGACTTCATAGTTTGTTTCTTTAAAGACTTTATGCATTGGTTTTTTGTTTATTCTCATGTGTATGAGATGATACATGATTTTTGGGACGTGCATAATAACTACTTAAAGGAGGAGTCGGTGATATTTTGGTGAGTGTTCTTTGTGCTTGTACTCAGTTGGAAGCTTTGGATGTTTGGTTAGGGATTCATAAGTATGTGGAGAGAGTTGGTTTGAGATTAGAGGGAGTTAGACATTGGGTTGAGATAAACTGATGTGTCACAATCCTCTTATTCAATTGTGAATGCATTTTTTTGTCCAAGGGATTGTATTAGAAAATGACGTCTATTCATCTTATTTGATGTGGAATTGTGTTAAAAGAAGGTAATATAATTTGTATTGGACATGTGTTTAATTCATGGTAATGTAGATTTATGGATTTTGTAGCATCTTTTGTTGATTTATGTAATAAGATAAAACCTCAAAAGATTATCGTTTAGGTATTCAAAAAAAGCTGATAGTTGAACTCATATCGTTTGAATTTAGAAGAAATAAATTTGGAAGATGAAGATTTGGAAGTTTGATTGTTAATTGAACGATCGCAAGTAATATATTTATATGTGTAGTAATATAGATTATATGAATGATGTTTGGAATGTTGTATTTTTGTTAGTAAATTGCATGTATATTGTAATATATGGATTGTATGCATAATGTATGTGAAGATTTGTATGAATGATATTATATGAAAGATTGGAGTATTTATAAATGTTTAAAGTTGATATTGTATGAATGTCTAGAGTTGATTAATTGATGTGGGGAGTTGAGGAATGTTGGCATTTGGAGTATACCAATGTGAATAATTATAGATCAATAATGTGAAGATTTAAAATTGATATGGTATGATAAATGACATTATATATAGAGAAAAGCTCAATTAGTGACTACTGAACCTTATTTAAAAAAACTGTATTAACGAGTGACAACGTCGTCACTTCACAGAACTTAAAAAAAATTCTGTGTTAACGGGTGACAACGACGTCACTCCACATAACCTAAAAAAAAATTTTCTCTTATTAACGAGTGACGGCGTCATCACTTCACAGAACTTAAAAAAAAAATTTTCTCTTGTTAATGACTGATGGCATCGTCATTTCATAGAACTTAAAAAAAAATTCTTTTGTTAATGAGTGACGACGTCGTCACTTCACAAAAGCTAAAAAGAAAATTGTGTTAACGAGTGACGATGTCATCACTTCACAGAACCTTAACTTAAAAAAAAAATGTGTTACCTAGTGATGATGCCTTCACTTCACATAACGTAGAAAAAAAATGAATTGATCATCCACACATTTCATTTAAACATATATCTACAATTTCATTCAAACATATCAAAGGAACACAAATTATAAAAAAGTTCACATTCCTCATCTGTTACAAAACTCAAAAGTGCATTAAAGAACTCAAATTCACAAACATATCAAAGTCCACAAATTGTAAGATTTCTATTACATTCATCCTTGTATTAACATTTCCAACTCTCGTACTATTTGAATTTCCACCAAACTCTTTTAAATCACAAACCTCAATCCTTTTACATCAAATCACAACTTTTGCCTTTTGCCATTGTACACTGGATTTATAACATAAAAAACAAAGTCTCCATAAAACACTTCATTGAAACATATATATCAATAATTTTATTTAAACATATCGAAGAAGTAGAAATTGCAAAAAAGTTCACACCATCATTATTAACGAGCAACGCCAAACTCCATTATTAATAACTTGGAAGAAAGAAACTTTGGCAAAATAAAACATGAGATGAATAAAAAAGAGATGGAAGGATAAACCAACAAATTGCAAATAGAACACCTTGAAATAATTCAACGAAGGATAATAGCTTTGAACAATAGCAGTTTCCAACCTCCAATAAAGCCAATATGCATACCAACAAGAGCAATCACCAACCTCATACTTCACCTCAACCTAACTCTCTCTACATACCCATAGATCATGAACCCAACATCAAAAGCTCCCAACTCTCTCCACATACCCATAACCCAAAACCATGTATTATTTTCATGCAAGTGAAAATAAATGAAGAAACAATACATGAAGTCTTTAAAGGAACAAACTAATACTATACAAAAATTCATAAACATGAAAATGGATGAAAAACAAGGCAAATACTCTATTTGTGCTTCTAAATAATAGTTACACCACTAACTCAAGTTCTACACTCTATATTTGAACTTACTAAACAATGGGAGGAAAACCCTTTCTCAACAATATATACCACTACATTCAACCTTAAACATTGCATTAAAATGCATGAATATCAACTAGATTTTGATTCAAAATCAGTTAATAGTTGGTAGATTGAAAAGAAGATTGAAAAAAAAAAAAGAAAACAAACATGGGGCAGCAGCATGAAATATACATTTTGTTGATGGAGAAGACAACTCACCAACACGTTGCAAAGGGATCATCTTGAGATGATTCAACCAAGGAGAAGAGCTTTGAATTGTGGAGGATAAGGTAGTGGTTCGAAAGAGTGGGTTCCTTGCTCAAGATCTCTATGGAGCTTTTCGTCAAACAACTGGCGGGTGTTTTATAGTTGAAGCAGAAGGAGTGGGTGGCATAGATGAAGGATGGGTTGGCGTGGCGCGTGGGACTGGAGGGGATGACCCTCCTTTCTCTGGTGTTGTCTTCAGCCATGTCATCCACCCCAAGCACACCTGCCTAGCCTACCCTTTTCTCATCTCCACTACCTCCTTGCCCACGCTTTCCTTTAGACCATCGTTGGAGAAGACAGTTACCCAATCCTAGGCTCTGCCTTTGCTACGATCGCTGTCCTCCAACGCCGAACTTTCTATCTTTATTTCTGGTTATAGATGTTAGGTTTATGTCTTGTATTCCGGTTTAGCCAGATGAGTCCACTGGGTTAGCCAGGGACTGGTTTAAGGTCAAGGGTATTTTGGTACTTGTACCGGGGCTTTCTTGGTGGCCAAGAAAGTGGAGATTATATATTGTATAGTCTGTAACCCTAGACCTTACGGCGGCAGCGGCGGCAGTTGCCCGTGGTGCTCCCACACCACGTAGGAGAGATGAGGTGAGAGTGTGGGAATCTCTTGTATGCTTTACTTGTTATAGTGAAGATGTTCGTCCTCATGTGCCCTTGGATGTAGCCCTGTTTGGGTGAACCACGTAAACTCGTGTCTCTTCTTGTGTGTGGCTTGCTTCTTGTTTGATCTTGTGATTCCGTGGATGCGTACAACGAGTGATGTTCAGAAAATCACAACAATTGGTATCAGAGCCACAACAATTGGTATCAGAGACACAACAATTGGTATCAGAGCCACAACAATTGGTATCAGAGCCACAACAATTGGTATTAGAACCGAGGTTGGTGTTCCTCGGGTTTCTGAGCGAGGTGGAGATCGCTCAGTGCTTTGGGGTTATGCGCATCCTGGTTGGGCCACCATCGGAGAAGAAGAAAACGAGATTGGGTTCTCCGGTCTCGCTGGATCGGAGGAAAAAGGATTCACATGTTTAGATCTCGAAGTGATTGCTGCGATTGTGATCTATCTGCTGGGACACACACGATAGGAGAAGAGCGAAAAATTGATCGTGTTGGTGGAAGAAGAAGACAGAGAAGATCTGGTTTCTGCAGATTCGAAACAGGGAAGAGGGTCTCTCATTCTCTGGGTAAACCGGAGAAGAGAAGATCAGATTCGAAATTCTCGAGATTTAGTTTCGAGGTTCTTGGACAGAATCTGAAACAGCGAAGAAGAAGGGCAGCGCAAACCGGAATAGAGTTAGGAGTTTGGGTTGTTGGTCTGAACCAGAAACAGCAAAGGGGCGATGGTTGCAAAGGGAGGTTTTCGCCTGTTCTGATTTGCGCAGACAACTAGATCATGGCCGCCCATTGCCCTCCTATTGCTGCTGCTATGCGTGGTGCTGTTGCTCGTCACCGATCGCATCCGCCGCTGCCCTTCCACCGCTGGAGAATCATCGGTCGCGGGTCGCGGTGAGCCCCGCCGCTGTTCGCCGTCGCCATTGCCGTTGCTGTACCCCGCCGCCGGTCCCGCGCCACTGGTTGCCGGACTCCCAGCCGTTGCTGAGGACAAAGAGGCGTCCTGCAGAGAAACAGTTGACTTGAAGAAGATGACTGCATCCCAGGTTACTGGTTCGGGTCAGGTCGCAGTCCAACCTGAACCTGTTCGTGCAGCAACCCATCGGCAGAAACGGGCTACAGGCCGGGTCAGGTCAGGTCTGACCCGACCCGTTATCAGAAGGTCCAGCCCAGTCAGCAGGTTCAGGCCGGGTCAGGTCAGGTTCGACCCGACCTGTTAGCAGACGGTCCAGCCCAGCCAGCACGTTCAGGCCGGGTCAGTTCAGGTTCGACCTGACCCATGTGCGTAGAGCCCAGCGAGAAGAGTTCAGATCAGTTCGGGTCAGGTGAACCCGACCCGGGTCCGCTCCAGAAGCCCAGCAGACAGCGCAGAGTGACGTCAGCAGTGATGTCAGCATCGGTCAACAGGCAGGTTTGACCAGATTTTTGGCTGAAATTGTTTCTGCGATATCTTGATCATCCGATGTCCGATCGGAGATCCGTTTGCGCCTATGGACTCGTTTCGAGCAGATCTACGCAGTGGAAGAGGTTGATTGGCTATTTGACAATCAAGGAGGAGGTTTGATCGATAGGAGCGTAGAAACTTGTTTCTACGTTATCGGAGCCATCCTGAGTCGGATTTCAGATCCGTTTCTTCCAGCGTGCTCGTGGTGACGAGATCTATAACTTGATGCAGAAATCTAGAGGAGATCTGAACAGATGTGGATTGAGGCTGAAATCGGGTCTACTCGACCTGGTTGTTGTTGCAAACCCAATAATAGGAGTCGCCGGCCTAGTTGCAAAGGGTTTGCTGATTCAAACGAAGTTATTCGTTTGGGGTTCACATGATCGCATGTGACGTTGTTTATCTTGCCAGAGCCAAGCCAGAAAAGCAGTAAGAGGAGCTGATGTGTCAGCAGTTGTCAAACATTTGTTTGATTGATTGATCGGAGGCCCGGTCAAATGGAGTTTTTGACCGCTCGGAGGCAGAGGTTGTTCTGCAATGGAGTCATCTGGACTTGTATTCCCGATCTGTTTTGCTTGCATGCTTGTGGCGATTGGATCTTCACAGTGATGTTGAAGATGGGGCAGGATGGTGAGTGATTCAGATATCACTCAGATTCGTCAATGGTTTCGAGCTTTTAGTTCGAGGTGGAGTTTGACGAGATGAACTTTGCTCAAAGTTCATGTGCTGGTTCAACATGTCAAAGTGTTGAAGAAGACTGCATCCCTGGTGCAGTGACGTGCCATTCAACAGGGTACATGAAGACATTGCCGGTTTTATCTCCTAGTAGCTCGAGTTGTACGGAGTTGTACGGAATTCAAGCCAAGGTGGAGATTGTTAGGTTTATGTCTTGTATTCCGGTTTAGCCGGATGAGTCACTGGGTTAGCCAGAGACTGGTTTAAGGTCAAGGGTATTTTGGTAATTGTACCGGGGCTTTCTTGGTGGCCAAGAAAGCGGAGATTATATATTGTATAGTCTGTAACCCTAGACCTTGCGGCGGCGGCGGTGGCAGTTGCCCGTGGTGCTCCCACACCACGTAGGAGAGATGAGGTGAGAGTGTGGGAATCTCTTGTATGCTTTACTTGTTATAGTGAAGATGTTCGTCCTCCTGTGCCCTTGGATGTAGCCCTGTTTGGGTGAACCACGTAAACTCGTGTCTCTTCTTGTGTGTGGCTTGCTTCTTGTTTGATCTTGTGATTCCGTGGATGCGCACAACGAGTGATGTTCAGAAAATCACAACAATTGGTATCAGAGCCACAACAATTGGTATCAGAGACACAACAATAGAATCAAAAGAAGGAAAAAAAATCGCTACAATATTCCTCCACTACCGTTGCATTGTCTCCCTCATCGGCGTAGCCCTCTGCCAAACGTCGTTGGAGCATCATCCCTACCATCTACTACCAATATCGGTCTTCTGTTTGTCATTGCTGAGAAGAAAACCTGGAAAAGAAAGAAAAGAAGAAGAAGATAGGAATTAGAAGAAGAAAATGGGAATTAAAAGAATAAAATGTAGAAGGGGAAGAAGATGAAGATTGGTTGGTGTTTTCATTATGGGTGACTGGTTGCAGGCAAAGAAGAAGAACAAGAAGATAAGAAGAAAAGTGAAAAAAGAAAGCACAACAAAGTATGAAGAAGAGAAAAAAATATGTTCTGTGAAGTGACGATGTTGTCACTCCACAAAAACATTAAAAAAAAGCACAAAAACGGTCCCGTGGGATCATTTCCGTTTGCGAAATACTAGTGGTGCTTTTTTTGTCTGATAGCCCACTAAGGTGATTTTTGCCATAATTTCCTCTTCTAGTATTATTAACACTCTTAATTTAAGTAATTCAAAATGGTAGTTTTGATGATGGTGGTGGTGACAACGATAACAACAATAGTGGTGGTGGTGATGATAGATCTATTTAATTTGATTTTTAACTAATTACCATCATTTAATCTTAACCATTCTTTAGAAATTCTAAATAATATGTAACTTTGCACTTCAATATTTCATGATTTATTTATAGTTGTCTTATTTTCATCCCATTTTATTGAGCAAAAGCTCTGATGATGACTATGATATATCTTTTTTCTTTGTTTTTATCTTTTTCATGTAAATTTCATAGCTACTTATTGTTTTATCTCATCTTAATCAACACCATAGCCTTATTACATCATCATCATCATCATCATTATATTTTTTTATTATTATGCATTTACATTTCACCTTTTTTTAGTTTTTTTTATGGATATTGTGTAATGTATTACCAACAAGACACATAAACAATGTCATGTGAGCAAGTCAATTTGGAACGGTCTCAAATATTAATAAGATTGATCAATTTTGTGTTTTGCTAATTATTATCTATGTTACAACCAATAGAAATCTCTTCTATTCATTTTCTCTTAAATTTTTTGTGATTTAAATTTCTACATGAAATTATCAAACTTAACATACTTCTTTTCTATTATGAGTGGGTTTTTTCATGTTCATTTTTAATTGTTTTTTCTTTTAAAAAATATATTTGATCTATCTTTTTCATTTTCTTATGATCTTTATGTAGTCTAATTGTTAATTTTAATTTTTAAAATCTTAAATAAATCAATCTCTCTCTCTCTCTCTCTCTCTCTCTCTCATTAGTCTTGCATACAATGTATATGTTCATTTTTTTTCAATACAATGCACTAAGAGACAAATGTTGTGGTGTGCCAATAGAGTAAACTAATTCCTTCAGATGAAATAGAGTTTATGGATTTAGAATTCATGATCATTTGATTTGTTGTAGAAATCTAGTAAGGGGTGTTGGAGTTTTATGTGCATTAACGCAATTAGTCTCCATTTCCTTTACTTTTCTTTATTTTCTAGAGTCCCATATGGGATATGGAGAACTCTTTATGAGGGGTTTATTAATGAATCCTCTTTTTCTTTTGTTATTTATCTTTAGAGTGGGTTAAGATATGCGCATGTGTGCCGGCTGTTCTATTGGAGCAAGGCTGGTCAGGTCACCTGTGGAGGTGGACTAGGCTTGGTTCTCCTTGTGGGTTGGGCCTTGACCTCTAGCATGTATTTTTGGATTGTCGTTGGATCCAAATCACACACTTGAGAATTTCCTGTGAATAGACTTCTGCTCCTCTAGAATAAAACTTTGCACTCTTCTGCTCTTTCTTTCTTGATTATTTTGTTGCTGTTGCGAGTATGCAAAAGTGGCCCTTTGGGGATTTGAGATTCTCCATTATTTTGAATGCATAGTTGCTAGAGATAGTCCTATCGGGAAGACATTTGTGAGTCCATTTTGCACCTGTGTGGGGGTGAAATCTGCCTAAAAAAAACATATCTAAAGATGTGATTCGGCTACTAATTGTTTTGGTAGTTCCCAACCTTTTACTCAGTTGCATTATTTTATAGTTATCTGCAATAATCTGCATACATCGGAAACCAACTGTTTAGGCAGATTTTTTAGTATTTGTGTTGATCGACCGCTTAGGCCTTTTGCTTCCACAAATGTCTTCTACAAAGCTTGCTCTGCTTGGAATGGAAGTCTCATCTTTGACTCTTTGTGCGAGCATATAGTGACTGCCTGATTTAGAGTTGAGTACCCTTTTCTGATAAGAGCCTCCTTTTTTTTATTAAGGGGAATTGTTGCCAAAATTCCAGTAAATGTTTGCAGTTGCGGATTATCAAATTTGACAGCTCGGGAATATTTTCCTAAGGTTTTCAACTTTGTGGGCCAACATTTTAAGATGTGGCGGATAAAAATGGAATATCTTTTAAAATTGATGAAAATTATCTATGTGCTAAATACTGAGTGTCCCCAAACCATATGGAGATGGGCCCACTGGTACTTAAAAAAATGAGTAGTGGAAATCAAATAATTTTGATTATAGAAATGAGATTCTGAATCATCTAGACAATTCCTTATATGGTGTATATCCCAAACATAAAACCACTAAGGAATTGTGAAACACATTAATTAAAGAATATGCCACTGAAGAAGAGGGTACCAAAAAGTATACCATTGAGCAATTCCTAGATTTTCAAATAGAAGAAGGACAATCAGTGGTTACACAAATGAAAGATTTTCAAAAGATAATCCCTGAAATGCATACTAAGGGAATGGAATTACCCAAAGAATTTGTAGTAGGCAGTACTATACAAAACTCCCACCGTCGTGGAAAGACTTTGGGACCATGTTGAAACATAGGAAGAAAGAGATGAAACTGGAAGATCTTATCGCTCAACTTAGAATCCAAGAGCATCACTCTAAACATGTGACCAAAGCTAATCTCATTGAAACTAAGAATTAACAAAAAAAAGACCAAAACCAACTTGTCCAAAGGCAAGACAAATAAGAAGAAGAACAAAAACCAAGCTCTAAAGCCCCAAAAGACAGATACAAAATAAAAGAAATGGAATGCTTTACATGCGGGAAAAAGGGCCACTATACAAAAAAATGTTGCCAAAGAAAAGGAATCAAGGGAAAAATCAAGCTAATCTCATAGAGGAAAGTTTTGTAGTGGTAGTGACAAAGGTGAACCTAGTAAACAACTATAGAGATTGATGGGTTGACACTAGAGCAACATGGTACATCTGCAGTGACAAAAGTGCATTTGTCTCCTACGAGCAAGTCGGAGATGGACAAGAACTCTACATGGGTAACTACTTTATGGCTAGAGTAAATATTGGTCAAGGGAAAATGGTACTGCATGTCTCATTTGACAAGTTTTTGACTCTAACCCAAGTGCTGTATGTGCTCGATGTGTGAATGAACTTGGTGTCTGGTTTAGTACTGAGCAAAAATGGCTTTAAGTCGGTGTTTGAAGCAAATAAGCTTGTAATTACCAAGAATGGACTTTTTGTTGGACAAGGCTATGCTGTTAAAGGCCTTTCCAATCTAAATGTAAATTTTATTGGTAATAACTGTAACACTTCGACCCAAGTTAAGCTTAATTAGCAAGTAATTAATTGTGATTACGAACTAATTGATGCGGTTTTCCTTTATTTGGTCCTAGTGGGTCAAGTTCAGGTCATGGATCGATAGTTAGGTTGGGTTTACCCTTACCTAAGTAGTTGAAAGCCTTTTTTCATAATTTTAGAATACTCGCTTTCACATCATACATGCATCATATTGACATCATCATGTTTGTCTTGTTGAGCTCGTTAACTTCCGTACTTGATTCGAACGCATTAGACGTAGTTTGATTCAATTAGACCCTCATTTGACTTGTCTTGGAAATTCAAGAAAACTAGGACTTTCTTATAATTTCAGAAAATTGTATATATATATGTGCCCAACCACTGACTCATTTGATCTTATCCGTCTATAGCTTCCTCTCTTCATCGTTTTCTCTTCTCTTCTTCTTCTTCTGCTCTGCATTAACGATCTTGCATGTGGAGTTCAAGCAACTACTCCAATTCAGCCCTTTTCTCCAAAGTCCTTGTTAAACTTGAAGTCATGGGTTCTTCATCCTCAAACTTGCTCTCTAATTACTGTGAAGGTAAGCTTTTCTCTTGTTTATTGATCTCTTGGGTTAGTGGAGTCAAGAGGACTCTCAATTCATACATGCACTCATTTATTTCTTTATTTTTGGCATGCATGGCACTTAGGTCCAAAATACCCAAACTAAGCCAAAGAAAGGATTAATGCTCGAAACGTTGAATTGAAGGCAAGTATAAGCAAATTTGGGTTTAATGCATGTTGGTAGTAAATGACTCTTGTAAGTCTATCTCACTGTATGTGTCTATGCAGCCCTGTTGTATTCTGACTTAAAAGCGCCTGACACGACTGGAAGCTTACGGCTAAGCCGTAAGTCATGTACGGCTAGGATTCCAAAGAACAGATAGACTTGATTTTACATTACATTTAGGCTACGGCTAAGCTGTAGAATGTACTACGGCTAAGTCGTAGGCTAGCTGTGACCCCACTGTAAGTCAAGCTACCGCTTGATGTCCAAAGAGCAGTAAATTGGAGAAACCTTCTACGGTCCAGCCATGGCTAAGCCTTATGGTGTGCTATATATAAGCCATACCAAACCGTGGCTAAATCGTAGAACAATCACAGTCCAGCCATAATAGAATGCACGGTCCAATTGTCGTTCGCGGTAAATGCAGAAGGAATTCTGGGGCACCACGGCTGCGCCATAATGCATAATACGGCTAAGCTGGAAGTCACCCACAACTAACCCGTGAGTTCGCTGAAATTAGGATTTGATAGGTATGAGACCTTGTAGGGCCTTAGCTTTTGGATCCTTGTATACCATTAACTAGCCCAAAGGAATATGGAAAGATCATGAAAAGTCTTGAAGGCTGAGACTTATTCATGTGATGTTGTCCATCGATTAAGCACTTTCCCATAGGTGTTGGTTTAAGGGACTTCCTTACACCTTCCCAATGCAATGTAACACCCAAGAAAAACAACTGTGTATCAAATAACTTAAAAACTACATCATCATGCACGGTTAGAAACAATGGATGACTAGATTAGGGTTGGCTATTAAACCTACCTCGATTCTCTAAAATTGAATTGCATGACATATTGGACGATGTCTCTTGTCCTCCACTCTTATGCATGGTATTAAATGATTATTGTATGTTTTCCAGTATCATATGCATGGAACCCACTTGACATGTTTGTGATACAATTACGTTGACTGTTGATATTGACTTGAGTATGAACGTATTGCACGCTTAAATTGAACACGTATGTTTGGTGTTGCATTGTTTTACTCAAGTTCACATATATGATTGACTTGAAATTATCTGGCGCTACTCAGCCTCAGCCTTAGGATACTCGATGAGGTTGACTTTGATGTAGTATGTATGTTGCCACTGCAGTGTGCTCATGTCTTGGGACTTCTGGACCCCAGGAAACCTAAGACCCATTTGTACCCTGGCCTAGTCGATAGTGTTCTCTTCATGTATAGATCTCTAGAGGAAGGATATGACAAATATAATAGCCAACTATTATCCATTGCATTCATCGATCCTTCTAGTATATTTAATTCAATTGCCCGACGTGCCTAGTTTCGAACTTGAAACTCCATGAATCTTATGTCTTTACTGCCCTTGCGGCAACGCATTTTGGTGCATGGAGGTCGTAAACCATGGCTAGAAGCAAAGCCGTGCGGTTTCCTTGACTCGAAGCGGATTCATTTTATACTCATAATATGTCTAGTTTACTAAACTTGGACTCTGTTAATCGTATGTTATTAATATTTTTTAGACACAATGCGTGTTACCTTAATTTTGCTTATACTTTGCTGAATCGTCGTATTCACAAGTTGTTAAATGGTGTTACAGGTTCAAGTCCCAAACCCGGTCTAGCGCAGATCTAGGTATCGTAGAAGGAAGACCTTTATGGTTCTTTCAGATGGTATTGGATGGACAGCAGAATGTTCACTGACTAATCCTCATGGCAAGAGCGATCCACTTGTAGTTAAGCGTTATACATGGGTTTTTGGGTCTTTTAGCATTTGCATGATTGCATCCATGTAGATTGCCCTATAAGAACTCGATCTTATTATGTCTCTATGTTTGTATCTTCCTATATTCCCTCCTTAGTATGTTATTCGTGATCTCCTTGCATGCATGAGCACATCATGTTTGGGTTGTACAAATCATGTATATAATTAATCTACTAACCTTGTTACTGAATATTAATCTTTAGACTGTTCATGGTTGTAATGCGCTTGCTGAACTGTTCAAGGATAAGGAAAAGAAACTTATAGGTGATATTAACAGGCTTCCGCGCATTAACTGTTTGAACAGATGATCTGTTCATTAATTCATATGTGTAAGCATATAAATATCTCTTGTGTAATTCCATTCGGACTCCGGTCTAGGTGTGAATTGCCCTGGAGTACGTGTATCATTGATTGGGCTAATCCTAATCCCTGATTTCTTGGGCTCGGGTCGTGACATACATATTGTATGATATCAGAGCAACCACTGTGAACAGTCCTACTAAAAGATGTAGAACGTAGGAATGTGATGAGCACACGTTAAAATATGTCCGAATGTCAACTATTTGACTTCAATGTCTAATTAGTTGACTGGGTAGGTATATATGTTATTGTTAAATGGGTTTTCTCTTACAGGTCATTGGTACGTGATATAGCAGACTCGTTTGACAACACTCATGGCCTACGATGGTTTTCCAAAGCCTTATATCGATATCCTCCGTTGGGAGTTGGGATCTCTTCGAGCCATACCTTACGTTATTCGGACAACAGCCCTGGTGACTATTCTTCAAGAAGCCGAATTGTCCAGAGAAAGGCATACGTTAGAAGAAAGTATCAAGCGTCTTCTTCCAGATTCATACGAAGTTATATGCATACAAAGACAACTCTTGGTGTGCATATTCCAAGCACGAGAGATACTTGGGACGCATGTCAATTTCTTGTTGTACAGATCTTGGACGTTGAACAACAATAACGTTACACCTGAAGCGCATTTCCACACCCGCATGGAAGCACTGCTAGAGCAACGTGAGGAGTACCTCAACACTATCTGAGAAGTTGTTATCTGGTATTTGTTGCACAGGGGACTGCACACCCTTATCGCACCATATTAGAGGTAGCTCCTCAGTTTATATTAGAAGAGTACTTGATCTTACGTTTCTGTTATCTCCTCTTCTTTAGCCCTTTTTGTTGAGCATTTTCTATTCTCCTATTTCAATATAGAGTTAAGCCCCTCACTTAGTAATACTTTGAAGTTAAGTCCCTCACTTCGTAATACTTCGAATGTGTAGTGAATGGATTGGAATATCGGTTGTACCCACAGATGTAGACCTAAATATGCAGTACTAGAAATGAGCGATTAAATCTAATAAGTAGGAAGTATATTCACCATTATGCATTAATGTGAGATTGATCCTTTATATTGAGTGCATCGCAAATTCATGACAAATGCTTTTAAGGCTGAATACGATTGACCAAAAGGTTATTAATTTGAGACAATTTTAAGCTTTCAAGATAAGTTTTGAAATCCTTAACGGTTTGTAGTATTGATGGGAATGCCTAGATGGCAGAAAGTGACCTTTGAAGATTGAAATATTTTCTTATTCAAGTATTGAAGATTTGTCAAACAGTATGAAGTATGGGATGACTCTAGCAAATTGATTGAGTTTAGCTTAGAAGAACATACTGGAAGAAATGACAACGCATGAGAATTAGAGATAAAGACATGAATTGGAAGTTCGTAGATAGACTTTTTGCTTCTATAGTTAGTTGGCAATACGTACGAATAAAGAAGATACTAGGGAAATTAAAGGGTTGGTTACATGTTCCCATGATGATGATGAGAACTCAGTAGTCATTGTGGTGATCATTTGATGCTTTGCTTCCCTCCGGCAGGTGACTCAATCTCAATGTACTCTTCGGAGAAACAAATGGTTGCTTGACGTAGCATTACATTAACACTGAAGTTAGTCTATTAGAAACTTTGGCGTTGTATGACAATTCTACCATCGACGAATGTTCTTCTATTAGTTTGATGTGTACAAGTTAAGTTCTGTGATTGTGACAATTGAAGAATCGATCTTGTAGATTCTAATGAGAGTGAATAGAGACCAATTTTGTTATTGATTTAAGGACTAAGAAAGTGTATCTCTAGTGGGCCGTTTTGATTCTTCTATTTCGTAGTTCGATATGTCCCATAACTTCTTATAAGATCCCTACCAAGCACCTTAGTTTTGATTCCCTTTTGAACACTAATCTTGTAGTCTCATACCAAGTGAAGGTATAGTCAGCTGTTTTGACTCTTAGTTAATTCTCTTTGATCACTTATCTTCAATAGCTTAGTGTTATCCTATACCAAGTACCTTAATCTTTAGTGCACTGTCCATGACTGTGATTAATAGGACGTAAATCCCTTGGTTCCATTTGAACTCTAAGACTAAAAGCTTCTACGCGAGGATATCCTTCCATTGTGAAACTTTCTTAAAGAACTAGTGAAATCGACTGAGTCTTATAATTCTCCTCACGACATATCCGTTCCAATGATCGTTTCTGTTTCCCTTTTTGTGACTATTAGAACTCGCCTGAGGAGTCTTGTTGTTTCTTTTTGTTGCTTACTATTTCCCTTTCTGTTGATTCGACCTTATGTCATGTTCCTATGTTTTTAATTAATTAAAGATTAATTAGTCTCCTTCCCATTTACTTCTTTTGATTTTCTAAAGTCCCATATTGATTATGGAGAACTCTTTATGAGGGGTTTATTAAAGATTCCTCTCTTGCTTCCATTATTTATGTTTAGAGTGAGTTAAGTGGCGGTAACCACAGACGTGTGTACACGCGCTGGTTAGCCTTGTCATGCCATTCGTGGGCCAGGTGAGGCAAGTATGCAGGCTGGCCAAGGCCGGGTCTTCAGTGTGGAGCGGTTTGAGGGTAGGCCATTCATTTAGGTTGACCCCTAGGCTTGACCCACACGGATGTCCTGGCATAGGCAAGCCAGGCCTGACTCGCCCCGACCTTCCGATCTTGCCTCGCCTGCCCACTCACGCAAACACAAGGACGACACAGCCGGCCGGTGAGTGCTCATGACTGTGTTAGGGGAATCATTAATAAACTGCACATAAAGAGTTCGCCATAATTGATTTGAGACTATAGAAGATAAAGAAAAGTAAAGGAGATGGAGATTAAGTGCTTTAATGCACGTAAAGCTCCTACAATCTCCGACATATAAAGTAGAAGAAGAAATAGAAGAGTAATAAGCTGTTGCTAGTCATACTTATGAGAACACGCATAAATGTAGGTGAACAAGTCTTGAACCTTCACTTAGTGTAATATGTTTGAAATACCAAAACTGTACAATGAACTATGATCTTGAACCATGCGTTTATTCGGTAAATCTTCCATACAACAGACATGATCTCAGGGTTTTAGGGACTCCTATCCTAGTATTCATAAGTGCTCTAAAGAGGACCCTATTCTCTCATAGGAAGCGACCTGACTTCCACACTCATATAGGTATGCTCTTTCAAGGATGCTCCTATAAAACACCCTGCTTATAAAAGACATAGAGTTTTACCAACTATTATATAGGATTTGAACACTTCACATCATAGGAATGGTTATATTCACATTTGAGGGTTTTGAACTATTCCCACAGTGCCACCCAATGATAACTTCGTCTTTCCAATTGAACCCATCCCATGGGATCTCTGTCACAGGGGAAATAAGCTCAATTTGGGCTGTAAACATGTTGTCCATGCAAACACATGAGAATTAACCAAAATTAAGCAATTACCAACATGGGTTCATACAAGTTAAGCTTATACTTGCCTTAATTGAGTTCAATTACACCAACAGCTGTCCTTGGGCTCATTCACATCCAAACACCATACACTGCTATCATGCATGCATGAGAAAGAGAAAGAAACATCATGAGCATAGTCATGGACTCAGGGAAACAAGAAGAAGAAGATGAGGGAGATGGAGGAGACCTCTAACTCACCTCAATCCAATCACCAAGGAATAAAAGAGCACAATTTCTTCTTTTTGGCTTGATCGGTGGAGAAGAAGAATCAAGAGGGAGAGAGAAATGGAGCTCCACGTGAACTGAAAGAGAAGAGTGAGAGAGAGCTTGAGTCGGTGGAGTGGCTATATATATAGGATCAGATTGAAGGCCTATTTGCAAACAAGTCCAAGTCATAAACCAATTTCCAGTTTGAGTCAAATCCGGGTCCAATGGAATCATGTGACATCGGTTGAAATTGACGTAATTATGAAAGTTAACGAGCTCAACGAAAGAAACATGTTGTCATAAGATGATGCAAAAATGACCATATCGAAGAAAAGCTAAAATTACGAGAAAGGGCTTGGTCTACCTAATCCAGGTCAAACTCAACCCAACTACCTATTCATGCCCCGCAACTAAATCAAGCTACAAGCAAAACACAATTAACAACTAAAACAACAGTAATTAGGCACTAAACGAGGTCAAGCTGGGTCAGAGTGTTACAATCTCCAATAAAATGGGTTGGGTGTCTGTTATTTGTGACTTGCCCTCTTTTAGGCTTAAGTCCCATTTCCCTCGATATTGAAAGTACTCGATCTCTAGTGAGACTTTTTGTCACTGAATTAGCTAAGTTGTACATTGAGCTCACAAAATCTAAAGTAATTACTCCTAGCTTGAGTAATTGCCTCAATAGATTATGGCTTAGAAGCATATGCATGGATTTCTCATTGTAGGTTTTGTTATGTACCTTATCAATTGCTGATTTAGAATTATCATGTAAAGTTATGACTGAAACTGGTTTATTCCACAATGGAATCTCTATCAATAGGTTTTTCAACCATTCAGCTTCCTTAGTGGCCGATGCCATACCTATCATCTCCGCATCCATTGTGGATCAGAAAATACATGATTACTTCTTTGATTTCAAAGAGACAACTGCATTTCCAAGAGTAAATACATAACTGCTCGCAGACTTAGATCTTTCAAAATCCAATATCCAGTTGGCATCGCTATACCTTTAAGTAAAATGGGATATTCCTCTTAATGCAAAATGGGATATTCCCTTTAATGCAAACCATAATTAATGGTTCTCATAAGGTATTTGAATACCCGAATAATAGTTGTTCAGTGATCATCACTGGTGTTACTTGTGTACCTGCTCAACTTACTTACTGCATACACAATGTCAGGTTTAATATATTTCATGATATACATTAGACATCTAGTAGCTGTAGAAAAGTCTAATTAAGATACACTTTCTCCTTTGTTCTTTCACAATTTGGCACTCTTATCAAAAGAAGTGGAAACATCATTCCCTCCAAACTTGTTAAACCTTTGAAGGACTTTTTTAATATAATGAGATTGAGATAAAATAATCTCTTCAGAGTGTTTATGTATTTTTATTCCTAATATTATATCAACCCTACTCATATTTTTCATGTCAAACTTAGAACAAAGGTACTTCTTAGTGTTCTTTACTAAAGTAAGAGATTGGTTTCAAAGATGAGCATGCCATTCACATACAAGCATATAATAATGCAAGAACTACCAAAATCTTTATAGCAAACACATTTGTCGGACTCATTAATTTTAAAACCTTCTGAAATTTTCACTTGGTTAAACTTCTCATGCCACTACTTAGGAGCTTACCTTAGGGCATACAAGAATTTAATTAACCTGCAAACTTTATTCTCTTTCCCAACTACGGGAAATCCTTCAGGTTGCTCCATATAAATCTCTTCTTCCAAATCATCATTTAAAAATGCAGTTTTTACTTCCATTTGATGAATGATCATATTGACAATGAAAGGTTGACAATTAAGACTTTGATGGTCATGATCCTAGTCACAGAAGCATATGTGTCAAAATAGTGAACTCCTTTTTTTTTCGCTTAAAGCCTTTTGTAACTAGTCTAGCTTTGAACTTTTTTTTTATCAAGCAATCAATACTTGATTTCTTTTTGAATATCTATTTGCAACCTAATGGTTTAGTTCTTGTAGGAGGATCTACTAATTTCCAAGTATGATTGGTCAACATATACTCAATTTCAATATCAAGAGCCTCTTTCCAAAAAGCAGCGTTAGAAGAAAACATGGCCTCTTGATAAGAAGTAGGGTCATTTTCCAAAATATAGGTAATAAAACCTTAGCCATGTTATAAGAGATATTATTATGGGTGGATGCCCATATTGGGGCCCACATTAGATAAGGAAAGCAATTAGGGTTAGAGTCCTTCCTTATTAAGTTGCTTGGGGAGGAAGCAATCTTATTTTATAAATAAGATCTTCTTCCCTCCTTTGTTATGTACACATCTCTCAGTAATAAGAAGATCTCTCTCTCTTTCTCCCTCTACTTCTCGCTCTTTTTTCATTACGTTATCAGCACTGCTCAGTGTATATACAACAAAGCACAGCACCATAAAGCCACCCACCATCCCTCTTTTTTCCTTGCTCAGTCTACATGTAAAAAGTACAAATCAACTTTTTCAAGCCACCCTTTTTCTTTTTTTTTTCTATTTTCTCTCTCTGTGTTTCACGTGCAAGAGAACAAAAACACTTAGTCCACTCAACTTTTTTTTGCCTCTACCTGTGTGAGACAAAAGAAGACCATACAGTCAAACCTTGTTTTACCAAATAAAGGGTAGAAATCTCGTTTATGCGATATCTTGGCCATCCAAAATCATATCAATGATCCGTTGGAACCTACGGAAAACTTAGAAGCAGATCTACACGTTGAAAAGTAAAAGGAGGAAGATCCAACAGTAAAATAATTTTCGTTATTTATAATCTTTTATTAGTTTAATAACTATATATACATATACTCTTATTCTTATTACTCTTATTTGGAGATGAATGGTTATTTTTTTTTTAACAAGGGGAGATCAAGAATGGATCATAAATAAGAACCTGAAGTTCTATATTAATACGGACCTACAGTTCCATATGAATCAGAAGTTTTTTCTAAATCCGAACCAGAAGATCCGTGGATTATTAAAATATAAAACAAAAAGTTCTCAGATCCACAATATGAACTTGAAGATTCATATTCCTAATCAAATCTGAAGTTTGATATTTAGATCCAGAAATAAAATCAATAGGCCATAATATCAAGCCCGAAGCCTTGACAGAATCTCAAGTTTTTATTAAAGAAGCTGAAGTTCTAATTTATGAACCTGAAGTTCCAAGTCAAGCAGAAGCTTTACCAAAACATGTTGTTTTGGATTATTAAAGTCGATAGCTTGATGTTTTCAATTTTAAATAAGCTAACTTGATCTGACATTACTCACCCTTTAATTTATTCTGAATGTTTTAAAAGTTTATTGTTAATCTTTTATCTTCCTTTGCATATCAATGATCATGTATATTTTTCTTTTCCAACTCTTGCATAATGTCAAATTTAGTCAAACTTGAATTTAAAGCCCTTAACATTATCGGAGACAACTACTTATCTTGATACTTGGATGCAAAATTACATTTGCAATCCAAGAAACTTGGAAAGACAATAGAAGAGGGTAATAAAGAGTCTTAGGAAAATAGAGCATTGGCACTCATCTTCTTGCAACCTCAAGAATGAATATCTCACTGAAGAGGACCCAGCAGGTCTTTGGAGATCCCTGAAGGATAGATATGATCATCAGAAGATGGTCATATTACCAGTGGCTTAGAACGAATGGCTAAACCTGAGATTTTAGGACTACAAATCAATATCTGAATATAACACTGTTATTTTCAACATTGTTTCCCGTTTGAGATTGTGTGGGGAAAAGATTATGGAAGAGGATGTCAGAGAAAACGCTGTCCACTTTCCACGCATCAAATGTAATCCTACAGCAGCATTACCGTGAAAGACATTTCTCTAAATACTCAGAACTAATTTCTTGTCTTCTTGTTGCTGATCAAAATAGCAAAGTCTTGATAAAGAATCATAACTCCAAACCAACTGGATCAATGGCAATGCCAGAAGCAAATACCAATTTCAATTCTAGCAGAGGCAGAGGAATGGGGCATGGGAGAAACAATTCCTCCAGAAGATGTGAAAAAAAAAACTCCTCTAAACGAGGAGGATTTCGAGGTCCTCCCCCAAAATTCAAAAACCAACAAAGTGGTCTGATATTCAGAAACAGTAAAATCAAGATCAACATCAGAATCCACCAAATAAATCTGCCCACCGTTCTAATGACCCTTGGTACAGATGTGGAAGGAATGAGCATTAGTCACGTAATTGTCGTACACCAAAAGACATGGTGGAACAATATAAAGCATACAAGGTCTCTATTCATTCTACAGAGTCAAATGATCTGGAAGATTGGGATTAGGATACAGTTCTACAAAATGATGATTACCAATTGGATATTATAAATTTGGAGACTAGAGATTTTTTTGAAAACGAAAATGGCTAACCTCTGAAAAATGAGGCATTTAATGCTAAGATTGGAACCTTTCCTGGAATCGTTTAGAAGACCAAATAAGTATTTTTCAAAATCTCTATTAAGAATGATGTTTTCTTTTTTTTTTTTAGATATTTCCTTCTACTTGGATATTTTATGCTGGATGATTTATTATTTTTCAGTTTATTAATTTGATAAACCTTTTTATGGATGTTTTTATGGATATTTTTGTGATGGATGACTTCTTATTATTCAGTTTATAAATTTGATAAAATTTTTATGAATCTTTTTTAATTTATATCATGTGATTGCTTAGTTATATATATTTTTTATTATCTTTTGTTTAAAGGTATGGACCACGAAAATGGGGATACTTGCTGTCTTGTAGATAATGTTACAACACATACCATGTTGAAAAACCAAAAGTTTTTCTCAGAATTAATATTCAATCTACGAAAGGTATCCACCATCGCTAGACCCGTGTAAATAATTGAAGGCTTTGGCAGAGCCCACATGACGTTACCTAATGGTACTCATTTATTTCTTAAAGATGTATTGTTCTCTAGCAGTTCCTAAACAAACTTACTCAGTTTCAAAGACATTAGAATAAATGGATACCATATTGAGACTGCTAATCAAGGTAACAAGGAAATGTTACTTATCGTTACTAGTATTGGATGCTATAAGCAAATACAAAAAACATTAAGGGCACTTTCTTCTGGATTATCTTATACAACAATATCCATCATTGAATCAAATTCGATTTTGAGCAAAATGATACAGTTAACCCAAAGCTGAAACTAAGCCTGAAGCTTAGCAACCATCAGACTTTATTGCTTTGGCATGATAGGTTAGGATACCCCAGAGTTACCATGTTAAAGAAAATCATTGATAACTCTGTTAGGTACTCCTTAAAAAACCATAGATTGACCATACCTAATGTGTATCTATGTATCCTATGTTCACAGAGAAAGCTAATCACTGACCTTCCTTTGTTAAGATTGTATTAGAATCCCCATCTTTCCTGCAAAGGATACAAGGTGACATTTGTGGACCGATAAATCCACCTAGTGGACCACCGTTTAAGTATTTCATGGTTTTGATTGATGCTTCTACCCGTTGGTCGGATGTTTGCCTACGTTCAACTAGGAATAGCATTTGCTTGCCTATTAACACAAGTTATAAAACTTAGGGCCCATTTTCCTAATAATCCTATTAAGTCTATACAACTTGATAATGTGAGCGAATTTACATCACAGGCCTTTGATGACTGCTGTTCATCTCTCGGCATTATTGTGGAACATCCTGTCCCTCATGTCTATACTCAAAATGGCTTAGCTAAATCCCTGATGAAGCACATTCAACTTATTTCTAGGACTATACTGTTGTAGTCTAAATTACTAGTTAGTGCTTGGGGACATGCTGTGTTACATGCACCAATGTTCATTAGACTCCAACCCATAACCTACCATTAATACTCCCCTACATAGCTTATATCGGGATATAAACCTAATATTTCTCATTTGTGCAAGTTTGGTTGCGCAGTTCTAGTTTTTATACCACCCCCTTAGCGTACTAAGTTAAGACCACTACATAAGTTGGGAATCTATATGGGTTATGACTCTCCTTCGATTTTTTGATTTTTAAAAATAATGACAGGAGATGTTTTTATTGCTCATTTTGTTGATTGTCAATTTGATGATACAAAATTCCTACTATTAAGGGGAAATAAAGAATGTATTGTTCTTGCAAAACAACCCGTTCCTGAAGAATGGCATAAACTAACGTGGAATAATTCCACTTTGTCTCATCTAGACCCACTTACTTTACAATGTGAAAATGAAGTTCGTAGAATTGTGCACTTACAAGAAATTATAAATAGATTACCTAATGCATTTAATGATGCAGCAAAGGTAACCAAGTCACATGTGCCAACTATGAATGCACCTGCTAGAATTAATGTCCTTGTAGGACAAAGCTAAAAAGTGGCGACAAAAGAGTTTATAATACGTCAGAAGCACGGTAGACATATAGGCTCAAAGGATAGAGCTTCGCAGAAAAGGAAAAATGTACAATCAGCATCATGTCCTCCCAAAGATATACTTAACACTCCTGAAGAGGTTCCCCCCAAAGAGTCTTATAACGCACCCGAAGAGGTTATGAAAAAATCCACTCTATTTAGAATAAGGAAAGTCCTTGATGAGACTATAAAAGCCCTAAAGAGTCACCGGTATCGGATAATGAAGAGATCTCTATACTTTACAATTATTCAAGAGAGAGATGGGGTATAAAATGAATTTTCGTATAGATATCAAGGGAACAGGAGGATGATGACTGGAATATAGGACCACGTACTATAAATGAATATCGACAAAGAAAAGATTGGCCAAAATGGGAATGTGCCATTACAGCAGAGTTAGAGTCTCTCAATAAACGTGGTGTATTCGGACCTATAGTACAAACTCCAAAAGGTGTTAACCTTGTAGGTTACAAGTGGGTGTTTGTAAGAAAAAGGAACGAAATGAATGAAATTACTAGATATAAGGCAAGACTTGTGGCACAAGGTTTCCTGCAAAAACTTGGGATTGGTTATGAGGAAACATACTTTCCTGTTATGGATATAATGACATTCAGATATCTTGTAAGTTTAGCGGTTTCCAAAAATTTAGAAATGAGACTCATTGATGTTATGACCACTTATTTTTATGGAGACTTAGACACAGAAATTCATATGCAATTCCTAGAAGGATTTACTTTGCCTGATGCAAAGCCCAAGAGTACGTACTCAATACGACTAAGACGATCATTGTATGGATTGAAGCAATCGGAAGAATGTGGTACAATCATCTCAGTAAATATTTGTCTAAGGAAGGATATGAGAACAATCTCATTTGTTCATGTATTTTCACAAAGAAATCCTTAAAAGGATTTACAATAGTGGTAGTTTATGTTGATGATATAAATTTGATCGGAACTCCAGAAGTGCTTGAAATAATTGTTGATTATTTGAAAAGAGAGCTTGAAATGAAAGACCTTTGAAAAACAAAATTTTATTTCAGCTTACAAATCAAGAGAAGTTTTAGTGGAATATTAGTCCATCAGTCTAATTATACCAACAATGTTTTGAAACGCTTTGGTATGGACAAAGCACATCTATTAAGTACTCCCATGGTTGTATGGTCTTTAGATATAAACAAAGTTCCATATCATCTAATTGAAGAAAATGAAAAGGTATTGGGTCCTAAAGTACCATACCTGAGTGCTATTGGTGCTTTAATGTATTTAGCACAATGTACTAAATTGAACATTTCATTCTCAGTGACTCTACTTGTTAGATACAGTTCTGCACCAACGCAAAGGCATTGGACTGGTATTAGACATATCTTACGCTATTTACATGGCACAATTGACTCAGGACTCTTTTTTTATAAAGATTCCAAGTTTGTAGGATATGCAGATTCAAGATATCTTTCTAATCCTCATAAGGGTCGATCATAGATAGGTTATGTATTTCTTCGTGGTAATATTGTTATTTCTTGGCGCTCTACTAAACAAACTTTTGTAGCTATTTCTTCTAACCATGCTGAGATTTTAGCTCTCTATGAAGCCAGCAGGGAATACGTGTAGTTAAAATATTTAATTCACCATATTCGTAGTTCTTGTCAATTGCCTCTTAGTATAGGTACCCTAAGCGTTATCTATAAAGACAAATGAGGCATGTATTCAACATATTAAAGAAGAATACATTAAAGATGTCAAAACAAAGCACATTGCACTAAAGTTCTTCTTCACACATGAGCTTCAAAAACACAATAAGATCAAAGTCAAGTAATTTCATTCAAGTAACAATTTGGCCGATTTGTTTACCAAGTCATTACCAAAGTCAACATTCCAAAAACTTGTACATGAGATCGGCATACGTAGAGTTTATCATCAAACAACGTAAAGGTTATTGTTATCAGAAAGAGTAACTGATTAGGGGTAGGCATCCTGAAGCATGTATACCCAGGACATATGTGGGCTGTACTCTTTTTCCTTCTCTAAGTTTTATCTTGCTGGGTTTTCCTAATTATGGTTTTAACGAGGTAACATTATGCACGTCCAACACCACTTCAAAAATTTTGTAGAACGTTGTACTCTTTTTCCTTCACTTTGGTTTTTATCCCATTGGGTTTTTCCTTTACAAGGTTTTAATGAGGCAACTGTTATTGAATGGTGGTCATCCAAGGGGGACTGTTATAAGAGATATTATTATGGGTGGATGCCTACATTGGGGCTCACATTAAATAAGGAAAGCAATTAAGGTTAGAGTCTTTCCTTATTAAGTTGCTTGGGGAGGAAGCAACCTTATTCTATAAATAAGATGTACCTCCCCACTTTGTTATGTACACTACTCTCAGTAATAAAAAGATCTCTCTCCTTCTCTCTCTACTTATCTCTCTTTTTCCATTAGGCCAAAAGTAATTTCCTTTTTAGATCTATTACTCCTATGAGGTTCTAGGTCTTCAGGTTTAGACTTACTAAGTGGGGTTGGTCCAGTAATATTAGGGTTGCTACTAGAAGTAAAAATGGCTTGTTTAAAGGAAAATCATTTTCAAAGAAAATAACATCTCTAGATTCAACAATTAAATCTTTGTCTGAACTTGAAATAACTAGGAATTTTTCTATACTGTTGGCTCATAAGAAATAACAAACAACACAAAGGTTGTAGTCAAAAGATCACAGAAAAGCAAGCTTAGATTTTAAGCTCAGTGCCACAAAAACCCTAAGGTTATGAAATACCAAATTTTTGGATTATCAAAGTGGTGGAAACTCACAGGATAGCTCTAAAGTATGCATAAAAATAGTTCTTCAAAATTTCAAGGCATTTGGACTTCATTTCAACTCGAACTCAAGTTCTAATGGCTGTCTCCCAAGTTCCATAAGGTTGCTGTGCAAAGTAATACCTCTGGATGGCCAGATGAGCTAAAGTTTCTATGGAAAGCTCAAATCATTTTCATAAGTGACTTCTTAAAGTTTCAAGTCTTTCGGATCTCATTTGACCCAAATTCAATAAATATGTAAGTTTTGGGCTAATGATCCCTAAACCTAAGATCACTAGGCAAAGTCTTGTTTCCAAGAGACCAAAATTGATGAAATTCAAATGATGGACATGAAATAATCTCAGGGTCAACTCCTCAAATTTTCAAGACCATCAAAAGTCATTCAGACCCTAAATAGTTGAAGAAATGGTGCATTTTTATCAGAAGATGATAGGGGAAATTGACTAAGCTACAAAATTCAAAATGTGATAAAACTTCCATAGCATGCTCAGAATAAATAGAAGATATTCCTCCAAGTTACAGGACAATTGGACTTTATTTGATGCCAAGAGGTCTCAGCAACCAGCCTAGTGGTTGCGGAGCTAGACCTTATTGGTTACTAAACATAAATTGTGCTTTCCAAAGTAAAAAATAGATGAAATTCATCTTGAAGTCTCAAAATATGTTCAGAGACAATCTCTCCAAGTTTTATGAAGATTGGAGATCAATTAGGTCGAAAAACCCCACGACCAATTGCCAACGGTCGCTGTTGCTTTCCGTGATTGAGAGCAATCGGTCATGGAGACAAAGGGATCAAGTTGGGCAACTTATGAAAGTCAAAATGGGATGGAACTTTTACAGTAAGCTCAAAATAATTTTAGAAGAAATCTCTCCAAGTTTGATCAAATTTGGACTTCGTTTGATCACTGGAGGTCATAGTAACCGGCCGAAAGGTCGTAGGAACAATTCTTCATGGTTGCAACAAAAGAAAGCATTTTTCAAAGTATAAAGACCCATGAAATTTTTCTGGGATCTCTAAAATACATTTAAGAAAGGTTCTTCAAAACTTCAGCACATTTGGAGGTTATTTGAGAACAAAACAGTCAATAGACGAATAGGTCGAGGGAATATGAAAAAGGACAACCGGTTATTGTTCAATTCCACAAACGGCCAACAAATCAAATTCCATCACATGCTAAGTTCCATGACTGACCACTACTCCAAGTCTGTGACTGGCCATTACATATAAAGCTTGCGACCGGTTACTACATCTAAAGTTCAGTCACTGAACAACACTTATACTGTATACCCTCGGTCTTTGGTACCCTAAAACATCATTGACAGTTTTAGTGGATATGATCGGTTATTTTAGTGGATATGATCGGTTATTCTACTTTATTTCAAATTAGAACTTGCCAGAACCGCCTCAACCACTTTCAAGCTTTATAGAAGGGGACTTTAGCAACACTTTTCACCAGACTTCGGGAATCCATGGAATCCCAAGGTATCCAAGGCATTGAAGACATCCACACCTCCAAAGCATCCATACTGAGAGATTTTGCTTCAAGTTTTCATCTTCCTAAGTTCATCTCCACTCACCAACACAAGGTGAGACAATGTTTCAGACTTAAAGAGAGGTCTTCTTTAATCTCTCTAAGCCTCATGGAGAAATTTCTCCTGTGCTGAAGAATCTCAAGAACGAAGGACGATGAAACCATGTATTGTTTGATTTTCCTACTCAGGGTGAATTAGCCATTTTAGGGTTGTGAAAAGACGATTTATGGAATTACTTTGTTTCTGAAATAAATAGAATCAAAGTGACACAATCCTGGTTGTTCGTTGAAGCCAAAATCAGCCATCCTCTTCGACTTGTACAGATACAGTCCATGGCAAAAAGCAGTTAACTATCAAAGACCACGGTGATTCCAAATGTGGTCTTGGATACTCAAACCATAGCGTGAAGTGCCTAGATGATTAAGACAGGCTAAAGCACCCCAAGGAGTCACCCAGAGAAGAAAAATGAAAGAAACTACAACAGTTTACAAGTTGCAGTGACCAGTGGCCATCGGTCGTTGCACCTGTATTTCTCCTTTTTGCAACTTTGTTTTTTTTTTAATGTACCTTTCTATAATTTTCTTCAATTTTGATCACACCTGACATAAAGGAGGGGTTATATGTTGGATAAAATTGTAAACAACCTATATCCCCGAGTTTAGAGCCACTAAACTCATGTAAAATTATAAAGGGAATGAATCATATGTAGTTTGATCCTATTTCTATACGTCGAATTATGGGCGTTGAATATATCTCATTCACCCAAGTTTTTTGTGATAAGAAAATTGACGCCGTCTATGGGAATTTGGTCTCTAATTTGTGGTTAAAATAACTTACAAAAGTTACATGGAAAATCCAGGAAGCAAAGACAGTTATTACACACCCAAGATTGGATAGAACAATGGTAGACATTTGTAAGGGTGTTATGAGGTTTCAGTGATCAATTCACTTTATGGTCATTCACGGCTTGAGAATTGGTCAAAGAGAAGTTCATAGACTCTACACCAAATTGCCGTGAAGACGGAACATGGAAACAAAGTTCGTTTAAGTTTTAAGTCCCTTGAGACTTCCCAGGGTGTCATGACCAACTACAATTGGTCATGTTACTGTGAAAAAGGATTATGACATCTTTGGGCCACCCAGCATACCATGACCGTCCATAATCGGTTGTGGCATTGCTGTTGTATACAGATGGCCTAATTAAGCCTGAGATTTCCTGAGTTTGGTATTAGGCTTCTCCATTCATTGACCAGAGACTTAGAATATCATTCGGACACCCTAGGCATAAAGGAATTCTTCCAAATGGATGCTAATAGAGTTGTAATGTGCACGAATTAAAAACTATACCCTTAATAAACGGAAAAGAGTGTAGTTCTCATTCTATTGGGGCCCGTTTGTTAATTTAAATGGTGGAGTGCATTGAGGTGAATGGTAATTTTAAAAGATAAAAAAATAAGAGGGGTTAAATCAATCCAATGATTAGATTTTGTTTTTTTAGTGAAAAGAGAATGTAACTTTTTGACTTTTTGTATTAAAGTAGATATTTTTTGTTAGTTGGTGGGATGAAAAGGTAACTTTTTTACTTTTTTGTGTAAAAAGGTAAAAGAAATTTTTTGAAATGTGGTATGTTGAATTGACTTTTTTGGGTTGTTGTGTGGTGAAATGAAAGATGACTTTAACTTTACAATGAAGGGAAATTAACAAACGGGCCCTTAAAGGCATTTCGATCTGAAATAAGAGTCATCAAACAATTGTAAGGCCTAAACAAATATTTTCAAAACAAGTCCTTTTCTGCCAGATCCTGTCGGTAGTGGGGTAATGATGCAAGCTTGAACCAAAACTCATCCTACCCCCTGACTAGCTCTAAATACTCTCTCTCTCTCTCTCTCGCTTCTAAGTCTTATCACTTTGTCCCAAAATGCTGTCAAAATTTTAGTCACCCATGGACCGGTCAACATAGCAGAAAAAGATTGAGTTTATGCTTGTTTTTGACCAATTCAGTTCACCCTATCAGGGGACCATGTTGGTTCATAACGCATTTAATCTACCATTCGGCTAGTCCAAGGAAGGGGCAACCATGTTGTTTATAAGATTGGTACAATCATTTGGACCTATTTGAAGAAAACAACATTGTGTTCCCTCATCATAACATTTGATGAAACCAAGGAGAGAATATCCAAGATCTCCATAACTAAAACTGGTTCATCGGCAAGGACTCCAAAGCTGGCTTGGACTGAAGCCACAACTTTAATACCAAGGGTCTTGGTCTTTTAGAAGCTTTAAACTCCAAACAACTCTATCACACTTTCCATCCACAATGGATGATGTGAATTTAATCAATTTACTTAAAACTGCAAATATACAGTTATCTTGTTGAGAAAGTGACAAATACAGGTCGATCCCATAATGAGTACTTTTAAACTTTTATAATTAAAAATTTGAAACCTCTTTTAACCAAAAGACTGATTTGAAATAAAACTAAGAATATCAGAAACTTGATGCCACTAAAAGTAGTGAAAAAACAATGAAAAAAAAACATATTAGAGCATCTAGAATCCACTAAGCAAGATAATTAATCTAATCATGCAATTATTCTATTCTTTGTCATAAAATAATTCAGATTAGAAATAAATCAATGTTTCTGATCCTGAAGATTTGTCTTTCGCAAAAACTAATTTTTAATAAAAAGAAGAAAACCATTACCTAAGATCTCCTTTACCTCATAAAAGAATGAAAAATCATAAATATGACTTATCAAATTAAGCATAAACTATCAAAGGATTTTATCCCTAAGCATAATCTATTAAAATAGGCATAAAATCATCAAATTAAATTCATTGAAAATTAGAACATAGGCTGCCTAAGGCATAAAGACAGATCTATTATTCTAATAGAGCATTCATATAAAAAAGACAAGAAAAGAATAAAATAACCATATGAATTAAAATATATATTTACTTAGCTTCATCCATGTGTCTCTGATGAAAAGGATTAGCCAAATATTGATAAGATTTTCATCAAAAATTTCATTAAGAGCATTCTTGTACAATATTCACCCTCTAAGAATCTCTCTTTTAAATTCCTAATTCTTGGAACATGGTTCCAAAAATGCCTTAAAGTAAAAATAGAAAATTAATGGGAGGAAGAGAGAATGAAGGAGAGAGAGAGAGCATCCCCTCCATGGACGTCCATGGCTTCTTTAAATAGGATTTTGAGCCCTTTTGTGTTTCCGTATTTTTTCTTCTTTTGTAACTTGTAAAGTATTCTTTTGGAAAGATCTCTTGGCTTAGCCTCCAAGTTAGTAAAGACTTCACAACTTCGGAGAGATTCCTTCTTGTTTTCCTTGAAAAACCAATCTCTACACAAACTTTCCATATTTAGAAGATTCTCCTCTTATGTGCAAGTAAATCTTCTAAATAAGCTTTCCTTTTTTAATTTCTTGATCATTTTCTTCAAATCTTCTTAAATTATCTTGGAAAGAATAATGTAAGGATGGTGGACCCCACTTTAATGTTCTATATACTTCACTTGAGGAGAGATAGACCCCATCCAAAGGTCTGTAACATGGAAAAATTTTTTAATTTTTTTGCAACCTCATTTAAAAATATACGGCCAACTTTCCGAGGACATAACTTTGTCGTTTCAACTCCTATTGACGTACTCTCCAATAGTAGGTAGATTGTCTAATTTTAATGCTCGGTCTAAGAGTTATGACCGTTTTAGTCTATGTTGTCTAAAGATAAATAAGATTGACTTTCCATTTTTGAATTGCTCTTTTTTAACTTTCCATTTCTTAAATCTCTCCACCTTAGCTTTCTTTTCTTGATTCAAGTTTGAATTTATTCAACAATTTGAGAGTGGGACTCCCTTTTGACTATTAAGCATGTGTGTACATGTGTGTGGGGTCTTCATGAAGTTAATCTTCCAAATTTCTTGTACGATGTGCTTCACATGATTTGCTTACATCTTCTTACACATTCTAAGCAAACCCATAAAATACTGAAAAGCCCACATTGAAGCGGGACCCATCTGAACAGAGTTTTACTCCAATTGAGACTTTTTGGAAAAAAAATCATAAATTTCTAAATTAATGCAGAAAGTGTGTGAAAAATATGAAAATTCAGGTTATTAGGTGAAAATGCATGAAATGACAAAATTTGATGAATGATGATGTAATTTACCTAATTAAATCCCTAATCAATCCTAAAATGATGCATAAATTTGCAAGTTCATGAATTTAACAATGGAACAGCAGCGACCCCAAGACTCATTGAGAGGGACGGAATGTCAAAACCCTAGGGCTCCAAATATGCCCAAAGCCCACTTGGTACTTCCCATCAGGTTCAGGAGAAATTCACGCCCAATGCATATAGGGGGAGCAGCAAGGTGGTTACCTCCACATCACTAAGCCCCAGTAGGGGGCAAGGAAAATCAAACTGATGAACCAAAACTCCAAGGTCTACGGTGTATCATATGCTACAGTTGCTAGGGCCTAGAAAGCAATACAATTTCAACCCAGACAATGGGTTGATAAGAAGCAACCACTTCAAGTATCCAAGGATGTAACATCCCGACCCAGCTTGATCATGTTTAGCGACTAATTAGTGTTATTTTTGTTGTTAATGATGTTCTATGCCTGTTTTAATTTTGTTGTGAGCCATGGATAGGTAGTTGGGTTGAGTTTGACCAGGTTTAGGTGGACCAAGCCCTTTTTCGTAATTTGCATTTTTGTCAAGATCTCGTCATTTTTGCATCGTCTTGGTGTCAGCACGTGTATCTTATTGAGTTCATTAAATGTTGTAACTGTGCCAATGGCAAAAGATATCGCTTGGTTTCGTTGGACATCGATTTGACTCAATTTGTAAATGGCCTTGAGCATTTGGACTTGGTTGTAATTTCCCCTCAACCTTATCCTATATAAGCCTTCACCGACTTCATCTTCATCTCAGCTTCTCCTCTGTGCTTCAGCTCTCTCTCTCTCTCTCTCTCTCTCTCTCTCTCTCTCTCTCGTTAGCTCTCTCCTTCGATTGTTCTCTTTGATTCACACCAACAGCAAGAGGGGGCTTGGGATTCGCGTGCATCAAGGTATGTCTGGAGGTTGGATCCTCTTTTCCCCTCTCTTCTCGTTCTCCACGATTCTCCATGCTTAGGCTTATGAGGATTTTCCTTCTCTTCTCATGTATAAGAGCTGGGAGTGGTGATTGGTAGTGCTTTGAGCCCAAGGACAGCAAGTGGAGTGTTAGAATCCAATTTAGACAAGTATAAACATAACTTGTATGAACTCATGATGGTATGTGTGTGTGATTGCTATGACTTTCTTGATCTTGTATGGATAGCATGTTTACAGCCCATTTGAGTTTTGTTCTTCTCTTTTGCTTTTCGTGTTTCTTTCGTTTCCAGTTATTCTGTAATCCCTTTAGAAATTGGCCCTGCGCATTCACGGCTGAACCATGAATTGTGCTACGGCTAAGCCGTAACATGTAGCACTGCTAAGCCGTAAGCCTTACCATGACTCTGCCGTAGATCAATACAGGGTGTCCCTAAAAATAACTGAGAGGATGCAAATCTGTATCTCTTCTACGGCATGGCCACGGCTAAGCCGTGTCCTCTCTTACGACTAAGCCGTAAGGAACCTGCGGCTGAGCCGTAAGGTCTCCTACAGCGAAGCTGAGAGAAATGGACAGGTGAAAAGGGTAGGAAGGAAGAAGACTTAGTAGGGCCTTGGACCTAGAATATAGGTGACTGTGACTTGCCCAATGGACTATGAGACGACTACATGAATGATCTCGAGGGCTATGAATCATTCGTGTCCGTTATTCAACGGTTAAGCACCTTCCCATGGGTGTTGGTTTAAGGTATTTCGGTGTACTCTCAGGCTAAATGCAACACTAGACAACAATACATCGGAGACCTTAGAACTACATCAACATGCACGGTTAGAAACACTGGATAACTAGAATAAGGTTGGATTGTAAGTACCCTCGATTCGGTATGGATTCATTGCATTGCATCTTGCATGTCAAGCATTGACCTCCATTCTTTTACATACATAATTATTTAATTGTCACTCGATGGATTACTTGATATGTCTCTTACGCCTTGAGTATACACGTATGTTGAGCACGATTATGCACGTATGATAGACTTGTTGGTATGTTTGACTCGAGGTGTAGCCCATGATTGATTCACTATGGTCAGGCACTACTCTGCCTCAGCCTTAGGAGCCCGACGGGGTGACTTTGGTATGTTATATGGCCTTGCGGCAGTAAGGATATGTCTTGGGGAATCCGGACCCCAGGAAACCCGAGACCCATTTGTACCCTAGACCGGACAATGGTGTTCTCCTCATGTTTATAAGATCCCTCATTTGGGAGCATATGGCATGTGTGGTAGCCGCCTAGTTATGTACAATGTATGTATTTTGATTCACGAGAACATGTTGAATTTTTTGCACGATTGCCTAGTTTACAAGCATTGACATGCTATGATTTACTTCTGTTCTTTACTTTGATTAGAGACAGCGTGTATTATCTTGTTATTGTTTATACTTTGCTGGATCGTTGTATTCATGCTTGTCCTTGGTGTTGCAGGCTCAGATACCCAGACCGACCCCTCGTCGGTCAATCGGGTTGCAGGAGAGACCCTCGAGGCCCCATCCGGGCTAGAAGAGTGGGTGTGATCCCTCCTTTCGGAGAGCGTCTAGACCTCATCTTGTATACGGGTCTTCATTCTTTTGAGATCTATCAAGCCTACATTCATTCATGAGTTGTATACAGTATTTTGTCTCATTTTGTAACACTTTCAGATATGATGTATGTAACTTCTGGTTTTCTACTTTGTTCCTACATATTGTTGTGATGTTTTGATATCTACAGCTTCCGCGTACATGTTTGCACGTATGAACCTTCCCTTGTACGTGTACATTTGGACCGGGTCTAAGTATGCAGGTACGGGAGTACGTGTGTCATTGGTTTGGCTTTTGCTAACCCCCGACCTCTTGGGCTCGGGTTGTGACATACGTATAGTATGGTATCAAAGCGTCTTTGCTCTAGAAAATAAGCATGTAGGCATGTAGGAACGTGGTGAGGAGACGCTTCTCGTTCGTTATCTTTCTCGTTCTAGGGACTAGTATGTATGTGAAATGTTTGTGTTGTGTAGTAACCTTCCTCATCTTGCAGGAGATGGCGTCTAGCTCAGGTCCTCCACAGAATCCTGGGAACAATGAAAGTGGATCAGCACCGTCACCGTAGGCAATGAGTACCAACGAACATGTCCTCATGCTATTTCAGTCCATCCAGGCTCAAGCACAGTTGATGCAGAATCTGCAAGCACAAGTAGCAACTATGTTAGACCGGCAGAGCCAAGCACTAGCCCAGTCTCATGTTGAGCAACAGGTGGTCTTCCAGCCAAAGGAGAATGATCCGAATGCCCTCTATGGCAAATTTCGCAAGCAAGGAGCTACGGAATTCTACGGAACAGAAGAGCCATTGAAGGCGAAGCAGTGGCTAGAGCAAACAGAGGATCTGTTCGAGACTGTTGTATGCACGAGCAGGCAGAGAGTTGGGTTAGCGGCCTCTATGTTCAGAGATGTTGCGAAGACCTGGTGGAAGAGTGTGAAGGACTCCTACAGAGATCTTCCGAGTGCTACGGTCTAGGAAACCTTCAAGAGGCAGTTCCGGAGGAAGTTCATTCCAGCTCATGTACAGAGAGCCAAGGAAGTTGAGTTCTTAACTCTACGCCAGCAGCAGAGGTCAGTGGCAGAATACGTGAATCAGTTCACCCAGTTATTGCATTTTGCTCCAGATTTGATTAGCACCGAAGAGAAGAAGGTGAACCGGTTTGTGGAAGGTCTGCATCCTCGATACATACACCATGTGACTACTTTTCAGCGGCCAGTGACCTTCGATGATGCAGTGGATAGGGCCTATTCTGCAGAGGCTATCCACCAAGCTAAAAGAACAGTGGATCCGAGGAGGCAACCGCCATTCAGTGCTCGGGGACCGGCGCAGAAGAAGATGAAAAGTCAGCAGGACACTTCCAGCGACACGAGTGTGATATACGGGCATTGTGGCAAGGGCCATAGGACAGAAGCGTGTAGGTGGAGGTCATGAGCTTGCTTCATTTGTGGTTCCAAGGAGCATAGCTGATAAATTGTCCCCAGTTCAAGCCTTCTTAACCCCCATCGTCTAGTGCTTCAGGTGCGGCATCATCAGGTAAGCCCAGAGGACCGACAGTTCCAAGCAAGTCCCAGCTAGTTCGTTCTGGTTCAAGATAGCCACGGCAGACGGCTTGCGTTTATGCTGCTTCCCATGAGAGTGCGGAGGATCCGTAGGTGGTTGAAGGTACTATTTTGGTTTCGCAAGTTGAGGCTTTAGTTCTATTTGATTCAGGGTCTACGCGATCATATGTAGCACCTCTTTTTGCTGAGCGGTTGTAGCAGCCGTCGAGGCAGTTGCCCTATGTGTTGGTGGTGTCTACCCCAGTTGGCAAGAGAGTGGAGTGTAGTTTGTACTACCCCCATTGCGACGTGCAGATTGCAGGTCATTAGTTGCCAGTCGATTTGATTTTGTTGTCGATGCTAGATTTTGACGTGATCCTTGGGATGGATTGGCTTGCGCGGTATCGTGCCTGTGTTAACTATTACAACAGGACGATCTTCTTCGATTTAGGCAAAGGCTTCCATTTCGAGGGCAATCAGGAGAGATGCCCCAGGTGTGTGTTTTCTGCGTGCAAGGCGGATCGGTTGATACGCAAGGGGTGTGAAAGCTTCATTGCCTTTATTTCGGAGAAGACTGGTGTGCAGCAGCTGGGAGAGATACCAGTGGTTTGTGATTTTCCGGATGTTTTCCCAGAGGAGGTTCCAGCTTTACCTCCGGTGCGAGATGTAGAGTTTGTGATTGATTTGGTCCCAGGTACGGCCCCGATTAGTAAAGCTCTGTATCGTATGGCTCCAGCTAAGTTGTCAGAATTGAAGAGGCAGTTGCAGGAGCTCTTGGATAAGGGTTTTATTCGTCTGAGTATTTCACCCTGGGGAGCACCGGTGTTGTTTTTTAAGAAGAAGGATGGTACTTTTCGGATGTGCATTGATTACCGGCAGCTGAACAAGGTGACGATCAAGAACAAGTACCCCCTACCCAAGATTGATGAGTTGTTTGATCAGCTTCATGGTGCAACTTATTTTTCAAAGATTGATTTGAGATCAGGCTATCACCAGTTGAGAGTTCGAGAAGAAGATACCCCCAAGACTGCCTTCAGGACTCGGTATGAACATTATGAATTCCTCGTGATGCCTTTTGGATTAACTAATGCACCCGCAGCATTTATGGCTTTGATGAATCAGATCTTTGCTCCTTTCTTCAACCAGTTTGTAGTGATTTTCATTGATGATATTTTGATCTATTCGAAGACTAAAGAGGAGCATAGGGAGCACTTGAGGAAAGCCTTGAACTGGTTGAGAGAACACCGATTGTATGCAAAATTATCGAAGTGTGAATTTTGGATTGAGCAGGTAGCATTTTTGGGTCATCTTATTTCACGAGAAGGATTGGCAGTTGATCCATCTAAGGTAGAGGCAGTGGTGAATTGGCCTAGCCCTAAGTCCGTGACAGACGTTCGGAGTTTTCTTGGACTCGCAAGTTATTATCGTCGTTTTGTCCCGGAGTTTGCTAAGATTTCCTCTCCTTTGACAAAGTTGACTAGGAAGAATGTGCCTTTTGTCTGGACTGAGGAGTGTGGAGCTAGTTTTCAGACTTTGAAGGATAAGTTGACTACGGCCCCAGTGATAGCTTTGCCAGATGGGAGTGAAGGGTTTGTGATCTTTTCAGATGCTTCCCGAGTTGGTTTAGGCTATGTGTTGATGCAGCATGGAAAGGTCATTGCCTATGGATCAAGGCAGCTTCGAGAGCATGAGAAGAATTATGCCACCCATGATTTAGAATTGGCAGCCATTGTGTTTACATTGAAGCTGTGGAGACATTATTTGTATGGCATGAAATTTGAGGTTCATTCAGATCATCATAGTTTGCAGTATTTATTCATGCAGCAGGAGTTGAATATGAGGCAACGCAGATGGCTTGAGCTTATAAAGGATTATGATTTTCCGATCAAATACCAGCCAGGGAAAGGGAATGTGGTTGCAGATGGTCTCAGTAGGAGGGCGGAATCTATGCAATTGCTGAGTTGTTTTCTTTTGTCACTACAGGATAAGCCAGTGAAGTGAGATTGGTTGATGAGTTTGTGACCTTAGCTAGTGCGCTAGCTTTTCAGCCTGAATTGATTCAGCAGATGAAAGATAGGCAGTTTGAAGATCTCACTTTGAAGCGCATTCGTGACCACATTGGCGACAGACCAGATTTCTGCTTGGAAGATGGTGTGCTCTATTTTCGGAACAGGTTGTGTGTCCCAGTAGTTGATGATCTCAAGGACAAGTTGATGAACGAAGCACACTATGCGAGATATGCGATGCATCCAGGGAGTACAAAGATGTATCAGAATCATAAAGATCACTTCTGGTGGAATAATATGAAGAGAGACATAGCCGGATTCGTCGCTCGATGTTTGACTTGCCAGAAGGTGAAAACAGATCATCATAGACCTCCAGGATCATTGCATCCTTTACATATACCGCAGTGGAAGTGGGAGCATATCACCATGGACTTCGTTTCAGGTTTCCCTTCGACGAGCAGAAAGAACAACGCCATTTGGGTCATTGTAGATCACTTGACGAAATCAGCCCATTTCATCCCTTTTCGGAAGGGTATGACCTTTTCAGAGATGGCCAGGAAGTTCGTGGATGAGACCGTTAGACTCCATGTTACGCCAGTTTCGATTGTGTCGGATCGGAACAGCCGCTTTGTTTCGTCGTTCTGGAGAGCTTTCCAAGAAGCTTTGGGGACGAAATTGAGTTTCAGCACAGCTTATCATCCACAGACGAATGGGCAATTAGAGCAGACGATTCAGACCTTGGAAGACATGTTTCGTGCCAGTGTGTTGAGCTTTGAGCGAGAGTGGGATATGCATCTCTCGTTGTGTGAATTTGCCTACAACAACAGCTTCCACAAGAGTATTGGGATGGCGCCATATGAAGCTTTGTACGGCCTCAAGTGCAGGAGCCCAATCTGTTGGGAAGAAGTTAGTATGCAAAGTTTTCACGGACCGACAATCATCGCCGAGACGACAGAGAAAGTGCAGAAAGCTATAGAGAATCTGAAGGTTGCTCAGTCGAGACAAAAGAGTTATGCAGATACCCGCCGAAGACCATTGGAGTTTCAGATTGGTGAGTGGGTTTTTCTGAAGGTCTCGCCAATAAAGGGGACTATCCGTTTCGGTCAGAAAGGCACGCTTGCTCCCAGATATGTTGGACCGTTCGAGATTAAGAGCAGGATTGGTGATTTAGCATATCGACTAGCTCTTCCAGTGGAGTTTTCAGGAATGCATGATGTCTTCTATGTCTCGATGCTTCGGAAGTATGTTCATGACCCATCCCACGTCATTCGCTATGATGAGGTACAGATCCAGCCGAGTGCTACATACGTTGAGCGACCGCTCCGTATCGTGGGTACCCGAGAGCAGATACTTCGCACCAGGACCATTCGGTAGATCAAAGTGCTATGGGAACATCACAGTCCAGAAGAAGCTACATGGGAGTTGGAAGAGCAGCTGGTGTGGCAGTACCCAGATCTATTCACTCAGGTATTTGTAGTGTATATGTGTGCTCATTCCGAGGACGAAATGATTTCTAAGTAGGGGAGGATGTAACATCCCAACCCAGCTTGATCGCGTTTAGAGACTAATTAGTGTTATTTTTGTTGTTAATGATGTTCTATGCCTGTTTTAATTTTGTTGTGAGCCATGGATAGGTAGTTGGGTTGAGTTTGACCAGGTTTAGGTAGACCAAGCCCTTTTTCGTGATTTGCATTTTTGTCAAGATCTCGTCATTTTTGCATTATCTTGGTGTCAACACGTGTATCTTATTGAGCTCGTTAAATGTTGTAACTGTGCCAATGGCAAAAGATGTCGCTTGGTTTCGTTGGACATCGATTTGACTCAATTTGTAAATGGCCTTGAGCATTTGGACTTGGTTGTAATTTCCCCTCAACCTTATCCTATATAAGCCTTCACCGACTTCATCTTCATCTCAGCTTCTTCTTTGTGCTTCAGCTCTCTCTCTCTCTCTCTCTCTCTCTCTCTCTCTCTCTCTCTTTTTCTCGTGAGCTCTCTCTCTCTCTTTCGATTGTTCTCTTTGATTCACACCAATAACAAGAGGGGGCTTGGGATTCGCGTGCTTCAAGGTATGTCTGGAGGTTGGATCCTCTTTTCCCCTCTCTTCTCGTTCTCCACAATTCTCCATGCTTAGGTTTATGAGGATTTTCCTTCTCTTTTCATGCATAAGAGCTGGGAGTGGTGATTGGTAGTGCTTTGAGCCCAAGGACAGCAAGTGGAGTGTTAGAATCGAATTTAGGCAAGTATAAACATAACTTGTATGAACTCATGATGGTATGTGTGTGTGATTGCTATGACTTTCATGATCTTGTATGGACAGCATGTTTACAGCCCATTTGAATTCAGTTCTTCTCTTTTGCTTTTCGTGTTTCCTTCGTTTCCAGTTATTCTGTAATCCCTTTAGAAATTGGCCCTACGCATTCACGGCTGAACCGCGAATTGTGCTACGGCTAAGCTGTAACATGTAGTACGGCTAAGCCGTAAGCCCCACTGTGACTCTGCCGTAAATCAGTACAGGGTGTCCCTAAAAATAACTGAGAGTATGCAAATCTGCATCTCTTCTACGGCGTGGCCACGGCTAAGCCGTGTCCTCTCTTATGGCTAAGCCGTAAGGAACCTGCAGCTGAGCCGTAAGGTCTCCTACGGCGAAGCTGAAAGAAATGTACAGGTGAAAAAGGTAGGAAGGAAGAAGACTTAGTAGGGCCTTGGACCCAGAATGTAGGTGACTGTGACTTGCCCAATGGACTATGAGACGACTACGTGAATGATCTCGAGGGCTGCGAATCATTCGTGTTCGTTATCCAACGGTTAGGCACCTTTCCATGGATGTTGGTTTAAGGTATTTCGGTGTACTCTCAGGCTAAATGCAACACTAGACAACGATACATTGGAGACCTTAAAACTACATCAACATGCACGGTTAGAAACACTGGATAACTAGAATAAGGTTGAATTGTAAGTACCCTTGATTCGGTATGGATTCATTGCATTGCATCTTGCATGTCAAGCATTGACCTCCATTCTTTTACATACATAATTAATTAATTGTCACTCGATGGATTACTTGATATGTCTCTTACGCCTTGAGTATACACGTATGTTGAGCACGATTATGCACGTATGATAGACTTGTTGGTATGTTTGACTTGAGGTGTAGCCCATGATTTATTCACTATGGTCAGGCACTACTCTGCCTCAGCCTTAGGAGCTCGACAGGGTGACTTTGGTATATTTGTATGGCCTTGCTGCAGTAAGGATATGTCTTGGGAAATCCGGACCCCAGGAAACCCGAGACCCATTTGTACCCTGGCCCAGACAATGGTGTTCTCCTCATGTTTATAAGATCCCTCATTTGGGAGCATATGGCATGTGTGGTAGCCGCCTAGTTATGTACAGTGTATGTATTTTGATTCACGAGAACATGTTGTATTTCTTGCACGATTGCCTAGTTTACAAGCATTGACATGTTATGATTTACTCCTGTTCTTTACTTTGATTAGAGACGGCATGTGTTATCTTGTTATTGTTTATACTTTGCTGGATCGTTGTATTCATGCTTGTCCTTGGTGTTGTAGGCTTAGATACCCAGACCGACACCTCGTCAGTCAATCAGGTTGCAGGAGAGACCCCCGAGGCCCCATCCGGGCTAGAGGAGTGGGCGTGATCCCTCTTTTCGAAGAGCGTCTAGACCTCATCTTGTATACGGGTCTTCATTCTTTTGAGATCTATCAAGCTTACATTCATTCATAAGTTGTATACAGTATTTTGTCTCATTTTGTAACACTTTCAAATATGATGTATGTAACTTCTGGTTTTTTACTTTGTTCCTACATATTGTTGTGATGTTTTGATATCTACAGCTTCCGCGTACATGCTTGCACGTGTGAACCTTCCCTTGTACGTGTACATTTGGATCGGGTCTAAGTGTGCAGGTACGGGAGTACGTGTGTCATTGGTTTGGCTTTTGCTAACCCCCAACCTCTTGGGCTCGGGTTGTGACGAAGGACCTTCATCAATTCCTCAAACATAGGAAGGCTCAAAAGGACCTTTCATCTTGGAGTGCACTACTTGGTCACCCAAACCACACAATCTCAAACGTAACAAAGATGAGGACAAATCCTTGGCTTCTTTGGAAGACAACACCTTCTTCCCTTTAACTCAAAAGGAGGGGTGACGGTTTTGCAGAAGGCACCTAACCTCTAAGATTGTAGGGCCTACTCCCCCACCCTCACCTCAATCACCATTGCAATCAAAGTACCCAAAAAGGACTTCATAGCTAATCATTAGTGACGCAGTTGATCTAGGCCATTTCAAAAAGTCACTCCACCAAACGAAGGAGCAAATTAAAGCACTGCTCCATAAAAAGAAAGGGCAAAAAAAAAAGAAAGTAAGAAAGGGACAATAGAAATAATCTCACTCCCTACCTTAAACCTAATGAACTAGGACCACATAATTGGTACTTCAACACCAAAGGTGGTCCGGTTCAATGATCCAACTTTGGTGGCTCGGCTGGCTGATCAAATTAGAAAGAAGATGACTTAACCTAGAAGCACTCTGAAATGGGTGGGTAGAGATGTTAACCCTGGCTTAGGCTCATCACACATGGTCGATCTAGGACCCACTTATTGAGTCATCTGAAGCAAAATCATTCACAGGGGTCTAAATCAAGTAGAACATCTATTGGACATGTCAGCACAAATTATGAAGATGATATTTCATATGATCCAAATGCAGAGGGCAGTCCATTTACCACCCCCAGGACATTGTCCTCAGCCAACCCACATCAATTTCTAGTGTTCATTGTTGAGTGTGGTGGCACTAACCAACAAATAAATAATGAAAAGATAGTTGGTGGGAATGAAAAGATAGTTGATGAAAATGAAGAAGTCGACATCAACGATGCCTTGAACCAGCAAGGGGCAAAGATCAATATGATCGTTGCCCAATTGCAAATACTCATGGAGAAGATTTGTAATGCAGCTTATCCTCCAAAATAATCTCTTTATGAAAACAAAAACCAGCATGCTATGATCAAGGAGAATGCAACAAAGATCAACCTGTTCATGGCCCAAGTCAAATTATTAACAGATAAGATGGCAGGTGCTCATACCTCTGAAGACCATTCATCTAATTCATACCTTTATGCAAATCCTGACAAGCCTGTGACTTTTATAGAAGTCACAAAAATAATGGAAAAAGCCAAAGAAGAAAACAGGATGAAGAACAAGGGAATCATGCCTAAGTATCCTCCAAAATTTGACTTGGTACCATTCCCACCAGACTATGAACTCCCGACCTTCCAGCCATATTCAGGGAAAGGGTCAGCTTATCAGTACATTGTGTATTTCAAGTATTTACTTGTAAGTCTGCCTAATCTTAATGCATTGAAAATTAGGATGTTCATAGGTGCGCTGAAGGGAAGTTGCCTTTGATTGGTACAAGCAATTTCTAAAACTCTCTTTCCTTACTTGTCCGATTGCTAAAGAGAAATTCCTACTTCATTTCCAAGGGGGATTTTAATCAGTTACTTTCGCCAGACTAAGTGTTACAAAACAAAAAAAAAAACAATGAGTCGGCTCGGGCCTTGATTAACAAATGGAGGGCCTTATCTTACAGTTGTGTGGAAACCCCATCTCAGATGGCAACTATTGACATGTGTAAGAGCAACTTATAGCTAGGGGTTAAGGCTATAGTACTTAGCCACAAAACAACTCTTGCCAGATTGGTGGAAGTTGCCACAAATGCAAAGCTAGCTTTCAAAAAATTTAGTCAGAAGGAGACAACTCTCCGAAAGGTAGAATCCTCTTTCTCCTTCTCAAGAGAAGAGAAAAGGTAGGAAGTCTTCACTACATAGACTTTTAAGCCACCTTAGAGGCCTCAAGACACAAAACAAGGATTATGACAAGAGGCACAATGAAGAAGGCTTTGTTCCAGACTTCCCAAATGATGAAAGTTCAAAGGAGGACTAAATCCAAACAAAAAATAAATAAATAAATAAGAGTGCAAAGGCATCCACTCCAGAAGGATCTTCCAAAATTAAAGAAGAAGATGAGCATCTAATTTCCAATCGCAATAGGATTTTGTAAGCAGGATCTTTTCCACTTCATATAAGGACACAAATGTCTGTCAATTATAAATTATTAAAATGATACTATTCCTAAGTGTCATTGGTGTTTCCATAAACCACCAAGAAATAAACCCTCATTTTCAAAATCTCAAACCTACTGTTTCAAGTCCGAAGTCCTAAGCCTCTTAACCAATTTTCAAATTCACAAATTCTGGCCATGAGGATATTGTCCATTGATCCCTCTAGTCAAAACTTTGTTACTTGGTTAATGTCTCCACGAGACCCCTTGTAACAAACCCAGTTATATGGCTAAAGTCATAATGTGGACTCCATATAACCAATACATACATACAAACCCCGTCAAAAGGAGCAAGTCACGGACCCCGTTAAAAGTCATACAATCTGACACTGGCCAATGTCCATTCACTGTACCCCTTTCAACACACCAAAGGAACAAGTCAAGGACCCAGAGAAAGTCATACATTTAGACAATGGCCAATGTCCATTCATTTGACACCCTTTGTCCCTTGATTTGTGATCTCCATTCCAAGGATCATGAATCACACATACATCCAAGTCTGAAAATACATACAAATCATATCTAACAAACCATGCATAACAAATCTTACACCATACACCATGATAAGGGATAGTAAAATGAAAAGGAATTTTCATTTATATATCCACGAAAAGCAAAAAAGAAAAGAAATAAGAACACACTCAAGAAACAAAGTGTTGCTTTGTACAAATAACATATGCAGGACCCAAGGTGTCAGAACTTACTTCTTCAAGCTTCAAGACAAGGGTGCTTCACATCCGAGAAACTCCTGCTAGTCATTAGGGCCCACCGTTTGATGCCTTATCTACCAAGTGAATTTATCATGACTCAAAATCCCATTTCCAAACAAGCTCGTTTCGACCCTCAACAAAACAAAACAGACTGTTTTCATGAAATAGCCAATTCTCTTTCAATCACATACCATCTTTCATCCTTACCAAGTCAAGTCCAAACCATAGCTTTGGTCTTTGAAAATAAACGAAAATCTGTGAACTCCAAACCAAATTCATTTTCAAGCCAAACTTAAATGCTTGATTATTTTCAAAATCTCAGGAATCTTTTTGCTTGGTTCCTCACAATCCTCACTGAAATGCATACGTTTGATATCTATGATAAATAGGTCAAAGATAGTCAAATTCATTTTCAATACCAAATTCATTTTCAAACAAAACATAAGACCCCCCTTGATTTTTCAATACCTTAGGGATTCTTTTGTCTGGTGTTCCCCATGGTCCCCACGGAGATGCATACACTTTGGTATTCGTGAAAAATAGGTCTAAGAACATAAATGTCTTATGTTGTACGAATCCACCATCAAACCCCATGGTTTTTGGTCAAGTTTTCAAAATCTAAGCCTAGGCCTACAACCTGCCTTGGCAATACCTAAACTTCTATCAAGCCACCCACCACTCTCACAGATTCATTATTTCGAGGCATAATGATTCCAAAGCCATCCTTTTCCATCACTTCACCTCGAGGGGGCACTTTTTCTCTCATAAAAAATCACAAACACTACAAAGGTTGCAGTTAGAAGATCACAGACTTTAAGCTCAGGGGCACATAAACCCAACGGTTATGAAATACCAGATTTTGGATTATCAAAGTGGTGGAAACTTATAGGACAGCTCTAAAATATGCTAAAGAATAATTCTTCAAAATTTCAAGGCATTTAGACTTAATTTCAACTCAAACTCAAGTTCAGGTGGCAGTCTCCTAAGTTCTGTGGGGTTGCTATCCAAAGTAATACCTCTAGATGGCTAGGTGAGCTGAAGCTTCTATGGAAAGCTCAAGCCATGTTCAAAGTGACTCCTTAAAGTTTCAAGTCTATTGGACCTCATTTGACCCGAATTCAATAAATATGCCATTTTTGGGCTAGTGATCCCCAAACCTTGGATCACTAGAAAAAAGTCTTGTTTCCAAGAGACCAAAATTGATGAGATTCAAATGAGACTTGAAATAATCTTAGGATTCAGACCCTAAATAGTTGAAGAAATGGTGCACTTTATCAAAAGATGATAGGGGAAATTGACCAAGCTACAGAAGTCAAAATGTGATAAGACTTCCTTAGCTTGCTCAGAATATTGATAGAAGATATTCCTCTAAGTTTTAGGGCAATTAGACTTTATTTAATACCAAGAGGTCTTAGCAGCCAGCCTAGAGGTCGCAAAGCTAGACCTTTTTGGTCATTGAACAAAAATTGTACTTCTCAAAGCCCAAAACAGGTGAATTTCATACTGACGTCTTAAAATATGTTTAGAATCTCTGCCCAAGTTTTGGGTCAATTGGGTCAAAAAATCCCACGATCAATGGCTAGCAGTCATGATTACTTTCCGTGACCAAGAGCAATCAGTCATAGAGATAAAGAGATCAAGTTGGGCAACTTACAGAAGTCAAAATGGGATGGAACTTTTAGAGTATGCTCAAAATAATCTTAAATGATGTCTTTCCAAGTTTCATCAAATTCGGACTTCTTTTGATGACCGGGGGTCATAGTAGCTGGCCTAAAGGTCATAGGATCAATTCTTCATGGTTGCAGCAAAAGAAAGCATTTTTCAAAGTAAAAAAAAAAACCCTTGAGATTTTTATGGGATCTCCAAAGCACGTTTAAGAAAGGTTATTCAAAACTTCAACACATTTGGAGGTTATTTGGGCACAAAACGGTCAATAGGCAAAAAGGTCGAGGGAATATGAAAAAGTCCACAACCAGTTATTGTTCAATTCCACAACCGGCCATCAAATCAAATTCCATCACATTCTAAGTTCCATGACCGACCACTACTCCAAGCCTGTAACTAGCCATTACATATAAAGCTTGCGATTGGTTACTACACCTAAACTTCAGTCATTGAACAATACCTATATTAAATACCGTTTGTCTTGGGTACCATAAAACATCATTGACAGTTTTAGTGGATATGATCGGCTATTCTACTTTATTTCAAATTGGAACTCGCCAGAACCCCCTCAACCACTTTGAAGCTTTATGGAAGGGGACTTTAGCAATACTTTGGCAGGACTTCGGCAATCCAAGGAATCCCAAGGTATCCAAGGCACTGAAGGCATCCACACCTCCAAACCATCCATACTAAGAGATTCTACTTCAAATTTTCGTTTACTTGCTACAAGGGTTGTCGAAGGAAATAGTACAATATATTGAATTAAAAATTTTTTTAATTTTATAATAAACCAACTTGATGTTGATGTAACTCCTATCTTTACAATAAAATACTTCCAACTTTTCATTAAAAAAAATAAAAAGAAGAAAATCTTCAATCACACAAAATTTTTGTTTTGTCAACTTGGGATTTTCTCTTGACTGAAATCACAAAATAACATGGCAAGGTAGGCCCCACAAGTTTCCTCGTCCAAAACGCAAAAGGCATCCATCCTTTCCTCGCTGCTTTCTATGCCCTGCCGTTGCTGACAGATTTGGCGCCCTGACAACGTTTGGGGATCCGTAAAAGGTCACAACGCAAAAAAAAAACAAGGAGAGAAAGGGTCGCCACATGTAAATTTTTCAAATTTGTAGGGGCATGAGCGTAAACTCGGCCTCGGAATAATTGAATATCGAAAAGAAGAGACGCAGTTCCCGAGAGGACGACCGTTACTGGTTTGGCGAGACCGTGGTCGGACCCGTAATTAATGGACCATATCAACGACCCGTCACATCAACCTGAGAGGTGTTTGGCGTGCCTGGAAAAGATGCTGGTCCCAACTATAACGGTCAGATCGTTTGGAATTTCGGCTGCTTTTTAACTGTAGCATTTCTAGGACTCTGTTCGCATTCAAAAAACAAAGTGGGTGGGTCGCTGGGTGCACATCTAACCCTTTTGCAGCTACTCTTTTTTTAAAATAGAAATAAGATTAAGTGTATCAAGATAAATTCTTCCATATTAGATACTATGAATTGCCCGCCATATTATTTTAACTAGTTAGAGATATATATAGTGTTTGAAGATTTAATGACTTTGAGTTTGAATGTCATATTAACATAAAATATTTTATCAATGGCAGACTTCCTGTAGTGCATAATGCTATAAATGTATGATTACTCCAAAGGGAGCCCACTCATCAAAAATTTGATTCACTCAAAAGGAATGCCTCTCGTTTAACAGAATTGTCCCCTAATTTTACTTCAATATGACCATATAAGTAGGTCGCATCATAAGATTAAGAAATTAATCAATAATGCATAACTAGTTCGTCCAATGGTTTCTCAAATATCAATTAGTTAGGGACATTGTAACATGTAGTGATCAAGAGGTTGCAAGCTAGAGTTATAGTGAAATAAAAATAATGATTAATAAAAAAATGACGATAATGCATAATATTGTGGCAATGACATTAATAATCATATATATTCTCATGGTAGGATCAACTTTTATTAGAGTGAAATGTAAAGACATTCGGTTAAAGGGGAGAATGCTTATTTTGAGCAGTTCGTATTTTGGTGGGCACCATTATGTAGTTCCACTTTTGTCACTCTTTATATCCATTCATTATACAAAAAAAGCTAACAAATTCTTTTCCAAATTTAAATTCATCTTTTTTCATTGCGCTAAAAAGTATATCATATGATGTCTTAGGAGTAAGTAGAGCATTGGTGAGAAATGCCATGGATGAGCTCCACCATTTGCCTCCCTCGTTATTCTTTATTTCTTTTTTATTTCTTTTTTAAGGGTACAGACCCTTGCAATTTCAGCTAGCATAAAAATGATTCATATGGTTCATTAACCTATGCCACAAGTTAAGATTTTGGCTTGACTTATACAAAATAAAAAGTGATTCACTATTGAATGGTATAGATTCAAACCGATAATGACCCCATGAAAATTTCTTTTAGAATTGGTTACTTGATTTTATATGTTAGAGATCTGAAAGACACAATCATGAATTTATGGTGCAACTGAATGAAAAGAGCATATATCATAGTTGAAAGTTACTCATTGGTTAAAAAATGTTCGATACATTGGATATATTATTCAAAAACCCTTTTCGTACAAACAATAAACTCAAGTTTGTGTAATTTTATATGATTTCCAAAGGGATGTAAAGGATCAATTCATAGTTTGAAATCTAGATTGCATTTCAAATTAAATGCGGCGGAAGAATAAAAGAACTAACAAATAATTCAATCACAAACCACAAAAAAAAGACACGCAGATATTTTATGTGGAAAACCCTAATTGGAAAAAAAACCATTGGTCCTTCGCGGAACAACAAAAACCAAGCATTAATGATGAAAAGTTACAAGATATACTTACAATCCCTTTCCGAGTCTTCCCAACTTAAGGACTGAAGTTCTGCTTACACAACACTCAATTGCAACAACTATCCATCGCCATTCATTACTCTTTGCACTTAATCTGATTACCTTGAAGCCGCAAGACGCCGCAATCTTCTACAAGAGAATATAATCTTCTATGAAGGAGTAGAAGCAATATTCTCTAATACTCAGACTCAGCATAGTTTTTCTAATGGATGCTCTAGAAAAGTAGTGTGTCTCCAATATATATTCTCAATCTCATAATAAGAGATGGATACCTTAGAATTGAGAGGAATACTTTTAAATAATCAACAATTCATACCTTGGAGTTAGGGTTTGCATAGAACACAAAATAGTAATACTGGCACAAATAGGAAATATTTCGCAATCGAGAAAGTAGGTTTCCTTCGTCATCCGCTCAAGCGCGTTTGAGCCTTTGCTTGAGTGCACGAATAAAACATCCAGTTATTTTCAATTTAACGCAATTCCTATCATGCCTGCTTGAGCGCTTGAAATCTCAGCTTAAGCTTATAAATCTAAATCCATTCGCATCCGCTTGAGCTCATGTGAGTATCTGACTGAGCACCTTTAGATAACTTGAATCTTCACTTTAGCTCTTATAGCAACTAACCATAATCTATTCTAGAAGAAATATAAAATACAACTCAATGAACCTTGAATTTTGTCCAACCCATTAATTAGACAACACTCAAAATGCTTAAAATCTCTCCTTTTGGCAATTCATGGACAAAAATCCATAGAACATATAATTTATCTACCCAAAATAAAAACCCAAAATACATTAAATTTTCAGAAAAAAAAAACCATTAGCACATGTAATTTGATTGTAATGTTTTTGTCTCCAACTTTTCAACACTTGTAGATTGATTGTAATGTCTTTGTCTCTGATTATGTCTATCTTCCCTTGGATACCAGTTTTTCTGTCTCCTTCATTTTGTCCAATTTTTCTGTCTCCTTTATTTTGTCTATAACTGACAAAGATAATGTTGAACATACAGCATATCTATTAATCAGAATCTAGCACTCCCCTTCAATTGTGACTCTCCCTTAATGTCACTTTCTTTTTAGTACTGGGAGTGAGTGCTTGATCTTCTTGATCAAGGGTGTTTTCATGTGTTAACACTTGCGTAGTTTGAGCTTTAAGCATAGTGTGAGCAACTTTTTTGAGCAAATTAAACTTTTTAATCCAAATAGTACTAGTCTTTACCCACGATGGAGACAATGACTTCCTCCATTGTTTATGTTTTGGTGGACTTCTTAGTTTATTGCAATAGCGATGAATGTGTCCTTTAATTATACAATGATGATAAGTGGGTGTAGATGCAATCCGTGATACATTTTTTTTCTTCAAAGTACTAGAAGCATGTTTAGGATAAACGAGTTTTAAAATAATAAAACTTTTAACAACATTGTTTGACCTGTAACCTTCGAGGTTGATGCACTATTATCATAACCAAAACCACATTCGTCATCAGGCAACTTCTGATTGCACAGGATGTCATCAAGTATCTTCGAACCAATGTTTATCCTGTCTAATGATGCCTTTATAGCAGTAAGCTCTAACATAGCCATCTATTGTTTACCTTCAACATTAGATTTCACTATTTGACATGTTTGCAACTCTTGTTTAGATTTCTCGAAATCTTCGTACAATGACTCATATTTTTTAGCTTCATCGATCAATGTATCAGCCATGCTATTTTTCTGATCAACTAAGAGTTTTACCTTAGAAAGTGCTTCTGCCAATTCTGCCTTAAGAGAAATAATCAGTTATTCTAAGGCTTTCCACTTCCGGATGACCTTCTTGTTGAATTTAGTCAATTTCAAGGACTCTTGCAATACAGATTTGTATTTCTCCTCCTAATCCTATGTATCCGACAGTTCATCATTATCATTAGAACTATTGTCAGATTCCTGTGAAGAGAAATAGTTAGCATTAGGATCAGGAATAGAATTCTTAATCTCAGTTTTTTTTTTCTCCTCCTCATTAGAAGAATCGTCATCCCAAAGTAATGTTGAGAGCCTTTTTCTTGGTCTTTGATTTTTTGTTTTCTCAATCACGACCAACATAACCATAGCCTTGGCATTCATATTATTACATAGATTTTAAAGACTTCATCTTTTAGATTTTGGAATCTTCAAGTCAGATTTTTTGTCTTTGAAGAGTTTCTTAAATTTCCTCATAGATAAAATAGCTTATTAGGGATAAATTTCCTCAAAATCAAAACCTAAATTGCTTTTAACTCTCTTTACTGATTCCTTGGAAATTTTCAAGGCAATTTCTTTAAATCTTTCCTTACTTCTACGATTTGTCTAAAAGGTTTGAAGATTTCCAACCGATAGATCTACCTCAAGGGTGTCAAGATTCCTATTTTCCTCAAACGCCACAACCTTTTAATCAAATATTTCAGGTAAAGACCTCAGAATCTTCTTAAAAATCTTATATTCAGTAATATATTTATCTAAATTGAAATTAAAATTAACAATATCACTCAATTTAGCATAAAATCCATTAAAGGTCTCATCATCTTCTATCTTAATGGTTTCAAAGGCTGCAATCAATTCTGCAATTTTAATTGTTTAACAGTATTAGAACCCTCATAAACTGTATGCAGAAAATCCCTTACTTCTCTCCTACATCCATAGTCTCCCACAAATGAAAATCTAACCTCTTCTCCTTAGTCTCCTATTCAAATCTCTCAATATTATTCTTCATAAACCGGCTTTTGATTTCGGCACATCCAAATAAATATATATATTAAAATCTCCTTTCCTCATATATCTCTCATTTAAAACTGTTTCTATCTGTTTATGCATGTTTAGACTGAAAAAAAATCTTTCACTGAGTATAGCACACTCTTATTTTTTTTCTCCAATCTGACTCCCCAAATGCCTAAGTTTAAATCACAAGTCCAAAATTTTATATTCAAACCTTTTGTGGAAGACAGTGAGACAAATGGAATGCACCATGTTCGTTGTTCTCACCATATTACTATCTTTTTTGAGAAATTCTCTTGCAATTGAGGTAAGTTGGGTCGTATAGCATCTCAATGATTCTATCTTGAACCTTGGTCCGTACACCATATTGGTTTGTCAATTATACTCTAGAAAAAACATTTGATTTGAGAATTCTACATATGTCTACTAGCTGATTGATAAATAATAGTTTTTGTGAATTGTTTTTGAATGGTGATGATTATTATTTTCTAAAGAAATATATGAACTATGAAATGAATTTAATTGTTGCTTACCTATGTCTATAAAACCAATCGAGTGATCAATAATTTTTCCCTTAAAGAAATTCTAAAGTTAACCATCTATAGTTTTTTTTTTTTCAAAAAAAGACTAGTCTATATTTAGTGTGAAGTAGAGTAGCTTATCACATGACTGACATGACGATAAATCTTGGCCCATTATTAGAGGTCCGTGAGTTGAAAGTTATACAATTCTGTAATATGTGATATTCATAAGCCAAATTGTGAATTTCATATAGAAGTTCTATTTTTTGAAAAAATATTGCTACTTTTTTTTGGTTAAAAATTCTATCTATGTTTCAGATTCTTTCCATAGTTTTTTAACAATAAAAATAAAAATACTTTAAATTTCATTTAAATTCAGAATTGGTTTGCAAATGATGTAATTTTACAATACATTCTCCTTTTAAATAAACTTTAATATATAGAATTTTAAAATAAAAAAATAATATATTTTTATTTTAGATATATTTTCTTCTATCTCAAAATTGAATTTATTCCTTTTTAGGGGTGTAGTGCTGGTTAGTTTTGCTAGTCTACATGTGAGAACGAGTGTAGGAGAAAATTCCCATGCGGGCAAGTTGCATGCATCATGATGCCAATGGACGTCCACTTTGTTGTAATATAAATAAAATTGCAGGTGGGAGTCACTTCTTTTTCCAGATTATGTCTTTTGGGAAATTGTGATCTCTAAGTACACTAGTGGCAGCTTGCCAGCCAACAAGTTGCACAGCACAACATTGCTGACCATTGATTGGCGAGCTTGCCGGGTAGTACTAAATCAAACCTCACACAATGAACCCCACCGATGAGGTATTTCAACTTACATCAGTGATGTTTGTGATTTTGGATATCTTCTCCGTGGAATATCACTTTCCAGTTTCCATCAAATATGCATTCACTGATTAAGGATCTGATATTTATGACCATGAAAATATACCTCCATGGATCCGATAGAAGTCCAAAAGACCTGATAAGGAAAAACTCGAAAATCAGGTATTGCTAGGCCGTCTTGAAATGGATACCTGAAGATAACCCATTTAACTGCTCAACTAATGGGTTGGCCAAAATTTGCTAGCGGTGCCTTATTAAGTGAAAATCGACTCAACCTAATAATGTTGAAAGCTAAATATTACCCGAATAAATCTTTATGGAATTATAGAAGAAGTAACTCCTGATTTTTTTTATCGATAAGAGGGTAAGATGGATAATAGGCAATGGGGATCGAATCTCCATCTGGAAGTATAACTAGATACCTTCAGAGGGGGCTCGTAGGAAACCAATGTCTAACATGCTAGGCAATGATCTTATGGTAAAGGACCTTCGGGACCCAAATGGGACTTGGAACAAACAATTAAATAAGAGAGTTTTTTACAACCAATATGATCTGGATAGTATCCTGAAAATCTACATCCCTCAAAGCAATAGAGTTGATAGGAAAATTTAGCCATATTCTAAGAAGGTGGAACTATCCTCAAGGTTAGCCGTCAAAGTTATCTATGAAGAAGGTAGAGATAACATTGATCCTCCTATTGACTGGAAAGAATTGTGGAAGTGCTGCCCTTCCTTAAAGAGTGCTCCTATTTGGTTGAAAATGCCTCAATAATGTGATTCATGTATGTAAATTTATTTACAATAAAAATATATACCATGATGTTCTTCTGTGCTATTTGCACAAATATAGAAGAATCTTTTAAGTATGCTCTCTTCCACTATGAGCATGTAAGAGCAACTTGGTTTGGTTCTGACTTAGGAATGTTAACAAGCTGTACAATTTCCCTCACAATTAGAGATTGGTGGACCATCGTCATAGATCCCTCAAATTCAAAAAGACCTCAAGCCTATCCCCAAGCTAAACCCTTGGCCCTTGCTTTTTGGTGGGCCTTGTGGAAATGCAGGAATGACTTTATTTTTAGGGGGATAAATATTAAGTCCCTTAATATAGTAAATTATGTAAGGAAAATGATTCAAGACTCATTGGAAAAATCTAAAAAAGATTGCCAAGGATGTTCAAGCCTACCCAAAGAGTTTAACCTCAAGATCTCTAGAGACCTTACTCTGGTGTTCTTAGATGTTTCTTTTAGAGCCAAGGATGGAAAGCAAGATTTGGCTTTATTCTTTGGTTTGATAGTGATTAGGTGAATGCAGGCTCACATGATGGAGCCAAGGTCTCTTTGTCAAAAGAAGCTGAGATAAGAACTATTTTATGTGCGCTAAAGGAAGCCAGACTGATAGGTCTCTGCAAAATCCACATTTTGTTGGACGCTGTCGAGGTGGTTAGAGCGATCAATGGGTTGATGGATTGGTCCATCCACCATATTTTGTTGGATATCAGAGATTTGACTCCAAACTTTGAGAACATCTCTTTCGCTTATAATCCTAGAAATTTTAATGGTTTTGCTTATGAACTTGCTAAGAATTTATATGGGTCAAATTGCGTTGCTAGGTTTCTTACAGGGGGTTGGTGCTCTAACTATTGTGTATCTTAGTCGGTTTGTCTCTTTGTTGTTTTGCTTTATTTCTAATGAAGATTTTCTTCCACTGAAAAAAAAAAAAAAACTAATGAGTGTAATGTTATGGTAATGCTGGATCTATATGTGTTGGGTTTGTTGTTGATGAGCCAACCTCCAAAAGTTTTCCTCATTGGCTTATTCTAACAGTCCATTGATTCTTTGATAGGGTATAAAAATTGGTTTTTACATAATGTCACGATCTTTTTGGCCAAATGTCTTGAAAAAAAATCTTTATTGACGTCCATGTTTCTACTATTTTATAATATTTTGAAGGATACTGATTTATCTGAAAAAATGATAAAACTATTAATATTGAACATTTTATTTTGACACCTAAAATATACTCTCCAAATGAAGAGGATTACATATGTTGTAGAGCAACATCACAAACATTAGTGCCTATTTCTTTACAAGAATTCATTGAATTCTTAGAATTTTTGTCTAAAGAATTTTAAATTCTCCAAAAATTACCTTGGGTGAACTTTCCAAATCTTCCTCTTGGGTGGAGCACCTAATTCTATAGAAAAACGCAAAGAGATTGGAATTTCAAAGGAATTTGAAAAGGTCGTTTTAGGTTTTTTAGGTGGCTAGAATTTGAAGTTTTGGTAAAGAAATATGGCTTTTGCAAATATCAAGGGATAAAGAAGCCATCCCATAATGTTCAAGAAGCCCAACATCCCAGAAAATATATGAGGATCAAATTCTCCTAAAAAGCAAGCCCTTAGTTCAACAGTATAAACCATCGATCGTAAAGGTTTACTCAGTTGGTAGGCAGCCCCATATGTCACCACTTTTCCCAGGTGTGAGGGTTCTCCTTCGCACTTTGCGGGCTTCGTCCTCCCACTTGTGTGGGCTCTCTTGGTCTCACCCCTTATGATTGAGCAAAGAGAGTATAAACCATCTTTTTCAACAAAAAATTTTTTTTGAAAGTATAAATGATCAAGTAGGGACTTGATTATCAGTTTAAACGAGTGATCTCCCTGATTAGTGCAATTTTGGCAATGCTTTTTTTTTTAAGGTTAGGGGCAGGTTCAAGTTGATTGATTTTTAAGTTGAATTGGGTTTGAAGTGGTTTCAGATTTTGGCTGCCCCGACCCACCCTCTCCATTCATTACCAATGTACATAAATGCAAAAGAATATAACATAGAAAGTTTCTCCATAGAAATTAGTATTGATAGGCCCTTTTGGTGCAGCGGTTATTACTTCTCTCTCTCTCTCTCTTTCTTTTCTTTTTTTTTGTTAATCCCAGCTATAGGGGGTTGGGGCCCACCCTCGGGTGAGGAAAGTAGACCTCTAAGAAGTAGGAAAGGCCCTCGAGTGAGGAGAGCAAGTAAATCTCAAGCAAGGTCCGGTTAGGCAGGATAAAGCTCCCACATCTCACTAGTGAGGTGAGAGGTCATTCTTATTTTTTCTTTTTTGATGACTTAGGGTATTCCTTGCCCGCTTAGCTTTCTGACTTTTGACCTTTAGCCCTGGGGTTGCCCAATTCTAACAAGCAAGGATTATTTCCTAGGGTGTACATACAAGTAAGAGGACATTCTTGCAATGGTCATTACTCATAATTTTTTTATATTTTAATATCTTAAAATAAATAACAAAAATAAATTTATCTGTCATAAGACAAATTTTGGTACATATCTTCTTGAGTCTTGTAGCAACTTTTTTTTTTTTAAGAAACTGTGCACGTTGAGAATTCTTGACATTGGTTTCAAATTTTGTAGCGTTTCAAATGCTCTGTTTGATTGTATAATTCTAAAAACTAGCACACATGAAAAGCCACTTTTGTCTTCTAGAACTATCAGATCTTTCAGCATTGTGAATGCTAGATGGGCAATAATCGAGAATTCAGAATTCTGATTTTTGGCGGATAACATTTGGAGAATTGAAAATCCTCCTATATAGGAATTCTCAGAATTCTTGCAACAAGAAGCATTTTCTTGTTGGAGCATTTTAGTTCTCCAAACTAATGCCGTTGGCATTTGAAATGCTAGATTCCTGAGCATTCTGAATGGCAGAGATGTAATTCAGATTGCCAGTTTTATAAACTCTCCCGAAAAAAAAAAATCAAAGAATTCAAAATTTAGTGAGACATGATTTGCAGTAACTATCAGGAATTCCCCTCAGACATGCATGGAATCAAACATGCCTCAATTGGATTGCATTGTCTCTTGATTTGAGGGCCTGAAAGGTCCAATCATTTGTGTACACATTTCAACTAGATTAACCCATTGTTTATAATTATCAAATCAGTCAGTGAGTTAATATAAGCTTTAATTTTCAAGAGCATGTGTGAGGGTTTTGATTCATCATATTCAGGTCCCACTATATTTTTGGGGAAAGATTCCGGCCCCACTATTATGAATAGAATAGCGATAATATTTGATTTTTTGAAAAGCAAACTCTGCTTTAATTTTCCTATCTTGCCAGTTTCAGCAATGGTATGGTTAGGTCATAGGTGTGTGGTAGGGTACCAGACAGCGGATCAGGTCTAGGGATTTTAGACCACTAGGAGGCAGAGGCTATGGTGGTGGTAGTTGGTCTTGACAGTTGTACAACAAGATCGAACGGCCATTAGAGATGGCCCACCGTCACTTTTTTAACCCCTTGTCGTACACTGAAGAGATATATGCACTGTAGTATCTTCTGAGGACTGCAGAAGGCTCAGTTGGGCTGACGCGTGCTCTGCAACAGCAAACGTACCATTGGCATATTCAAATATGTATCGTCCAAGCGGTTGGCATCGAGGAGCGAGGGTTCTGTTGGCAGCACATACATTGGTCCTTTGGGTGCATACTGTCAATTCTAAAGCTAGGATTGATGAAGTATTTTCATATAGTATTAAGGGCTGTTTCTTAAGTAAAATTTAGAGAATTTTGGAAATTTTAAATTATCAGGCATAGTAAAATTTCTAGATATTTTCTTATACTTGAGCATTTAGAAATTTTATCAAAAATATAATGAGATAGAATTTTGAAATTCTAAAAGTCATTTGTGTCCTTTTTCAAGTGACTGAAATTCATAAATTCTTTAAAAAAAACATGACATTTCAAAATACGAGCAGACAAACCACCACAACATATTGTAAAATCCCTAAAAATAGGAATTCTTGTCATAAATTTTTCAAAAGAAACACGTCCTATCAATATGTGCATGTGGTTCTAAATTTGGGTATGCCATTTCTTTCCGAATTTGTAGAGGCTCTCTTCCTATTAATGTAGACTTTTTTTTCCACCTAGGCTAGTTTATTTTCCACGTTTGTATGCTTTTTTCATGTGTATGGTTCTTTCTTAGTTCTCAGCCTCATTAGCTTGTTGTGATTAATGATAAAAAGAAACAGTAATATCATCTTACCATCAATGTTACAAAGATATTAGGTTTCTTATCTTTCCCTGTGCTCTTTTGTACAAACGGATCCCAACAAAGATTTTGTTCAAGTAAGGTCAGGATCAATAACTACCTCTTACTCCAAGATATTTAGTTCTTACCAACCTGATAAGAGTTCAAATCTCGCTCGAAACCTTTTCTTACCCAAAAGTTAGTTACTTTATCTAAGGTAAAGGTGCCTCCCCTCACCCGAGGGCTCTCTTATTGGAGGGTTAGGGGCCCCTACCCTCCTAATGGGATAAAATAAAAAAAGCAAAAAGGAAAAAAAGGTAAGGTTGGGACCCGCTACGGTCCTCATGAATGGGGAATTTGTGAATCTTCGATGGACCCCACTTATTAATAATCTAACTTGAAGATTGTCCATCTCCAACTTGAGTGGAAGAATTCAGCTAACCCATAGTGGCTTACTGGTGTGCTCTTCCTCTATCCACAAATAACAGAGGATGAGTATCGATCCTTGACTTGTTCAGTAGAGACTTGGGCGGAGTATCTGTGATTAAATACCAACTCAAATAAGGAAAACAAAAGGAAAAAATATTGTGGATTCGCCATCTCCTAGGGACTTTTTTTTTCATTTTACATTTAAATAATTGATATGAGCCCCACTAAGAAGCCTACCAAATTTCCATAAACGGAACCTAGGACGATCCAGACTACTAGACAAGGCAAGATAGCTCATATGATAGCTCTATCAGCCCAAGCTAGGGTTAGCTCTGTTAACCTTGGCTCCACAAGGCTTGTTAGACGCTCGTCCAGGCTTACCTTATGCTCACCTAGTTGATGCTCGATTTAGCTTTGTGCATGTATATTTTAACTTTATATTTAGTACATAATAATATTTAAGGTTAATATCACATAAGATTTTTAATTTAAAACTTGAAAAACCAATACAATTGGAATGTACTTTGGAACACATAATACTAGATTAAGCTTCATTTATGACTTTTTGATAAATAGCTCAATTGGATTGATGTATTTGTGTAATGAGAGGGTTTTGCTCGTTCTCACCTCTATAAGAGATAAATTTGACATTCCTACATTTTAAATAAGAAATTGAAAATTTCTCTATCAAGTAAAATCAATTCATTGTTTTTCTCTCCAAGGAAAATGCATTGCATGAGATTAATTGAAAAAGGAGCTGTGCTAAAAATTCAGAAAATGTTCCTCTCTACTGTAGATTCCTTGCACATAAGCAACTAAAAAGAATACCCCTACTCCAATAACTACGCATGAAATCCTCAGTTAGAATTCCATTTAAAGAAAACTTTGGACCAACTTTATCAAGATGATGAGGAGAATTATTCAACTTTCTACAGACGAACTTAAATTAATTGCCAAGATGAAAGATACAGCACAATCAATTAAATCCACGGAATCGTCATCTTCATTTTTTTTTTTTTTTGAGAGCGACTGTTGACCCCTTTGGTGACACCTGTACCATAATACTACTACTATAAAAAAAAATGTGTTGGATTGACGTCTTACTAGCCCATTGCCCATTGGGTTACCCATGAATCAAGTTTTAGATCAAGTTATATATTCTGATCTGATGTAACTTACAAACCCTACACCTAAATAGTCTCCTGCAAAGGACATAAGCACAACAACAAATTGCTTTTGTGTATTTGCTTGAGTGGTTGATTGTCGATGGCATATTTTCTGCTTTTGCTCACAATAAATGATATTAAAGCCTAAATTATTGGATTGCTGTTATCGGATTTGATGAGGGGCTTGCATTAGATAAATAGAATAGGTCGAAATCATTTTCAGGATTCAATAGTTCAAAAAATAGGTTCCACATCTATTTTAGGCTTGGAGGCTTCAAATACTTGAATGATTGCATACTCAGTACCATGGGCCCAAAAATAAGTTCCACATCTACTTTAGGTTAGGTTTGCAAATTGGTCAGTTTTGGACTAGAGCCATACTAAACTTGGACCTGAATCCGAACCCGTTTCTAAATGATAGTTCCGGTTCTAAAACCAGTTCTGACTTGCAAACTATTTTATTAGTTCCAGACCTGGTTTTGATAAGAGGACCTAGATTCGGTTTTGGAACCGAATTTGACTAGTAAATTGAGATATAGTTCCAAAATTGGTTTTGACTTCTTTTAATTTTTAATTTTTAATTTTTAAATTTTTTCTTAAAATAAGGATATCATTTAATATATAACAATGCATCAAGTCTATTATTTTTAAGATTAAATGTAAAAATGTCAAATCATAATAAATTTTGAGCTACAATTTGCAATATTAAAGACTCTTGTGCCGTGTGTCAGGTCCACGAGTGAAAGTCGATATGGACAGAGAACTAATTCCTTTTACTAATTGGAACCAAAATTGGGTTCCAAACTCATATGCATTTATGAATGGGAGCCTAAAACGGGTTCCAAATCCGATATTTCATGGATCAAAACATTTAGATAATCAGATAATTGGGTACCTATTTGCAACTCTATTTTAGATAGAGCTTGATTTAGCACTATTAACTCAAGCTCTGCTTGCTTCAAGCCAATCTCTAATTAGGCTTTTATTTTTTTTTTTTTAATTTTTGGCATCCCAAACTTAGGGAAACTTGGACTCCTAGCCCTTTGGTGAGGGGAGACACCTCGAGTGGGGTTGGGAAAACTTTTGATAAGGGAGAAAGACTTCTAGTGAGGTATGAAGTCCTTGGATGAGGAAAGTTATCTGGCTAGGTTTGAACCCTGATCAGGTAGGTACATGTAAGAACTAGGACCTCTAACCACTAAGGTAAGAGGTTGTTCTTACTAGGACCTCTAACTAGGCTAAGTTGAGCTCAACTTATGCTCTAGGTGTTTTGTTTGTGCAAGCTAAGGTAAGACTATTTTGAAAGGTCCCCTTTTTGCTTTAAGTGTTGTGTAATGTGCTCATTAATTTGAGGATTTTTCATTATATATAGAAGGATATTCATATGCATTTGTCCCTCACAATTTTTTTCGTAAGAACTCTAGGTAAAGCTCATCTATCATCTAACCCAAACCTTATAATACACAGGACCCCTCCTCTGATAGGCACACGCCGCAAGTTTTGATCATGTTCGAATTTACTAGACCGTTGGATCAACTGTGCATCGATCCGAATTGAATGGATTAGTGGGCTACAGATGAAGGGGATAGAGACACATGATTGGGCCAAACTTGATATATAGGGCGGTCCTGCATGGATCTTTTCATCCCCCCAGTCTTATCCCTTGGTGGGGTCCATAGTGGGGCCTATGCAGGGATATGCACAAAGTTTCCATACAGGATGAATGCACAGAAAATTGCTCAAAAACTCCTCATTTCAGTTTAAAAGGAAAGTCTTTGCCTCTCTTGGTTGTCCAATGAGATCATGCCACCTTTAGAAGCCAACTCAACTTAAGAGAGAAGAAAACAAATAGACATTTTTAAAATGTCTTGCCTTTCTAAATAATAGTGTGAGGGAATACATTAGCCAATTAAAAAAGAAGTATCTTTAAAAAAAAATACATGGAGGTATTTTTTAATGGGTCGATACATATATATATATATACACACACATATGAGAAAATTCGTCTTATGCCATAACGATGTCATAGGCTCATAGCTCAACCACAATCAGCAAATTATCAAACCAGAACACAACAATCCATGCTACACTCCCGGTTTGAATGAAGCCCAGCCGTTCAATACTTAACGCTTTCCGTTTAGGAATTTCCCTCTCAAAGAATATTGGGCCACCAAATGAATAGTCTCAATCACATGCTGCGGACCCTCTTTTGCATATCACCATATCCCAGCCTTTGCTTTTCCAAAAAAAAAAAAGTAAAAATTTCCCAGCCTTCCATGTCCTAAATCTTTTTATCTTCTGACATGGTTTGAATGGGCTGTAGTCCTTTGTTCCACATCCCAACCCCTCTTCTTGTAGTGTATGTTACTGGAAGATGCTACCTAGATGTTGTACTAGCTTCGGGTCCCTCTGATATGGCACCATCTTTTTTCTGGCTGGGCCTGTGTCTATGGGTTAATGGACCCACAACAATGACCCATCAAGTTGCTATATTGAGTGTGGAAGACAACGCTTCTACAGTTGGCTGCATCTCTGTTCTATTCCATTCCAGCAACATTTCAACCTTCATTCTCATATTCTTTTCCTATTTGTCTTTGCTTCTGCTTTCAATCTGATTCCACTGCCAAGGCAAGTAAAATAAAAAAACAAGGGCTAGCCTGTCTGGCTAAGGATTGTCTTAACTGGATATATTCACTCCAGAAGAGAGAGAGAGAGAGAGAGAGAGAGAGAGACTTTCCATGATCTCAATTAGCAGAAAAAAGAGGAGAAATTATCAATTGTCAAATGACAATTGCCATGCTTATGTGTCTCACATTACTTTCCACCACCCACAGTCACAAGTGATTAAAAGGAAATGAAATGAATCGCTTTATCTTCTCTCTTTTGTTGAATCCAACAAATAGGAGGGACCCGGTCAGCATCAGCACCCAGTTGGCATGACATGGATATTCCCCTAACATGTATTTTTCTATTGGCTTATATCCTAATCACCACTATCTTTTTATCATAAAATTCATTTCCCCATTGACTTATGAACAGCACCTTTCTTCCATAGTTATATTTGAAAAGACATGCGTTGAAAATTAACCAAATGAGCACGAAGAACATCATGACAGAGAGTAGTGTTGCGGTGGTTGATTTGGGTGTAGAGGCAGTGATGATAGTCTTGCACATAAGGTTACTTGGTAAATCAGCCAATGACAAGAACATTCTCCGTACAACCAGTTCAAATTACAATTTTTTTAAATATAACTCAAAATAGCTTAAATTTTTTATTTTGGCTTTATTTATTTATTTATTGCTGGCTTAGTGGCCAACAGAAGAAAAATTCAAAGCACTCACCAAGGGATCGATGGAAAACGGGCTGCCTACCACTAGGTCAACCCTTAAATCCCCCCCCCCCCCCCCCCCCAATAGCTTTAATTGGATAGTTAATTTTAATCAATTTTTAATTCTATTTTATCTTCTCCAACCTTATTCTAATGTCCGACTAGGCACATATGCACATATGCACATAAATATCCCCCCATTTTATGATTCATGTCTTTACACCCATTTACATACGTATAAGTGCGTTTGTTTCTACTCATTTAAATATCACCTGTGCAAGTGTAAATAAGGTTATCTTTAGGCTAATGTTTATTAGAAAAATGCTTCACACCTCCCATATCAAATTGACTTGTAAATAGTGTGAGTACGCCTCCCACATATTCCACCTCTAGTGGCTCACATGACCAAATCCCATTTACTGCCTTCTACTTTTAGCAGTCCTATGGGTACAAATTTCTAATTCAAACTATTTATTTATTTTTTGTTGAACTAATATAACTCCAAGCCTTTTGGTTTCCTATTTAAAAATCTTCATAGTTTTTTGAGGAATATGTAATAAAAAAAAAAAGAAACCAAAAAAAAAAAAAGATCTAACCCTATAGATTTGATTTTCTTATTTTTGTGAAGCCCCAATTCATGATGATCTGTTTGGTATTCTCATATTAATGGTAAGCCTCAATATTTTAAGTTACATATCTTAGATCCTTATAGACTTCAAGAAATATGTGAAAAAGAAGAAAAACTTAATTTCCGTTTTTAGTTTCACGCTTTTGTGGGTCCTCAATTTATTAAATGAAACATTCATTTTATTTTGGATCCACTATTTCCTTTACAAAAGAAGTGGTAGGCTCCTCAAGCCCACAAAATTATATAAAAACTAAGATAGAGGTTAGTTCTTGCTCCCTCTTTCCACCGCCATGTGATTTACTCATGTGAAAATGGTACTTTCAAACAAACATTATAATATGCAGGCATAAATTTACAATGTTAAAATTTATGGATATTAGTTTATGCCCATGAAACTTATTTTCATGTCCCATAAGTAAAAGACAAATGACCCCTTTGAGTAGGGGTGGACCTAGATGACCACACCCATGTGACTCAAAAGTTTCTTTATATCCTACTTTAAAATATTTGATTTTATTACTAACTTTTCACTCTACCATTGTTTGCACCATTCAAATAAAAATCTTGAGTCTACCATTGTTAGAGCGGACCTAAGTAGGGTCATGTAGGTACCGCAGCACTCATTAACCTACAAGGCACTCCTTAAAATTCAATGAAATTATAGATTTACCCTCAAAGTCCACATAAAAAATCATAATTTGTCCCCAATATTAAACTGCTTATTAGGGTCTGCATCCGTCAAACAAAAATCCTAGGTTCGCCATTGACCATTGGGTTTGGCTTTCATCAAGGAGACAAATTGTAGTTGGGTGGCATAAAATTCGTTCTTTTAGGTGGTTTTTTGTGAAAACTGTCACTAGGACTTAAAAGTTCTTTCTTGAGCATTTAACCATCGGCCAAAATAAGTGGTTGTTTATAAGATGTTAGAAAGACAAGTATTTTTTTTATTTTTTTGGCTTAGAATGGAAATTTATTGAAACTGAAAGATGAGTTACAAAGTAAACCTCACTCCAGGGGCAGTGCTACATGGGTTTGACACCACTAAAATTTGAAAAAATATTTTTCCTATGTATAATGTTTGTATAATTTTATTAATTTTGGGGGATTTTTTAAAATTGACCCAGTGAAAATTTTAAAAAATACTAAAAATAGGGGTCATTTTAAAAGTAATTTTACATGTCATTTGACAGTGGTGTTAAATGACCCCATTGACCTAAATTTCTAGCTATGCCATTGCCTCACTCTCTTTACAGGCAAAACAATACTTATATAAAGTCAGATACTTATATGTACGTTTTCCTCCCCTGTTTTTGTAAGTCATTGGACGTTAGAAAAGCTAAAAAAAAAAAAATCATATGGTGTACAACAATGGAAAACACAGGTACACATTCATTGCTAGAAAAAAGAGGGGAGAAATGTTCATCCCGAGACCTTTTCATTCTATAATTTGGCGTCAGACGTAATTTTACACTTTTACTCATTGTTAAATTGAATTTTAAAAAGTTTATGATTAAAATGCCATTAAACTTTAATGCAAATAAATGTGATTTGGGTGGGCTGATTTTACAACACCCTTGTTTTTAAGGGGACTTTTCCCTCTACCACCTCTCATGATAGAGATTCCCACCTATGTTTATATATATATTTTATCAATAACGCAAACATATATTAAAAAAAAGAGCAATACAAAAGAAAACAAATAATGTGGACGGGTATAAAAGGCTTAAACAAAACCCCATTCAACAAAAACGAAGTGACGATACAAACACTACAAACCTCGAAGTACCAAGAAAGGGATTATCCCTGTCAAGTGTCAACTCCCTACTTGGCTCATGAATCCACATTGTCATTTATTGAATGGAGAATATGCTTGAAGACCAACTGCATCAATGAAGACAAAGTTTTAATTTCATTAAGAATGTATAGAATTTCCAAAGAGCTGTGCCTTTTCGCAAAACCTAAAAAATTGCATTGGATGAATCATTTTTCACAATCAACTTTTCAATAAAGGAACTAAAATCAATTTTAAAATTTCTAGAATCGTAAGCACCTCTGCCTCGTTAGATTCTTTAATTCCAATTGACTTGGGAAAGGAAATCAACACCTAACCTTTGAAGTTGTGAACCACCCCTCCAATACTTACAGGGATTGGCTTGCCTTTAGCCGCTCCATGTATATTAAACTTAAATATCCCTTCCAAAGGCAGAGACTAACTGATAGAAATAATAAAGGTTAATCTAAGTGGACCTCATGAGTAGAATTACATATAACCAATATGTACTCTACTCGTAGGAGAACATTCTCCAAAAAGAAAGAAAGAAAAAAAAGAAAGGTATAGAAAGGATCTCTACACTTACTCTCACCTTAGGACAGATTTGTTTAGCACAGAGTAGAATTGAAGGAAATTAAAAAAAACTAAAAAAGATTGATGTGATTTAAAGTTATACTTAATGAATATTAAGATGAAAGAAATAAAAGGAGGGTAAAACAAGTGATGCGATTTTTTTTACTTTACAATTGTTAGGATGGAAAAAAAGAGAGAAGAAAGTAAACGTTCATTGTACACAGGAGATTTACCCCACTTTTCTTAACTTCATTTCATGCTAGGCTTATAAGCATAGTTGTCAATTCTGTTTTGTTGTCATTTTTCATGTCTTTCAAGATGGAATATTTTGATATTTTGGAATTTCATTGAAACTTTTCGGAGTAACTTTGGGAACACATAAAATTAAAATTTACATATATATGTAAAAAAATAGAAAAATAAAAATAAAATATAAATTATACATGTTTCATGATATGGATATTGAGAAAAAAAATAAAAAAATAAGCAAAAACTGTGTTGCAAACCAAAATGGACTAGAATAGACCAAAATGGATAACCAAAAGCAATCAGAATTGATCAAACTTCAAATCAAAATTTTTTTACCACCCATTTCATTTCGGCCAGAGGACCAAAATGAAAATTTTATGCCATTTGGGCTGAAACGAAATGGAATTGACTACTATACTTATGGGGTCCATCGTTGCAGAGCACCCCTGAAATTCAAGCCGCAGACAATCGGTTTCTATGCATTGACATCAAATGTCCTAAGCCAGCTTGTGCTTTGGGTTGCTTTCCTTTCTCTTTTAGTTTTTTCCCTCTTTTTGTTGCTTTACCCAAGCTTTGGGCCTGATTTTTTCTACTATTGCTAGGCATTGGGCTTGTGAATGCCTTTTTTCACTTGACTGGGTTGTGCGTTCTGTTTCCTTTTCCTCTTTTGCAGATTAGCTTCTTCTTGATTGTTTCTTCGTTTTGAGTGGCACAAGTGAGGTGGAACTCATTTTCATTCTTTAGACGTTTATATATACTTTCATTATTCTATACGCTTAACTTCCATAAAGAAAATTTGTAGGACACAAGAGTTTTTGGATTGCAAAGCTACTATCAAGAGATATTATATTAGGGTAGTTTTAGATGACCGACAAAGTCCTCCATTACGTTATTCGGGTACTATGTGTACAACCATATATATACTTTCTAAGGAATAATCTTTGTTCGGTAGAATCAATAACCTTCGGGTTGGAGACAAAAGATTCGAAGGTTGGGTTTGTGAGAGATATCTTGAGTAAAACAAAAAAAAGGAGTCCTAACGACATCTATATGAGACTTTTGGTAAAAAAAAATTTCCTATCTGGACTAGCACATTGGATTGCCACATCAAGCCATCATACTTAACAACAATTTTCAACAACACCGGCTGTGAATGTGATACCGAGCTGGTGAAATTGGTTCTTCAATACGACTTTCTACATAGTAGTTTCCAAAGGAAAATTTCCTTATCCTGCTATGTTTCTGCACTCATTATATACAACTAAGATAAGATTTTTTTAAAAAGAACTAAAATAAGATTTAAAAGTCTTTTGAGCCAAATGTTGTATACATGGATGCTACGCAGTTGATAGCAACCAAAAAAAAATAATAAATCTACAACTTGTTTAAAACCATTCATAGTATAAGTTTTTGTTTTTTAATATATATAATACAAGGGATTACCCATCCCTTGAATTCGGGCGGTATTGATGTCCTTGGGTCAATATAATACACCTTGGCATGAACCATTTGTCAATACTGGCATCGATAGGCACAAGAATCTTTTGAATGCAGACCTTAGATTTGAAGATTTTGAATGTCAAGGACTCCACATGGGTTGAATGTAAGTGCAGATGCATGAATGTTCTTATGCATGAATTTTGGGGCATCCACAAGGACACAACTTGCAACCTAAACCGAATATCCTGTAATTCAGCTGGTTGGGTTGGGACCGCTTGGGCTTGGGTGTTTGCTGTTCTAGATGGGCCTTTTGGAGTCCAGGTCGGCCTTAGTTTGACCTAAAACCCAGCCAATCCGGCGAGTACACCCATGGATGGGTGAAAATTGGAAGCTTGCCCACTTCACATATGGGACATGGTGGGAAATGGCACTAGTACAAAGTTGGGAACACTAATCAGTGGGCCCCACCAAGGTTGATGCCTAAATAAAAAATCAAACTGACCTCGCCATCCGTCGCGACTTGGTTATCGGAGGGCTCAGTGGTGTGGTCCAGTGGATGAAAATCATGGGTCCAATCAACACTTCAATGCTAGGCCCGGTGCATGAATGTGCGTGCACATTCACCACATGTCCAAAAGTAGTTTAACCGATCATTTAGCAAGCATCCAACCATTAGCATGACAAATCAAACTCCAAAACTTTGTTGTTGTCTTTATTCTTTATTTTTTGTCTTTGGCCTGTCCTGTCATGTCCTCTTCTCGTAATCTTCTCAATTAAATTTATGAAAACTTTCAAGTGGTCAACATGAAGGACTTATAGGGAAAGAAATGATTTAATAAACTGGCAATGGCAATGAATTGATGGTGTTAGTGCCTAATGGAGAGTTTTTCATAGTTATATCATTATCAAATACTTGAGGCGGTGTTGGAGTTTGTTTACTAGATCAGAGGATGATGCTTACTGTCTATAAGGATCTTTTTATTGTCTTTTGTAGTTGGTAGCATGCTTTGGTGTGTCTGTGTATAGTGATTGATGGAGAGAGAGAGAGAGAGAGAGAGAGAGGAGGGTTCTAGTTTGAAAATAGGCATCTGGAGCATGGAAAAATGGGGCAGGGGGTACAAGATTTGGATTAATTGGGGTCTTTGCATGGGCACAAATCCATGCCTTTGAGACGCAAGAAGATGGCCGCAAATGTTTGTCGGTTATTAGAGAATCTGAAGTCTCTTATTCATATACCATACAAAACATTCAAATTTGGATCTAAATCCTTGTATGTTCCTCCCCAAGTATTCGAATCTAGAACAATTGTATTCACGTAATAAATATATAGCTTTTGAGAGAATAGTTCCCCTTAAATGTTTTAAGAAATTCATTTTGAAAAATATGCTAATGCACTTTACATCTTATTTAGAAATTGAGGTGCGGAACTGGCCGTGGACCTAGAATCAAATCCCCTTTTTTAATGTTTATGCCAGATCTAAATACAAATCATAGGTTCAAATTTTGAATTCGATTCAAACCTACACTACAAAAAAGGGAAGCTGCAATTTTTTTTTGTGGTGATATAAAGATGCCAGCACCAATTAGTATATATGCCTATGTAAAATATATTAAGCTGAATGAGAAGTTAGTTGTCTTATGCACACCTCTTCTTTTTTTTTTTTTTTGGTAAACACCTGTGCACGCCTCATAGTTGGGCCCACCTGATGACACATCCCAATAGACCACATACAAGGGACCCCCCCTCTTAATCCCACCTGCTCTTTTTCTATGCCCTTTTGAGTGGACTGTATGATAGATCGATACATCAATTTTTTAAACGGGCAAAACTCATTGGCCTTTTTTTGGTACCCCACCCAAGGGGTTGGGTCCAGGAGAGCCAAGAATAGAAACCTACACATGTGGGGAAGGAAACTCGCACATGCCAAAATAGAATCCCACACATGTGGGATAGGAAGCTTGTTGGCTATTGATGAAGGGGTTAGGATAATGAGATGCAGCCCATATTTTAAACATAGGCAGGCCCCCACTTGATGAAGAGATCCTCCTACCAAACCCATCCCCAAGTGGGACCCCTACCTCTTAAATACATTACATAAATATTTGGGTCTCATACCCAAATACTTGAGGTCTTTGTTTGGGCCTTGGTCCATGGATTGCATCCCAGAGGACATGAGTGTCTGATGCCACCATTGTCTCATATGATTCATATGTATATGTAAGTGTATTAAGTATATTATATAATTATTTCGGTCTTGAATAGGATCGTGTTTAGGCCTTAATTCAGGCCTAGGTACAGATTCAGGAAGTTTAAATTTGGGAATGGTTACAGTTATTATAACCAGGACCTCAGTGTTGTCTGGGTTTACTAGGAGCCATTTTAGAAACTAGAGACGGGACATGGGAGAAACATGAACCGAGCCCATTTTCAGTTCTATTCCGAAAGAACTCATATTTACAATGCGCCTTCCACAACATGGATCGGCCCGTCAATTCAAAGCAGTTTCATGCAAACATTCCCTAACCCATCAATAAATTGATTGATGGAGCTTAGTTGTGTTTATCAACGCTCTCTCGTTTGCCAACTTGATCCAACCTGGTTTTTATTGCTCCGACCCAATGGTTCAACCCAAACCAGACCCGATAATTACTTAGGGTTTCACAAAACCTGGTTAATAAACTGTTCAGTTTCACTCTCATAAATTGTTGCATTTCTACTGTCGCTACGACAATCTTGTTTAGCTTACAACTGGGCCAGGTTTGTATCTAAGACGGATTCCGGTTACTTGATGGCCTCATGTTCCAATCCGATACTCGACTTACATTTAGATAATTCCATTACCTTATGTCACAAGCTAAGATTTTACACCATTTTGTGAACTGGGTTCTCATCCAAAAGCATGTAGACCGTTCGATAGTGCAAGGATTAGAGAAGTGACTCATGATCTGGATTAATGTCTCCCAGATAGCATGGTCGGCATAGGATCTAATATCCTAGTTTAAGATTCATCCATGAAATGAGATGTTTTGCTATTTTATTTTCCGACATGACCTTGCCGTGTGACTGGACAAGCGAATTTAGGAAGATTTTTGATACACTTGGCGTTCGAACTTAGCTTATGGGCCTTAAAAGCATGCAAACCAGCCAAAACTAGGCTTTACTTGGTGCTGGCCGAGGCTATTTGTATTTCTCTCTCTCTCTCTCTCTCCCGCTCTTTTGCCTGTGCTTTCATCAAAATTTCCAGTGGCAATCACGTCACATGTTTTGCTTTCTAATAAGAGATATGCACTGGCTGAAAATCTTTATTTGTTGGGTCTTGATTCTGGAATGACAGAGAGGCTCAGTAAAGTGGTCAGTCCGCACAGTAGACTACTTGGACTTCTGCCCAGAAATTCCAGGTTAGGGTCACAACTCACAAGGCTCTCCCGCTGCCTTTTCTTTCGTGGAAAAAACACACTAACAAAGAATATAAACAAAACGATGCCAGTCACGGACCAAATATTGAAACCAAAAGGACCCACACTCAGCTAATGAATCTTCATTGAAATGCTCCACAGCTACGTCCATTTCTCAGTATTGTATTGACGCCTCTTCAAACTGCAGTGTGTTGATTGTAACTGGGGCTCTGTTGTTATTTGCTACTACAAACACCTCTTCTATTTTAGTGAATACCCACGACCTACCCAGATAGTGAGATATTGGTAGGCCCAGATTTTTAATTTGGATCAAATCAGTTTGTCGGGTTAGAGTCGGGTTGAGAGGGTTAGATGGGTGATTAATAGGCCATTTTAGAGATTTGGATCCTTGCATGCATGATAATTTTGTGTAGGGCCCATTGGAGGTGGGTTGATTAAAGATTCTTGGGCCCTGGGCCTGAGTTATTTGACCCTTTTAAGCTAAAAGCCCTATTCTAAAATTTTGTAAAACTCACTAAAAAGCAAGGAGCCCTTCCTTGTAATTTAGAAAAATCTTTACATAATATAACCCTAAGCGTTTTTTATCGTTTTTTTTTGTATGTCCAATTTTTCCGTCTTCTTTTTTTCTTCAACAACCAAGCCTTAGCAGTTCTCCAAGGGAACCAAGGTTTGATCTTCAGATCTGCTTTTGGAATCGAAATCTAGGCAAGTGGATAATTGTAAACAATGTCTTTTTGGTTGTTTTGTTGAATGATATGCTTTACATATGATTTATTCAATTGGGTTTAATGTCTTGATTATGGATTAATAATAAAGATTTGATTTTAATTGAAATAAAGAATTTGTATATAAAAGAAATAATAGAAAAAAAATAAAAAAAGGGGGCAGCCACTGCATGGGCTGCCCAGGCAGCAACACTGCCCTACTGCCTAGCCAGCCAGGTTGGGCTTGGCAGCGTCGGGCCGGGTTGCTGATGGGCCTAGTTGCGGCTGGCTGGGTTTTTGGTAGGTGGTTAGTGGAGTCAATGGGCCTAAGGTGATTAAAATTTATAATTTTAACTGGGGTTTTTATTTTATTTGATTTTGGGTTTTATTTTGGGTTTCCATAGTGGGTGGGCATGATTACAACATTAAATTATAATTGATTAGATTATTGATTTGGGTTTAATTATGACTCAATCAGAATCTTAATTAATATTTAATTAGGTATGATTAGTATTTTAATTAGTGTAATTGGAATTTAATTAAGATGTAATTAGCAATGATTAGAATCTTAATTAGGCTGTATTTGGGATCTAATTTGGATTTTAATTTGACTTTAAATTTCGAATTTGAGTCTGAGATTTGAATCTTTTGTTTTATATAAAATAAGTAGGTGCTTTTATACACAACAATGAAGATTAAGGACCTAAGTGTTATCTCTTCTTTGACCATAATTTGATTTAGTTTGGATTTGAAATTTGAATTATTTTTACCCAAAACACATTAACTTTATATAATTAGCTTAAATAGGTTCTATTTTTGGGAAAAGCTGATTGAATCACATGAGGATTGGACCTGATTCAAAATGGAAATGTGAGATTCGAAATGCACCACATAATAGACACTGAAAGTAGGATATTGGTATTATAGTTTCGTATTATCATTTTGAAGGAAGGTTGGTTCCTATGTACATATTTAATTAAGTATAAATATTAATTGGATTAGTGTTTACCCTCAAATAAATTGAAATGACACATGATCATAATATACTTTTAAATTATGCAATTTAAACACTTAAATTAATAATGGTTTGGATATTATGAATTAAGGGTTTCATGGCATGATTCATTATGTATTTGTATATAGTATGTATTTATATATATATATATATATACATATATATATTTGACCGATTGCAGTTGGAGGTGGTCATATGCCATTGGGACAGCATGTACTATTGGATATAGTATACAGCGATGCCATTTGTTTTATATGGTGGGAATGCACGTTTTTGTATATTATATCTGTGGAAATACCCGTTTTTGTATATTATATCTGAAGGAATACCCGTTTTTGGTATATTATATCTACAAGAATACCCATTTTTTGTATATTGTATCTGCTAGAATGCTCGTTTTTGCGCAGTCATGCCATTGGGTTTGCATTTAGTGTGTTTTGGGGCAAAATATAAAATATATTTTAATTCAATTGATTAACATCATTGCTTGCAGTTTAACCTTTTATTCGATTGCGTCAATCTGATCCACTACTTTTGATGTCTAGATTCCGTTATCGGTGTCAAATTAGAGGGTTGGCGACGCAAGAGATTTTGCCAAATGAGGGAGTTATTGAGTGGAGCACTGATAACATCGTCTGAGGTTTCCTTATGTTGATGCTGAGATCAAAACATTAGATTATGTAATAATGCCATTTTTGGGCCCACTAGTTTATTCATTAAATTTATTTGTCTTGAAATTACAACTTTAATTATTATGCTTCGAAGCACTTAACCTTGATTTTATTATTATTGAGATTTGTTATATGACTGGTATATGATACTCAACTGCGTAGATTATAGATTTCGATTTCGCATATGATTATGGTTGCTTAATCACCAATCATAGCCTCATGGAGGATTTTAATCTACCGGGAATTGGGGCCTGTATTGTTTATGTTAGAAAAATTTTAATTGGCCATAATTCTCACACCCCTAGAACCTGATTTGGATCGGACCCAATTTTAAAGGTGTGTCAGATGGTATCAAAGTGGTCAAGTTTCTAGAAGTTCTAAACGTAGGTCTGATGTAAGGATTAGAGATTTTAAGTGGGAACATTGGGGTTTTGATGTGTGTAATCGTATGCGAACTTTAGCATTTTTTAGAGGTTACAGGAGTTTGTTACCTTCGCACTTTTGGTCTTTTAGTCTCTAACAAATGGTTGTTTTGCAGATATGGAACCTAGAACAAGGGAAACAAAAGCCAACACGTCTAGTTCGGAGTTGCATGAGCCTAGCTATACAGTTAATGATCTGATACAGACTCTGCTCCAGACTATGTTAGCCCATCAGCAATGTCGGGATCAGCAGATGGCACGGTTGTTGGAAGCTGTTTAGAGGATGAATCAACCTCAGGCGACGCATGCAACTCAGCCACCGATAACGCCGCAACCAAAATTTATGGTTTGGCCTCAAGAAGCAAATTAGGCAGTATCTTAGACCAATATACTTAAGGCTTTGCAAAGGATTGGGCAGCTTCACGTTGTTGCTGCCCCAGACCTGAGGATTCAAACGATATTTTTGAAAAGTTTAAGAAAAGGGGTCCGCTGGAGTTCAATAGTAGTGAAGATCCAATGGTAGCAGAATAATTTTTCATCCAAGTTGAGAAGATATTTGAAACCCTAGTTTGCACGGGGGTACATAAGGTTAAGTTGGCAGCTTCTAATGTTTTGAGATGTGGTAGACAAGTGGTGGACTACATTAAGGGACCGTATGAGGGGATCGCTGAAGAGTGGCTTGGACTACTTTTCGTAATCAGTTTCGTGAGAAATACATACTAGAGCATATTAGTATTTTAAAAAATGGGTAGAGTTTGATAGGCTAAAGTAAGGGAATTTGTTTGTTTGGGAGTATGAGTTGCAGTTTACCTGTCTCTCTCGTTTCGTACCAACTCTCATAACTACAGAAAGCGAGAGGATTCGATGGTTCCTTGATGGCCTTCAACCAGATATACTACTACATGCCAAGTCACAAGTTCTGAATACCTACCAGGAATATTTGAATAAGGCATACTGGGCCAAGGAGGTGATTGGGCGCATGACCCCTCCAAGCCAACCTAAGCAGAAAGTTGCTTCATCTCTGACCCCATAGCACCAATTCAAGAAGCAGAAAAGGGAGTCTTGTGACATTTGTGGTAATAAACACCTAACATCTAAGTGTTGGAGGTAGACAGGGGGGTGTTTTCACTATGGAGACACTAGTCATCAGGTTAAGGACTACCCTAAGAAGAAAGGCGAACAGTATTGGTAGACATCTACATAGGGAGCTCTTATTCAAGTACAGCCATTAAAACAGATAGCACCAGTCCCTCCACAGCAGCCATGATCTCAAGCACTGCAGCAACAGATGTAGTTGTATCGACCTCCCCAGTGGCCTTGACCTCAGAGAAGACTCTAACAACCTCAAAGGCCTAACACACAGCAACCAAGGCTCCAGCAGGCAGGCAGAGTATATGTCATGACTTAGGAATAGGCTGATCCTGTAGAAAACATTGTGGAAGGTATTATTTCTGTTTGTGATAATAATGCTAAAGCTTTATTTGATCCTGGCTCTATCCATTCTTATGTTTCTCCTAGTTTTGCCTTGAAGATTGGTGTTTGAGTAGCTGAGCTGCCATTTGATTTAGTTGTGGCTACCTCGATGGGTAAAAAGGTTAGTTGTTTGAAGTACTACCCTGATTGCAAATTGATGATAAGTGGTGTTGTGTTAAAGGCTAATTTAATACTGTTGATGGTGAATGACTTTGACGCCATTTTGGGTATGGATTGGCTTGCTACTCATAATGCAATGATGGACTGCTGTGTTAAGACAGTTAAGTTAACAGCTGATGATGACACCGAGGTGCAATTTATAGGATTTAAGAAGAAGGTTGTTACTAGTATGATATTAGCTATTAAGGCTACGAAGTTGTTGATGAAAGATTTTGAGGGATATATAGCGTTTACCACCGAAGATAAAATGACTAAATCGGTGGAGGAGACACCAGTGGTGTCTGAGTTTTTAGATGTTTTTCCCAATGACATTCTTGGATTGCCGCCGGTCCATGAAATTGACTTTAAAATTGACCTTGTGTCGGGCGCAGCTCCAATCTCAAAAGCCCCTTCCAGGATGGCCCCAGTTGAGTTGAAAGAACTCAAGGAGCAATTGCAGGAGTTGTTGAACAAGGGTTTTATTAGACCGAGTGTCTCTCTTTGGGGGGCTCCAGTGTTATTTGTCAAGAAGAAGGATGATTCTATGAGAATATTTATTGATTATAGACAACTTAATCAAGTGACCAGCAAGAACAAGTACCCTTTACCTAGAATCGAAAAATTATTTAATCAATTGCAAGGTGCTCAATATTTTTCTAAGATTGATCTGAGATCAGGATATCATCAGTTAAGGGTACAAGATTAGGATATTCCAAAAACTGCATTCAGAATGAGATATGGTCACTACGAATTTCTGGTGATGTCTTTTGGACTAACTAATGAGCTTTTATAGCTATGATGAATAGGGTTTTTACATAGCACTTGGACCAGTTTGTGGTCGTAGATATCGACAATGTACTTATATATTCGAAGAGTCGGGAAGAATATGCTTAGCATCTTCGCTCTTCATTACAACTATTGAGGGAACACCAATTATATGCTAAGGTAAGTAAGTGTGAGTTTTGGTTGGAATTGGTAGGATTTCTTGGTTATATCATATCCAGGGAAGGTTTTGCAGTGGACCCAGTAAAGATTGAAACAGTGGTAAAGTGGGAAAGACCAAAAATAGTGTCAGAGACCTGAAATTTCTTAGGCCTAGTAAGTTATTATCACCGATTTGTAGAAGGATTTTTTACGATAGTAGCTCCACTATTGGGATTGACTCGGAAGGAAGTTCCTTTTGTGTGGAATGATGAGACTGAGCATGGTTTGTAGGAGTCGAAAATAAGGTTGACCATAGCCCCTATTTTGACCTTACTTACAAGTAGTGATAGTTTTCTAATTTTCACCGATGCATCCAGAGTTGGACTTGGTTGTGTTCTCATGCAACATGGAAAGGTGGTAGCATATGGCCAGATAGTTGAAGGAACATGAACAGAAGTATGCAACCCATGACTTGGAGTTGGCAGCAGTAGTATTTGCTTTGAAGATGTGGAGACATTATCTTTATCGAGCCAGTTTTGAGGTACATTCAAACTATAAGAGCCTCTTGTATCTCTTTACGTAGGGTGAATTGAACATGAGACAGAGGAGATGGATGGAGTATATTAAGGGTTATGATTTTAGGTTGAAGTACTATTCAGGAAAAGCTAATGTAGTGGCAGATGCTCTAAGTAGAAAAGCAGCATTCACTGGCGGATTGATTGCAAAATACTTCTGAATTCGATGTTTGTAAGATATGGATGTTTATTTCCAACCTATCAGTGAGCAGGCAGTGTTGGCTAGTATGGTCTCTTGGGAACTCGAATTACTTCCGAAGATCAAAGAACACTAGTTACTAGACCCTGAGATAATAAGAATCAAAGATCATATAGATGAGAGGCCTGATTTTTAGTTAGAAGATGATATTTTGTATTAAAAAAGTAGAATTTATGTGCTTGATTTTCCAGACTTGAAGGATGAAATCATAGTAGAGGCACACCATACTTGGTATACTATTCGCCTAGGCGGTGTCAAGATGTATTAAGATCTGAAGGATCGCTATTGGTGGAAAAATATGAAAAAGGATATCATACAATCTGTTAGAAAATGTTTGGTATGCCAGCAAATTAAGGCAGATTATAGAAAAACCCCAGGTCTTTTGCATCAGTGGGAGATTCCTTAGTGGAAGTGAGAGCACATCACTATGGACTTTGTGTCATGATTGCCTAATGATAGGAAGGGCTTTGATGCGATTTAGGTGATAGTTGACTGTTTGACTAAGTTAGCCCACTTTGTACTAATTAAGACGGGTCAGTGAATGGAGAAGATGGTAGACCTCTATATCAACGAAATGGTAAGATTACATGGAGCAACGGTTTCTATTATCTTTGATCTAGATAGCAAGTTTGTATCTCAGTTTTGGATATCCCTGCAATAAGCTTTGGGAACCAGGTTAAGTTTTAGTACAACCTATTATCTCCAAACAGACGGACAAACAGAGCGTACAAACCAGACATTGGAGGATATGTTGAAGGCTTGTGTTTTGGATTTTTAGACCAGTAGGGATAACAGCTTGTGTAAATTTACGTATAATAATAGTTACCACTCCAGCATTGGCATGGCACCTTTCAAGGCATTGTACGGAAAAAGATGCAGAACCCCTATATGTTGGGCAAATCTTGGAGCCTGCGGTATTTTTGGACCATCTTTGGTTGGAGAGTTAAGCGAGACGGTAAAACAAATTCGGGAAAGGCTAAAGGTTGCCCAAAATCGCCAAAAGAGTTATGCATATAAGAAGAGAAGAGAGCTGAAGTTTGAGGTTGGTGACCATGTGTTTCTGAATGTGTCACCTACGCGTTGTACCTTACGATTTGGGCAGAAAGGGAAACTCTCCAGAAGATATGTGGGACCATTTCAGATTATCAATAAAGTCAATGAGGTGGTTTATTAGTTAGCACTGCCACCAGAACTATTAGGTGTTTATAACATCTTCCATGTTTCGATGCTGAGGAAGTATGTAGCAAACCCTTCGCATGTGTTGCAGTATGAACCGTTACAAGTGTAAGATGATATGACATATACTGAGCAGCTAGTGGGGATTGTCAACACCAAAGAGTAGGTGTTGAGGAACTGCATCATCCATTGGGTGAAGGTTCAATGGAGTCATCATCGCCCGGAGGAAGCAGTGTGGGAGCTTAAAGACGAAGTGAAGAGATAGTATCCGCACCTTCTTCCTGAGGCATGTTAGTCATTTAGAGGACCAATTGTCCCTTAAGGGGATGAGATGTCAGGGCCCAGTTTTTTAATTTGGATCAAACCGGTTTGTCGAGTTTGAATCAGGTTGAGAGGGGTTAGATGGGTGATTAATAGACTATTTTAGAGATTTGGATCCTTGCATGTATGGTAGTTTTGTGTAAGGCCCATTGGAGATGGGCTGATTAAACATTCTTGGGCCTTGGGCCTGAGTTATTTGACCTTTTTAAGCTAAAAGCCCTTTTCTGAAATCTGGTGAAAGTTACTAAAAAGCAAGGAGCCCTTCATCATAATTTAGAAAAACCTTTACATAATATAGCCCTAAACGCTTTCAATCGTCTTTTCTTCGTATGTCCAATTCTTCGGTCTTCTTTCTTTCTTCTGTAACCAAGCCCTAACAGTTCTTCAAGGGAATCAAGGTTTGATATTTAAATCTGCTTTTGGCATCGAAATTCAGGCAAATGGATAATTGTAAATAATGCCTTTTTTGTTGTTTTGTTGAATGACATGCTTTACATATGATTTATTTGATTGGGTTTAATGTCTTGATTATGGATTAATAATAAAGATTTGATTTTAATTGAAATAAAGAATGTTCATGTAAAATAAATAATAGAAAAAATTAATAAATAAATAAATAAGGTGGGCAGCTCTGCCTACGTTGCCCAAACAACACATGCCATGCAGCACTTGTTGCCTGGCGAGCTAGGTTGGGCCTTGCAATGCCCAGGCCGAGCTATTGGTGGCCCAGTTGGGCTGCTGGGCCTGGGTCGCGATTGGGCTGGGCCCGTTTTTGGTAGGTGGTCTGTGGAGTCAATGGGCCCAAGGTTATTAGAATTTAGAATATTAACTGGGGTTTTTACTTTATTTCAGTTTGAGTTTTATTTTTGGTTCTCATAGTGGGTGGGCATGATTAAAACATTAAATTACAATTGATTAGAATATTAATTTGGGTTTAATTATGACTCGATTAGAATCTTAATTAATATTTACTTAGGTATGATCAGTATTTTAATTAGTTCAATTGGGATTTAATTAAGATATAATTTGAAATGATTAGAATCTTAATTAGACTGTATTTGGGATTCTAATTTGGATTTTAATTTGATTTTAAATTTCGAATATGATTCGGGATTTGGGTCTTTTGTTTTATATAAAATAAGTAGGTGCTTTTATACACAACAATGAAGATTAAGAACCTAATTGTTCCCTTTCCTTTGACGATAATTTGATTTAGTTTGGATTTGAAATTTGAATACTTTCTACCCAACTCACAAAACACATTAACTTTACATAATTGGAGTAAATGGGTTCTGTTTTTGGAAAAAGCTAGTTGAATGTCACATGAGGTTAGACCGAATTCAAAATGGAAATGTGAGATTTGGGATGCATCGCATGATAAATACTGAAAGTAGGATATCGACATCGTAGTTTCTCAATACCTTTTTTAAGGAAGGTTGGTCCCCATGTACATATTTAATTAACTATGACTATTAGGTGGATTAGTGCTTACCCTCAGATAAATTGAAATGACACATGATCATAATATACTTTTAAATTACACAATCTAAACACTTAAGTTAATAATGGTTTGGATATTATGAATTAAGGGTTTCATGGTATGATTCATTATGCATTCATAAATAATATGTATATATATATATTTGATCGACTGCAATTAGAAGTGGTCGTACACCATCGGGACAGTGTGTACTGTCGAATATAATACATAGTGGTGCCATTTGTTATATCTGGCGGGAATGCACGTTTTTGTATATTATATTTGCGAGAATACCGGTTTTTGTATATTATATCTACGGGAATACCTATTTTTCATATATTATCTGCGAAAATACCCATTTTTAGTATATTGTATCTGTTAGAATACCCATTTTTGTGCATTCATACTATTGGGTTTATGTTAGGTGTGTTTTGGGGTAGAATGTAAAATATATATTTTACTTTAATTAATTAATATCGTTGCTTGTAGTTTAATCTCTTGTCAAATTACGTTAATCTAATCCACTACTTTTGGTATCTAGGTTTCATTACCGGTGCTGAACTTGAGGGTCAGGCGACGTAGGAGATTATGCCAGATGGCAGAGTCGTTGAGTGGAGTGCCGATGACATCGTCTGAGGTGTCCTCGTATTGGTGCTAAGATCAAAACATTAGATTATGTAATAAAGTCATGTGTGGGGCCATTAGTTTATTCATTAAATTTATTTATTTTGAAATTACAACTTTAATTATTATGTTTCGAAGCACTTAACCTTAATTTTATTATTATTGAGATTTGTTATATGGTTGGTATATGATACTCAGCTGTGCAGATTATGAATTTAGTTCTGCGTGTGATTATGGTTGCTTCATCACCAAGTATAGTCTCACAAAGGACTTTGATCCACCTAGAATTAGGGTCCATATTGTTTATGTAAGAAAAATTTTAATGGGTCCAAATTCTCACACTCCTTTAATTGAGTTTGGATCTGGCCCAGTTTTGGGGGTGTGATAGATATTATGATGAGAAACAGTATGTGGGGGCCAGGACGGACCAAGGAATTCTTCGAGGTCACCGTTAGAATTGTATTAGGATTTTAAGTTGTTATATCTTGTAACAGTTAAAAGTGTTGGCTAATTCATAATTTGGACAAAACTTTAGTTCTAGTCAAAGTTGTATTTCTATTTATTTTAGAGTAGGAGTTTGAAGAGATTAAAGAGTAGTAAAAGAGCTAAGTCGAAGTATTTTTCTAAGGATAATATTGATCAAAAAGGTCATAACTCACAAACTGAGCATCGGATATGTAACACTCCGACCCAACTTAAGCCGAATTAGTGGGTAATTAAGTGTCATTTTTGTTGCTAAGAGTGTTTTGGTTTTGCTTTTCTTTGGTCTTGAGCTATGGATAGGTAGTTTGGTTGCGTTTGACCTAGTTTCGATAGTTCGAGCCCTTTTTCGTAATTTCTGCTTTTGTTGGACCTTATCAGTTTTGCATCATTTTGCTGTCAACGTGTGTATTTCGTCGAGCTTGTTAATCTTCGTAATTGTTTTGGATCCAAATGACTTCGTTTGCTCTCGTTGGATCGTCAATTGACTCGAACTAGAAATAGAGGTAAATGGTGGACTTGGTTGCAAATTTGATTTCTTTTATCTTATAAATATCCTACCTACCACCGTTCTCTCTTTCATTTGGAACGATCTCTCCTTCTCTTGTTCAGCTCTCTTTCCCCCTCTCTCTCATTTCTGTCTTGTTTACGTGAGGAAGGGAGCCTGTGGTGTGATTTTCGTGTGTCCCCAGTGGGTTGAGCCTCTAGCAACGACTGTAGTGTGTTTGATTTCGGTTTGAGGCAAGTATAAGCACAAGTAGCGTTAACACTGATTGGTAATGCTTTGATTGTGTGTATATTTTATTCTTCTTGTATGAATCATTGTTAGACAGCCCTATAGAGTGAGATTCGTTAGTAGCTGTCTGTATTCAGTTGAGAGTTAGCCATTCTGTATTTCTGTAACTGTTTCAGGAAACTAACTCAGCGCACTCACGGCTAAACCGTGAATTGTGCTACGGCTGAGCCGTGAAATGGATTACAGCTACACCGTGACCTAGCTGTGACCTTGACCATAGATCAATACAGGGTGACATTTGAAATAACTGAGAGTTGACACATTTGCTGCTCTTCTACGGCCCAGCCAAATCTAAGCCGTATAGTGTATTACGGCCAAGTTGTAGAGCAGGATACGGCTGCGCCGTAGAGTAAATTACGGTTGAGCCTTAAAAGCGGATGAATAGTTTGGGGAACCTCGACTCCGCCGCAGTGCAGATTATGGCTACGCCGTAAGATGCCTACGGCTAAGCCGTATGTTCACCTACGGCTACACCGTGTGACTCCGAGAAATGAATACAAAAATGAGTAAGAGTAAAGAAGAGACCTGATATGACTCTCATACTAGAATTTAAGCAACCTGAACATGTCCAATGGAATGTCAGAATGACATGAATGATCTCGAGGGCTGCGTCTCATTCATGTATGTTATCCAGTTGTTTAGCACCTTCCCATAGGTGTTGATTTAAGGGACTTTGGTACACTTTTACTAGAAGATGCAACACTCCTTGATGGAACAATTATGCATCGAATGCCTTAAAACTACATCAGCATGCACGGTTAGAAACACTGGACAACTAGATTAGGATTGGCTTGTAATTGACCTTGATTCGCCATGGTATATCTGATTTGTATAGTATATTGATTTCGGTTTTGCCCTCATGTGTTCTGCGCTGGACCTCTCGATTCTGTAGGAAATGTAGCTACATCCCCAGAGCGAAGCCCAGGCAAGGACACTTCATTTCGGTGCATTTGTTATGGTTCATATGGAGTACTTGAGTTTAGTGATTATTTGTTATTTGTACTCATTCATCAGTGCTGATTCGTATTTGCTTATGCTTATTCGTTATTCGTATTGTTATTTGTATTGCTTATCAGTATAAACTGTATTGCTTATCAGTGTGTGATGCACTACTATTGCTCGTTTATTATGATCGATTGTGATATGAGATCCGTATGCGATATTGCTTGATGTGCATCATCTGATTTGATTGTGATTGCAATTGTCTATATATGACACTACTCAGCCTCAGCCTCAGGATACCCGACGGGGTTGACTTTGGTTTAGTGTGTGATCGCCTCTACGGAGTGGTCGTGTCCTGGGCTTCCGGACCCTGGGAATTAGAGACCCATTCGTACCTTGGCCCGGTCGATGGTGTTTCATATTTGTGTGCTCTCGAAAGGGAGAATATGGCAAATGTAGTAGCCAACTTGAGTGAGTATTTCTCTTGATGATTCTGACAGCATACTTATTCCTATGCACGATTTGCCTAGTGTACGAACATGCTTACTATGGATATTTGCATTACTACTTTTACTCATTGGTAGATACAATTTGTGTTAAATTCTTGTAGCTTATATTTTGCTAAGTCGTTGTACTTATGAGTTGTTCTTGGTGTTGCAGGTTCAAATCCCTCTTCCGATCCTGCGTCGGTCAACCCGACTCCAGGAGAGGCTCGTAAGGCCCCCTCCGGCCTAGAAGAGTGGACTTGATCCATTCTTCATAGAGCGGTGTGCATCATTTTGTTTTCCCTCCATTGTGTCTGAGCATATCTGTGGGATTTTTCTGTAGACTTTATTTTGGGTCTGATTTATATCTGTATTTTGATTTTGTAGACTAGTCTCTCTATTTTGTTGTACATCTTTGTGATCAGTCCAATCTTTTGTAATCATTGTATCTTTTATTATTTTGTGGTATGCCTTGAAACTTACAGCTTCCGCGTACACTTGTTTGCATATATGATTGACCCTTGTGTGTGTACATTTGGGCGAGGTCTAGGTGTACATGCACGGGAGTATGTGTGTCACTGGTTAGGTTTTCTTTAACCCTCGATTTCTGGGCTCGGGTTGTGACAAGATATGGACAAGCAACCTACCATAACTTGAAGATTTTTCTAAGGATAATATAGATTAAAAATGTCATATCTTACAATCCAAGCATTGAATATGGACAAGCGACTTACCATTGGAAAGCTCATTTCGAGTGGATATCCATAGGTTCTATAATTATGTCAATCGGAGTTAAAATGAAAAAGTTATGGCCTTGGGAAGTCTACGGAAATTGTGTTCTCCAAAATTATGAGACTATCATTGCGTGAATTTTTATTTCTATTTTAAGTGGGACTTTCTTATTTTGTGCCAATTTTTATTCTGGTTGGATTACTATTATGATGCACGAAATTGGGGCTAAAAAAAGGGATTCTATCTCAACCTCAAATAGAGATTTTATTATTCTAAGTGGAGAATATATTTTAGAGATCATCTCTTCTAGATCTTTCATTGGAGAGTTGAATGGCTAAATTTCTGCATTAGAAATCCTTATCTTTTATATATATCTTTCTGGAAGATCCTCTTTTAAGCGTGAAAGATCCTCTTTTAAGTGTATAATCTCTAAGGAGTTAAGCTATCAACTTAAAGACATTTTTGGGAGGGCCACATATAGAAAATGAATATAGTTTTCAAAAAATATATGGGCTTTTTAAAAAAAATTGAGGGGGCTATATGTAAAAAACTTATAAAAATACTATGAGATGAAGGGGGATTTTTGGAATTTTGGAAAGGCCATGGCCCCTTGCTAGCCCCACTCTGGTTTCGCCCATGTGTGGCGGCCACTTGAAGTCATGCCAATCATGGGGAGGGGAGAGTTTAAAAAAATTCAATGGAGAAGGTGAAAGAAAACGAATACTTTGTATACCCATTTAGGTCTCGGGATTTTTATGTGAGCCCCTTTGATTTTAGTATATTCCTGCCTTCTCATTGTAATACCTTTCATATCTTTTAAATTAGTAGCCTTTTGACTACTATAAGTTTTAGAGTAAAGTGACATTTTTGCTCATTTCTTTCTTTCTTCATGCATATTTTCTCCTAAAACTTGTGACATTGGCGGTTACTATAGTACACTTAGTGAGAAACTAAATCCATTTTTATCAATATGAGGACCATTTCATTAAATCCAAATTGATCATAATGACAATCACCACCTTTACTTATATTTGGTTATAACTGATCCAACCAAGCATGATCCACTGTTAGATTTATGAACTTTTCAAAATATATGTTGAGGCTTCACGTGCATAAGAGGGTTATTGAGAGAGAGATGATTGGACTTGGGATAAAACTCTAGTATTTTTGTCAATAAGGAGGTACTCACTTTTGTTAGAGGCTGTAAGGGGAAAGTTATTATTTTTATAACAAATCAATACAAACCTCATTGTGGTTACCCATTTTTGTTAGGATTATAGATTTTGAGAGCATGAAAAGTATTAAAATGAAAAAGTAGAGATGTATCATTGAATACTCAACCCGTATGGGTAAAACTTATGGGCGTTATACATACAAAACATTCAAAAGAAAAATCAACCTTGCATCCTCTTAATCCATTGTTGTAATTTAATGGTTTTAGAAGGCATCGTTGTTTAGATGTCAAGCTCAACTGTGACTACGAGCTGAAGAGTTTTGGGCTCATGGTAGTTCATGGGGCTCATAGTTGTGTTATGTGTGTCAGTGGGTAACTTTATTGTAGGAGAGCTCGGTGGCCCAAACATTATTGGACCGTGTGAAAGAACCAGCAGAGGTTCTTATCTGAATATTATTGTGTGTACATGCATGCGAATTTTATGTGGATTTTTTTTAGAATGTCTGGCCAATCATTTGGTAGCAACAGTCCATACTGTGAGGGCCACATGCCTCCCTCCCTCTCGTGATCAATTCAAGTCCTTCAAACACACTCCCTCAATTGCCAAAGTCCAAATTAGACACCAATCAAAATTTGTATACATTATTCCCTCCCATCTGATCATGCAATTTTTTCCCAAACTCAAACCTTCTCTAATGGTTAGAACTCGAACAATTTTGTGGCCCCGAAAACAGTACGTTGTTTGATCAGATGGTTGCAAAAGATTATCTAAAGGATTTCTGCATATATATCAAAGTTATCTGAACAAGATCTCCCTCTTCAGTCATTCACTGGGGGTGTTTATACAGCGTATATCTTTTTCTTTTGCCTGCTTTGACTTGACATCACTGAGTTCTTCACGTTGCAGCTTTCGAACATTCCTCCATTTCAGGCATTCATTTTGAGTAATGCAAAGCAAATCCTTGACTGCTATTATTCTTTTCTTTCGTTGGGGCCTCTGACTTGTTCCATAGTCTCTGCCCTCTGCCCCATGTGAATTCTAGGACATTTTCAGTTCCTTAAGAAAATCAGAATTTTCGTACAACTGGGACCATATGACATGTATGGATGCAATATTGGTACTTGACCATAAAAAATATTCTCCTTGGCTCAGCACTTCTAAGTCCAATGGATCCGACTGGCACCAATCAATTGGGCTGCAGAGCATAGGATAGCATTTAACATTAGTGGAACTTCCATGGGTCCGAATCCTCTTGGTGTTTTTTCACACTGAGTGTGAATGGACCAATCATTCCATGTTGACATGGTGGACTGTGATTGGTCTACTCACAGTCGGCTTGAAAGAAAAAGCCACATATGATCTCAATTCAAACTTTCATTGACAAATGGGACCCACATAAAAAACATGGGTAAGTTTAGTTTGTCTAAAGCAACAGTGATGTAACTCTAAATGAATTGAAACTTGGGGCATTGCCCATAGAGCTGCCCTTAGATTTTACATTTGCATCGTGACAGACCCATTTGTGCGATATCCTATGGTCATGCGACACACATCATACTGCGCAGTATCATAGGCTGTGTGATATCGCACATATCACCCTTTGCAGTATCCTAGGGCCACATGATATCGCACTATTATTGTACCAACAACTCTGTAAGAAATATTTAAACTTCAATATGTCTGAAAAAATTTTCATTTCTAAGGCTAGTCAAACTGTCAATTTTCCTTGGAATTTTGTAGAGGAGAGGGTGGAAAAGGAATCTAATGGGCTGTTTGACTATGGACACACAAGATTTGGGCCCCATTGTTCAAGAAAATATGTTCGCATTAGGGGCTGCAGGAATGGATCAAGTGAGATCTGGTTGGTTCAGGTCATTACAGGTACATTTATTAGATGAACCTTAATCTGACCTATTTATTAAATGGGTTCAAACAACACTTAAGTAGAAGGGTTCAGCTTGGACCCTCGATTAATACTAGGCTGGGCCTCGGTGCAGTGGGTCATAGTGCAGTGAGTTGTGACTTGGGTAGGGAAAGATCCGGACTGGATTGGTGAGTGGAATGGTATTAAATATATAAATGGAACTTAGCCCACTTCATGGGGGTGGGTTGGATGAGAAATTGATACAGTATTTTAACCTCATGTCAATGATCCCAGTTAACGGACATCATTCATGATTTATTTTGGATGACCTCCATACAACCGTCGTACACCCGTACTTACCACTAATCAAGTTTAGAAGTTGGGCTAGGTCTTAAGCCTAAAAGTTAAGGCGACTGATCCGATGGATCATGCTTCAAGCTTAATCTCACTACAACAAGCTGTATTTGTGGAGACGTTCTTTAGCGATGCTTTTTTAATTTCGTCGGTAATGACAAACCTTTGATAATTATTTATCGACGTATATAATTTCGTCGGTAAAACTTAGGTAATTACCGACATTTTTTGTATAAAACATCAGTAAAAATCGTACGTTTTACTGACGTGAAATGAAAATTTGCTGGCAAAGGTTAGTAGTGAATTAACTTCATTTTTAGAAAAAATAAAAATAAAATAAATTATTGAAGACACAAATTATCGTTGGTAATAATTATTATTACCGACGTTTTGCTAAAAATTGTAGGTAAAAGTTGAGCTTTACCGACATAAATTTCCTTTTCGTCGGCAAAGGGTTAGTCTCTTTCAACTTTTTTACAAAAAATTATATGAAGAAAATTTATGGTCGACGAATTTTTGGATTTTGGCGACAGAAATTATCGTCGGTAATAATTATTATTACTAATGTTTTACTAAAAACTGTCAGTAAAAGTTGAGTTTTACTGATGTAAACTTTCTCTTTGTTGGCAAAGGGTTAGTCCCTTTCAACTTTTTTCTAGAAAAAATTATATGGAGAAAATTTATCGCTGACGAATTTTTGGATCTTGGCGACGGAAATTATCATCGTTAATAATTATTATTACCGACGTTTTACATGAACCATCGGTAAAAGTGCATTTTTACCGACGTTAGATGAGTATTCGTCGGCAAAAAGGTTATTTCCTTTTGTTAAAGAAAATTGAAATAAAATAAATGTTTACTGACAAAAATAGATCATTGGTGAATGTCAATTTTTATTGGTGCCAACTGGATGCCATTTTTCACTCCCCCGCCCCCAAACCCCTTCTTCACTTACTCTACGATCTCTCCCTCTCTCCTCGTGTTCTCTGCTCAGCGGCATTCTCTACTCACCGGCATTCTCTGCTCTCTCCTCGCCTCTCTACTCTCTCCCTCTCTGCTCTCTCGCTTGCTCTCTCTCGCTCTCTCCCTCTCTGTTCTCTCCGATCCTCGCTCGTTTGGTCATCTCTCTCTCTGCTCATTCTTTATGTATAATTGCATAGTATACACTTCCTTTTTTTCTTTTTAATTCAAATGTCATTTGATTTTGTTTGATATAGATTTTTACCATTTATGTTTATGTTCATTTATACTTGCTATTTTGTTGTATTTACATACTACCCTTAGTGTTATAGCTACCAATACTGATCTGGGTGTCAAGGTGCAACAAGAGGAGACCTTGCCGGTATCTTTCAGACTAGAGGAATAGGCTCCAGATGACGTATTTTATTAGTCATCCCTTTGTAGTGTGACAATGGGTTTTGTGGGAACGTAAATTTTGTACTTGGTCATTGGATGGCCTATTGTGTATAGCCCTACCATCGTTTGCATTGGATTTTTTATTTGCATTCTGATGAACACATCTTTTGTTATTTTAGTCTGTATATATTTCCATCCACATCTTTTGTTTACCTACACTTTTTCATATTTTTCTATCGCATGTATTTGCATATCCTTAGATGGTATACTGTTGTATTAGCATATGGTCATGTACATCTTGGACATTATAGTATCTGTTGGGTAAATGTAAATGGAATAAATTTTGTAATTGTTGTCTATACTATGTTGAAACTTGAATAGGTAAGTTATTCAGGCTCGACACGGCATGATTTGCCATAGGATTATGCGTGCCACGTCATGGGATTAGTCATAATGATAGGATCTTGTGCCGAGGCATGACATACGTAATTAATGGCATTAGAGCCATTATCAAGTCAATTATAAAAGATATAGAAAGTCTAGAAAACGTGGTGAGGACACGATAGGTATAATGGGATATCGATTTATAGTTATTTAAGTCTGTTAATGTCTTGTTAGGCACTAATTGGGAGGATTCTTTGCAAGTAAATGGCTTCGGTCTGCAGAACTAGGAACGATATGAGAGGCAACTATTTAATGACGTTGTGATAGAAGATATGGGTACTCAACCTCCTCCTCCTCCTCCAACTATGGATCAGAGGTTTATGATGACAATGTAGTCTATGCAAGCACAAGTTGTGACATTGATAGAAAGGCAAGGTCAAGATCCACCTTTAGCACCACCTCATTTGGATACCCAAGTGGTTGTTCAACCTAGGGAGCATGATCCTAACTCCTTATATGAAAAGTTTCGAAAGAGAGGAGTACTAGAATTCACTGGAAATTTAGGAAGACCTAATTCTACTTGATAAATGGTTGGAATACATTGAAAATGTGTAAGACATAGTAATCTACACCAACAAATAAAATGTAGTGCTCACTGCTTTGATGTTTCAAGGAGTTGCAAATACATGGTGGAAGAATGTGAGGAATGTGTACAAAACTATGCCAAAGGGCACTCTACGGGATACTTCCAAGAAGCAATTCAGGAGGAAGTTCATTCTTAAGTATGATAATTACTAGAAGGAGCAAGTCCGGGATAAATACCCGGGATTAATATCTTATGTATGATGCATTCAGATGACTGAATGGTCCTAAGTGCGAGGGGGGGTGGGGGATGGTGTTAGCCCTCACGCTAATTTAATCATGTTCACCACTAATTAATTACTCATATTGCTAATCTATTTTGTTTTATTTCTAATTATATTGTTAAGCACCTATATTGCCTTATTTGAGTTGGATTTGGGCCATAGATAGGTTGTTGGGTTGGGTTGACAAAGCTTAAGTGGATTAAAAGACTTTATTGTAATTTTAGATTTGTGGTCTTACATTATAATTACACCATGTCATTTGCACCATGTTCATTTTCGCATGTAGGTCATTTTCTATTCTTGGTCCAACTCGATTTGGATACAACTTGGCCCATTTAGGGTCCATTTGACTCAATTCGTAAAATACCTAAAACAAGTGGGCTTAAGTTACAATTTCTAGAAAATTTAACATCAGACTAGCCCTTCCCTACAATAATCGTTCTTTCTCTTCTTTAACTAGAACTCCTCTTCTCACTCATTTTCTTCTTCTTCTTCCATTTTCTCAGGGAAGAAAGGGCTACATGTGAGTTTGAATCATCCCATTGTTTTCCGCACCTCCTTCTTTACCATTCCCAAGCTTGGAATCTCTAGTAATCATTTCATCTTCTTCTCCACAACTATTTTAGGTGATAAATCTCATCTCCTTTCACATAATTAGTGTCAGATGAATAGAAGGAGACAATCACAAGGCACACATCTCATTTTTTTCCTCTTCCTTGAATTTCTCATGTAGAGTTCCATAAATTTGGGTTTTTCTTGCATTTTGAGTCAAGGAATTGGGCATTTCAACCAGGCATTGGAACAAGGCAAGTATAGGTGGATATAAGCATGGCATGTCTGTTTAATTATTGATTCTATGAATGTGATTCATGTATTCTTGTTTAAACAGCTCTAGCTTGTTATCAAATATAATGGAATGGATTTTTATGTTTCCTTTTGATTAAGGGAAGTATGGTTGAATGTTGGAGATGTGTATATGAGGATGAACCTGAGTTGTATTGGTGATATCAAGTGTAAATTGGAGAGTTGAATGGAGGGGTTGCATGTAGGATATGAGAGAAAGTTCTGAAGTTTCTACCTTCAGAATTTCTAAAGCCCACGCCTAGCCATGGAAAGCATCTTCTACGGCTAGCCATGGCTAGCTTTCCGAAAACATTGAAGCCTAATGAAAATTGAAAATTCGTGCATAGTTGTTTTTCTGACGAGCTCGCGGCTAGATGAGCTATGTCTCTACAGCTAGCTGAACGAACCTTATCCTATGGCTAGCCATGGAAGTCCTGTAACTTGGAGTTAGTTACGTGGTGTGAAGGGCCTTATTATTGACTTTAGTGTTGGAACCTAGCCTCCTTAAACTGGTCCAAAGGTGAATAACACATACAAGGGGAATTGTTGAGCTGTTGATGAGTCTTTAAAAATACATATTTTCATACACATTTTGATTCATTTTAAGGACTTATTGAGTCAAAAGAGCCTCATTTAGTGTGATCTAGTGGTTTCAAGCATTTTAAATTCACTATAGTGCATTACATTTATGAAACCTACCATTTTTGGGAATCTATTTTTGGAAAGTTTTGTAAAAATTTATATTCTCATGAAATAAATTAAATTTTAATCATCATTAGTTCATTCATATAAAATCATGAAAAATTATATGTATTTTCATTGTCATTTCATGAGAGATGGGCCTACAGTCATGCATTTATGATCTTAGCGTTAAAATTGTCTTTTCACATGAATTTACATTTGTTTTATAGAAAATTGATGATATGAGTCTCATTTGTAAAGATTTGAGGCAAAGAAATCATTTTCAAAAGAAAAGAGAAAAAAATATAGAAGAAAAATTGCAAATGTGGGCTTCATAGTCCCACACACACATGCACATGTGTGGGGTACACTTGTAATACATATAAGATGGGTCCATTTAGTTGTTGCATATTTTCAAGAGAATTTGAAAAATATCTCATTAAAGATAGAGAAGAAAAGCTACATAGGAGAAAAGCCATATAGGAGTTCTTCTTTAAAAGGGAGTGGAATTGTAAAAAGAAAAAAAATTAAAAAATGAAAAAAATAGGCATGAAGGATCCACACCCAAAGGAGGATTTTGGATCAGATTTGTGTGCCTAAAGAGAAGAAGAAATCAAGGAAGAATTATCTTAGAAGATATCTTTGAGTTTGGAGCAAATAAGGAGTACTTTCTAAAGAAGGCAAGTTGACAACGCAAGAGATAAAGAAATAAGTTATACATCTCATATGAGCTAAGTTTGATTCTAAGAGAGAATTATTGTCCCTAACTTTTCTCTCCAAAGATCTCAATGCAAGGTGGCAAAGACAAAGAAACAAAGAAAAGAAAGAAAGAAAAAAAAAAGAAAAAAAAATCCAGCGAAGAGAATCCATGCCCAAGTTTATCATGGAGCTTAATTTGTCTCCAATTTTATCAAATTAAGTTTGAAAAAGAGTATGATTTGAAAAGGTATAACTAGGGCACCCCTCTAACATTCCAAGCCATGAAAGAAGAGACCTCCTCTCTCGAGCTCTCTCCCTCCACTTTCTCCATATCTTTCTACTCCATACTTTCTCTATTCAAGAAGACTCTTTCCAATTTGAAGCTTCCACTAGAAGAGGATCTATCATCCTAGATCATGTAATGCTTTTTTTTTCCTCTATCTTTATGTAAAAAAATTTATACCTAGTAAAAGTGTGTTTTTGTTTCCTTTATTTACTTCTTTTTACTTCTTTGATAATGAATGCTTGATGTTTGTTTTTAACCTTGTTGCTTTTGGATTGACAACCTAAAGAAACATTCATATCTAGTAAAAGTGCGTGTTTTTGTTTTCTTTATTTACTTCTTTTTACTTCTTTGATAATGAATGCTTGATGTTTGTTTTTAACCTTGTTGCTCTTGGATTGACAACCCAAAGAAGCCTACAAACATGATTTGAGCAAACATAATCTAGAATAAAAGAAGAATTTAGGAAAAGAAAAAAAATCATACACTTTCACACATTTAAATATCTTGTCTTCCACGCATTTAAATTCTAGTATATCTATACATTTACTTTTATGTTGATTTCATACATTTAAATTCCATTGTTCTTTTTACTTTATTTGTGTTTTTTTATGTTGCATGATTTATGGCTGGGATTAATTTTTAAAAGCATGCATTCATATCATATGTTGTTGGAAATTGGAACTTTAGATCTGGAATTCATGATTCTTTTGGAAATAAAATGGATAAATTTCAGATTTAAAAAGATAGCAAAATTAGACAGCAAATAATAACTATTTTTGTCCAAATATTGGCAATTTAAAACGTGACATAGAAAAAACATTTTGCCTTGAAATTTAGAGGAATCATTGCTGGATGAGTCAACTTTGTACCATAAAAATTTAAGAGAAAAAGGATTAAAGGAGGTTAGGTTTTCGGTCATTGAAATACTCGCCAGTTAAAAATTCTGTACACAGAAATCTGTACAGGGCAGATTTTTTATCCGAAAGTTTGGAATTAATAGACAAATCAAAATCAGTTAGTTTTGCTGTCAAAATTGGATGAATTGAACCTTGATAAGTGAACTTTACAATCACAGAGTTTTAGATTCAAAAGATCATGGTAAGTTTAATTTCCAGAAGCCTAAACTAAAACTGACTGTCAAACTGTATATCAGAATTTTTATTTTTGGTAATCATTATTCATGCATTTTTTTTTTTTGCATCTTAGAATATTTTTTTAAGTTCAAATTTTTAGGTTCTTGCATCAGTAAAGCATGATTTCCAGCCATTAAATCTAGTTTAGGATTTCATTAGATTAGGATCATATTTTATTTAAATTTTGCATCTCATATTAGAAAAGTTTGCATTAGTTATATGGAGTACATTGCATTACTAACTTTACTAACTTTCTAATTTTAGATTTGTTTATAGTTTTATGTCTTTTATTGTTTTAGATCATTTTCAGAATTAAAAGATCTTTCTAAATTTATTTTAATTGAAGATTTTAAATTAGAAAGTTTTCTAGTTTTGGAAATTCTAATTTAGGAAAGTTTTTAACTTTTGTTTAATTAGTTTCTAACAATGTTTAGCTTTTATTTTAGTAAGTTTCTAATTTTAGTTTTCTTATATGGGAAGTTCTAATGTGTGTTTTATTTTGTAGCAACTTTAGTTTTTTGTAGGAAGTTTTAGATTGAGGTTTTCTAATTTAGGAATTTTTCTTTATTTGGATTGTAACTGCTTGATTTCTATTTTAACAAAGTAGGAATTGTTATATTTGTTAGTTTTTAAATTAGGCTTGATTTAGATTTTTATTTAGGGTAGATTACAAGTTGAAAATAACCTTAAAACATTGCTCCCTGAGGATTGACCTGGTCTCACCAGTTTTATTACTACATCGCGGCTCTGTACTTGAAGCTCACGATCAGCTGTCACTAATTTTTAAGATTTTCTAGATTAATTTCGATGCTACATCATGGTTGTTGGCATAAGGAACCCGATGTCTACAGTCTATACAGGGTAATACCAAGAATAAGGTAGTACTTGACACTAGGCACTTTAAGATTACACCATACTGAATGGCGAGGGACGACGGATTATCATAAAATAGGGTTGGATTTTAAAATGTCCTTGACTCCTCAATAATTGATTTGCATTCATGTTATTTAAAATTGAGCCATGCCTTCTTTTATGCTTCAGCATATCTATCTAAATTTATGCATTTAAATATGCTTTAAGTTATTGTTTTGCTTAATCCATTGGATATCATCAACATCTAAGTACATAAGCAATTTGATATGAATAACCTCAAATTCCGAATGTCACCCTGACATATAAGATTGTAGGATATCAATCACATTGACTTTGACTCATATGGGTTAGCACCACTCAACTTCTGCCCTTAGTAGGCTTGATGGGGTTGAGTTAAGGTTTAGCATCTATTCCTTGCTGCAGTAGGTTTACTTGGGGAGTTGGTCGGTGCTCCCATGTGAAACCAAGTGTGTCTTTGGCCTAGCCTCTTGGTAAGCCATCTGTTTAGCGGCTCTTTGATGAGAAAATTTAGCTATGTGAATGCCAAACTAGTTGCTAAGCCTTGACCTTTATAATCCTTTTAAGCTTGCTATTCTTTACGTACAACTGCTTAGAATACGCTTCCTTGTTTTCTTTTAAATTCAAATGTCATTTGATTCCATTTGATACAACTTGTTTCTATTTTTGTTTATTTATACTTGGTATTTCATTGTATTTATGTACTACCCTTGGTGTTATAAGTACCAAAACTAATTTTGGCATTGAGGCGAAACCAGAGCGAACCTTGCCGGTACCTTTTGGACTAGACGAATGGGCCCCAAATGACGAATTTTATTAATCATCCCTCCGTAGTGATTGTTGGAAGCAGGTGGGTCTCGTAGATAGATTTTCAAAACTTTTGACTCACTTGACACAGGGATCAACTATCCATCAGACCAAAAACCCAATCCAGGATGCATTACCCTCTATCTCGTGACCATGTACAGTAAATATTCTATCTAAAAGATAGAATCGAATAGCACTAAATATCCACAATAATCTACGACATGAAAGAAGTAGATCATACCTTTGGAGATCCGCAGTGCTCTAATGGAGAAGTTGCGACTCTACTTGATGATGAGAATCTTCAACACCTCTTAGCCTTCCACGCTATGACCCGAATTAGATTTCTTTTCTCAAGAAGATTGGTGGAATCTTTAGGAGAAATCCCAACTCGAAACTCCAAGGAACTAGAAGAGAGAAGGAGAGAGAAACTCGTGCAACTCTTGCACGAATAGGGTTTTTGGCGTAAAAGAGAGTCTTATTGGACGTCCAAGAGATTTTATAGACTTTCAAATCTCTCCCTTGTCTAATTGAAATAGAAGTCTTACTTCCAAAACAATTAACAACTTTCTCCTTTCCAAACTCTTCTTTCTAGAGTTCAAGTCGGATTAGTATTTTCCAATATCTTGGGCTAGCGTGGGGACCACTAAGGATTCCTTAGAAAGCTGGCTCCAACTAGAACACCGCGACTGCACATCTCATGTGCAATCCGAGCCCACAGTTAATTACAAATAACACCACTATATAAATGTAATTGCACTCCAGTCTTAGGAATAAATTACAATGAAGACCCTAAACTTTCCAATTACCACAAGTAGGCCCCTCTATCAATATCCGTGGACCAATTGGAATAAATTTGTCTCTTCCAATCTAAGTTCCACATTTTATTATCCTTGAGCCCCAATTAATCACAGTAATCATCAGTACCATCCAATTAACTCTTAATTGAGATGGGTGCGCACTTACTAATGACAAATCCATTAATTGGCACAAGGAGATAATAGAGATAGATTCCATCTAGATCATTCAATGTTCCCACAGTTCTACTACCACATACCCAAGACACTGAGGTGTTAACTTATAGTCGGCTTCACTCATTGGTGATGCAAAGCAAATGAATAGATAGAAACTTGAGTTCATCAATGTCTCAGGATTGAGAGCCTATTGTTAGGGAATTATGAGAGCATACCTTATTATTGAGACGGAATTCTATAAGGTGCATCTCATGGTCCTTCAATACATCTAATGTACCAGCACCGTGATTCAGAATCTTACATTCTGATGATCGAGACAAATCACACTATCTCATAGTGATCAAAGTGCTACAACCTTATCAAATGAGATGCTCAGTCTCATTACTGGTTGTGAAGCTATTTAAGTATAAGATTTGTGACATATATCTCCCGCGTGTGGATCTCATCCATGCACATATATCACATCTAATATACTAATGGGACCCAGTTCAACTCATGAACCATTATGTCATATGTATTGGTCATGTGTATGAAGTAGTAAAATAATATCCTTCTCATGAAAGTAAAACATGACTTTAGTGATAAATAAAGAAATTAATCAATTTATTGCATCAACTGATGGATTGAGTCCACAAAATCTAACAAGTGCGACAATAGATTTTGTGGGAACGTAAATTTTGTACTTGGTCATTGGATGGTCTAAAGTGTATACCATGCCATCATTTGCATTAGGTTTTTTATTTGTATTTTGATGGACATGTCTTTTGTTCTTTTCATCTGTATATGTTTATATTCACATCTTTTAGTTACCTACGCTTGTTCAAATTTTTGTTATCACATGTATGCATATCCTTGTCTAGTATACCCTTGTATTAGAATATAGTCATGTACATCTTGGACATTATAGCATCTGTTGGATAAATATAAATGGAAATAAATATTGTAATTGTTGTCTATACCATGTTGAAACTTGAACAGGTAAGTTATTCATGCTTGATCTATATTCCAATCTTGTTTTTATAGGATTCCACATTAATTTGAATTATACGTGTCTTAAGTATGCACCTCTCATATGGAAACTACCCTTGTGATGGTTCGTACATGCCCGGCACTGCATGATTGCCATGGGATTACGTATACTACATCACAAGATTATCATAATGATAGGATCTCTGGCCCAGGGCGTGACATCAACTGGGTGTCAAGTCACATAGAGTGGAACATGATGTGGTTGGCTCCAAAAATCCAAAATAGATTTTACAAAAAGCATGTTGACACAATTTCAGTTAAAACTTGACTCATAGATATAATTAGAATAATCTCTAAAAGCATGTAAATTCAGTATTGTGATAAATACACACACTTCATTATTGAGATGTTTACTACTTGATTGCTTGAATTGGACATCTACTTTTGTTTATCACTTCAAGCAAAACAACCCACATTGGCTGAAACAATATTCTGGACACTTTTCATTGCAAGTACAAGTGTAAAAACGTCAATGCATACTGATCTACAAAATATTCTGGACACAATGGCAGGATTTTGTAATCTACAAAAAGGGGCCAGCAAATAAATGTGCAAAAAATATGGAAAAGCCATCGGATTCAGCGAAATAAATAAATGCATACTGATCAATGCTACAAAATTCACAATCTTCTGGAACAGGAATTTGCAAACAATTGCAAGAAGCAAGGTGTAATTATTAATACACACGCACGACAGGGCAGGATTCAGTACCTATGCATTAAAAGGGGGCAAGCTGCCCAATAGTTCAATTTTAATTTCTACCAGCTACAATAATTCATATGCCCGGTGAATTCAAGCAAAGTTCATTAATAGTTAAAGTAGAAGTACTATTTCTCTACCATTAAAGAAAATAAATGCGGCATAGGCTTTAAGAAGAAAAGGTAGTGAGAAACATGTGATTTAATTGTTCACATATGCAAAAGTTGATGGTTTACTGCAACTTGAGAGATTTCTTGTAATATTAAAATCCTCTCCCATTTCAGATGGTCAGGTTCCAGATGGTTGGGTTAAAAGCCATCCATATAGAACACAGAAATTCATTTTCAATGCGAAAATTGGAGGTGAATCTAAAGCGCCACCTGTGAATCAATCTATAGACAAAGAATGTGGAAAAAAATAACTTGAGAAATGAAGAATCTGAAGGCACTTGAGATACCAAAGGGGACAGAGTGATTACAATGATTGAATGCATTTGTAATCGAAGAGCAGTTCACATCATTCTTCAGGTGTTGTTCCTCCTGAAAAAAAAAAAACTCAAAATCAAAATCCTAATTGAAGTATTTGGGGAATAGAGATTGGGTTAGAGATTGAGATTTGGGAGAGAGAGTATAGAAGATAAGCCAGATAAAGAATAAGAAAGATAATTGAATGTTAATACAACCTTATAAGCCGGATAAAGAATAAGAAAGAGAATTGAATGTTAATACAACCTTATAGTTGGAAATGGATTTTTTTTAATTTAATTCTCAATCATTGTTAGTTCATACAACCATTATATATGTGCATGATGGTTAAAGTTTGTGGCACTCTTGAATGGATAGTCAAAATCCGATTATGATGATCGGATCAGCATCATAGTTCAGACTAAGACCTTCTGAACTCTCTTTGCACGGGTTTGGCATGAATTCAAGTGAGCCCTATCAATTGGCTCTCAAATTTAAATTTTGATGCCAATTTTGATTTGAGCATCAGCTGTATAATTCACAAAGGACCTTTGAAGCCCACTCCTACATGGGATTGGCATGCCTTCAACTGAACCCTATAAATTGATTGTAAATTTCTTGACATTTGAAGCCAATTATTCAATCCGCTGATAGCTTAGTGGCGAGACCTCTCCCTATCCACTGAAATAAATAGTGATCAATCCCTTACTCTTTGGTTAAGCTCTCGGAAATGGGGTATGTGTAGATGCCTGCCTTTTTTTTTTTTTTTTTGTGTGTGTGTGCGTGTGCAAGAAAGGTGTGTGAGTATTTACCAGATCCCAAAATATCAACAAACTGATTCACCCAGATAGACTGTATTGAATTCTGTTTTGAGAAAGGTAGCATTGTTTGTCAAATTAGATCTCAAATGTAGTTGGTGTTAAATCAGCTCAAACAAAGATAATTTCAAAAGCCTCAACCTACAGTCCTTGTATTAGTAGGTTTGGATGGTAAAAATTTTGAATCAACTAAAAAATTCATTGAAGTTGCTATGAAAAGAACATGATGTTTAAGGCTAAGCGAACACGATTGAGTAGTAAGATTTGTAACTGTAGAACTGATTCATGCAGCTAGACTGTATGTAACTCCATCTTGAGAAAGGGACTTAACGGTCTGAGTCAAGCAAAATATTGTTCCGCAAATTAGATGTCAAATGTAGTTGGTGCTAAATCAGCTCAAACAATGACAATTTCAAAAGCATCTGCATACAGTCCTAGTATCAATAGGTTTGGATGGTTAAAATGTTGAAATGACAAAAAAAAAAAAAAATCATTGGAATTGGTATGAAAAGGACATGACGTTTAAGACTGGGTGAACACAATTGAGCAGCAAGATTTGTAGCTATAGACCCTAGGCCTATAAGCCAGATTGACACTATCTACTAAGACTATAGTGAATCTCAAATAGAGAGTTCTTATGGAGGATTACATAATCCTCAACCCAAGTGACAGTGGCAACCACAAGTCTGTAGGTTCCCTGGGCCCTTTGGGGTTGGGGCCCAGGGAAATTTGAGATGGCCAAGTGCAATAACAAATGAGCGTGGCCGTGGCAAATACAGATAATAAAGAGAAGAGAGAGTCCCTGGGGCCTTTGGGTTTGGGGGTGTTGGTTTTTGTGGCAGAGACATCTTCAAGTATTCCACTTCTCGCCTTCTCCTTCAAAGAAATGTGAAATAGACAGGACATTTCTGTTTCCCTCGCGGGTACTCTCTTTCCAACGTTGAAATCAAACTTTCTCAAATGTGCCTCCAAAGAAGAACTATGACTTGAGATCAGGGCTCAGGGTGTTGGAGAGGATGGGTTGACTTGTGGGACAAAAGAAAGGGTTTAGACATAGAGAGGTGAAGTATAGAGAAGAGGAAAGGGAGGAGAGGGGACGCAGAGCAGAGAGTAGATGAAGGGATTGGTTGCATTTGGGGTGGGTAAAGAAGAGAGAAAAGGAACCGGTTGGCTCCATTAAAGGAAGAGATCATGAGAGTCAAACACTGTAATCGTCAAAATCAACTGAGTGAGATTTTGCTGATTTTGCAGTTGAAAACAGTCCCTTTGAGCCAAACATTTAAAATTTATTTATTTCTTTACAACATTAATGCAGAGAAAATAAATTTAAAATAAACAACTATAATATTTATCTAAATAAATATATATTGTATTAGCATTCAAATAATTCTATACGTGGTAACTTATTTAAAAAAAGTAAGTGGTGTTGTAAAATTATATAGGCTAGAATTATATTTGAATTAATTTTAAGGTAGAATTAGTTAAAAAAAACACTTGTTAAATTAAAATAGTGTTCTTCTCATCATAAAACTAATTTTCAAAAAAATTTATAAAATTATTATTGTCACACCCTGAATTCCGAGATCCTTAGGATTCTCAGAGTTCATGGCGTAACGGTCCTACATTTCATATTATAAAACATTCATTTAATTGAATCATTACTTGAGAGGATTCAGAGTCAACTAGATTAGATTAAATCATCAATAGTTAAGTCATTAATAGAAAATAAATAGAAATGTCTAATGCTAATGCTCTCAAAGTAATGCAATATTCAAATAAATATGACATAGTCCAACTACATAATAAAAACAAATAAACACTAAAAAAAAACTAAGTAGTAACTCGGTTCTCAAGATTCGTTCATTTCCCGCAAATAAGTTAAGGTCCTTCATTATTGGTGGGATCAATTTCAATGTCTGAAAAGAAAAACAAATACATATGAGCATAAAGCTCCACAAGTAAACAAACTATAGAACTATAGCAACGATTTTTCAATCAAATGATAGCAATCTAGATACGATGAATAAATAATTATTAATTCAAGGATAATCCAGTAAAAATGAGGTGTTAAGAAATATTAACAAGACAATGGTAACATGAATAATTTTGCAATAATTTATGTATATTGATAATAAAATAAAGATCACACGATCTATTTTAAGAAAAGGCATCTCCTCAGTCACAATACACATATAAGGGCCCGAAGCCATAATCACATGTATGAAGGCCCGAAGTCATAATCACACACATAAGGGCCCGAAGCCATAAGGGACTAGCTGCAATCTAGTAATCACGCACAAAGGGGTTCTTAGGCCCCAATGTCATATCCACAAAGAGGGCTAGAGTTCGCATGTGAGAATCCCCACGTTGCGTTGCCCATGCGTTGGATAATGCTTCAAAAGTCAAGGATTGCATTCAAGGGTGGATCATAAGACTCAAAATTAAATTTTCTTAGCAAAATATGATGTGGATCATTTTTTTACAACATAATTAGAATTATGTCGTAATTTTGGAATCCAACTATGATATAAATATTTCTAGCAAGGGATCATATAAGAATTTCTATATCTCATGGTAGCATCAAATGAACATGGAATAAGTTCAATATTTACAATTTGATCATTGTTAAGTTCACAAATTAATTCATAAAGGTACGATCATATCAATAAAATCAATGGCCCTAGATAAGCTAAGATGCCACGATTGAGCCCCGCATGAAACCAAGGATTACATAACAATTTAATATTTTGGAAGGCAAATTAGAAAACTCTAATACTAGAGAACCATAGTAAGGTTACTTGCATGAGTTCACGCTGATCACTTGATCAAACTTGCCTTGACTTGGATGTTCTGAAATCTTGGTGTGGTTCCCTGGTCATGATAGTTAACTAATAATTAGGATCCAGGTTCATATTCAGTTAATGGGTTTGGTTTGAGTAAAGGTTGAGTTTGATGGGTTGAGACATGTGGTTTGAGCCCAAATTATTAAATAGTACAAGTGGGCCCTGGCTAGTATGACCAGTAGGTTGCATCAAAGGGCTCAGACCAGAGGTTTATTTTATTATTATTATTATTTTTAAGCTTAAATGAGACCTGGCTTAATATGCTTTTAATTTCAATGGGCCCATATTACTAGATTGTACCAACGGCTAGAATTAACTTAATTCAATCATGAATATTAGGTGGGCCTGTGGTGGTAAACTAAATGGGTTTGCTTGACTTCAAGTATTTAATAGTTGTGTTCAGTGGAATATTTGCAGCACATTGGTTGGGGCCAGTAAAGATTAATTACTTCTTGGAGTTGAAGACATGAGGAGTACAAGAGAGAGGTGGTTATAAGAGGAAGGACCAGGCTGTTTGGTTAGGGGAATAAGATAGTAGTAAATGAGCACAGCTACTGATTCACTTGAGAGTTGACGATATGCCAGATTCAGAAGTGGGTTCTTGGACAGAGAAGAGAACAGCATAAAAACAATAAACACAAGAAAATATAGTGAAGCAAAGTTATAAACATGGCTATTCTGTTAGTGAATAAAATGGGTTCAACTCTATGCATGGAGTTTGTTTGGAAGCATGGGTTATTGAGTAAAGAAAGATGGGTGGTTGCATGGCATGAGAAGTCATACTTTCTGCCAATGGAATCAAACTAGTTGGTATCTAATAACCTATCCATTTCTTGTGGGGCTATGTGCACATGACAATTGAACAAGGACATTTTCCTCCTGAGCCCAAACCCATCATCCTACCAAGGTCAAATAATAACGTTGCTTCTCTTCTCATCCACATTAATCCCAAAAATAACATTATAATAGGTTACAGAATCTTAAGTGGCGACATTCAACTCTCTTTATCCATATCACAATTCGAGATTTTCCTTGTGACAACAAAGTTGATGGTGAGGATATAGTATGATAAGGCAACATATAAGCTCGAGTGTTAAACATATGGAGAGAGAAGACAACATGGATGCCTGCACAGTTATGAGGAGGGAGAAGAAAGGAAGAAACCAAGCAACAAAAGGAAGGAGATGAAAATGGGCCCTTACCTCAATCACTTGATCAAAGTTGAGACAAGGTTTTGTGGTTGATCTGATGATGGGCACTTGATATAGATAAGTTGGTTTGAAAGAACAATGGTGGGGATGAGAATGGTATGGGGGTGATGATGAGGGTGGCTTAGTTGTTATGGTGGAGTCATGCACACATGCAACAAATCTCAATGACAAAAAGTGTAGCAGTAGAGAATCAAAAGAAAGTTTTCCTTTACTAATAAATAAAAGAAAGTAACATAGAAAGAAAGATAGAGAAGTACCTGAGAGAGAACTTGGAAGAGGGGGAAATCGCATGTGGAGGGAGGGAGAGTGAAGAGCATTGTGGGGAAAGAAGTTGAGCAAATAGTGCTGCCCCTTATTATGACGAAAGGGTGTTTTAGTGGGAGAGGAAGAGGGTTTTGTTAATGAGAAAAGATCGTGGAGGAAGAGGGAGAGTTGTAACAGAATGTTGAACATGCATGCATGCAGTTCCCTTAATGTTAGCTAATGAGAGGAAAAAGATCTTTAAGGAGGAAGAGAGAAAAAGCACAAAGAAACAACATGGGTTCCTCCTATCAAATTATGGGATTAAAAATTGAATTGGGTCTCATCCCCTTATCAAACCAAGTATCTTGAGATTTAGATTTAAATCTCCATCATTCAACGTTGGGTCCCACTTAAATTATGATGATATCACAAAGATGACTAATTTAATTCAATGAATGGGTGGGGTCCAAGCATAGTCCAATTTTTACAATCAAAATTAAATAATAAAAATAAATATAATAATAATATATAAATAAAAATCTTGAGATCGGGTCCTTACAATTATATTCTTTAGAATTTTATAAATTCTAATTTGTATTACTATTATTGAAAAAAAAAATATAGGTCTGTTTAAATGTAGAATGAATAAAAATAATTTTAAATTGGAAAAACATGAAAACATGAATCCTGATAAGGCAGTTAAATAGTAGGAATTTGTGAAAAGTTGGACATGGGATAAATAAATTCTCAAGCTTAGGATTTTAACTAAAGGGTTTTAAGTTACAAAAATTGTATTAAGTGTGGAGGATGGAGAAAAATGTATGTTAATAATGACAATCAACGAAGTGATTAGTAGATGGTCAAAAACTTTTTTGTGGAGTCAATGCATAAAAGAAAATAAATTTAATAGAAAAATATATATCATTAACAATTTACAAAAAAAGTACGTGACAAAGTAAATTTAGAAGAAAAATGTGCAGAAAAACTATGAAATTTGCATATCAAATTTGAATTTATAATACTTCATGTACCTTAATTTTTCATGTCAAAAAAAAAAAACTTGAAATGCGCGTAACAAACTCTAACACTAGTATTGTTAATATTTTTTTAAAGGAAATTATATATGAAACTCATGACTTGTCTTATGAATATCAAATCATTACATAAGTATGTAGCTCTCAATTCATGGACCTCCTAAAGTGCGCCAACTTTATCATCCCGTGTGGCTAGCTACTCAGTTTTAGTGATAAAAGTCCATGCTAAATCTATCTGGACCCTTATGAGAAATTTTGTGTGTGGACGTGTGTTTTAACTTAAGAATGTTTCTTTAAAGGCAACCATGTGTGTAGTTTGGTTTCTCGATAGATGGGGAGAGTACAAAAGTATAGTGTTTCTCAATGAAACTACTTATTTCAACTACAACTCCACATTTGATTTACTTTGACAAATGGTTTTGGAGAAGATTCAAAATCTTTCATGTTGACATTTACTTTGCATTCTTCAGTCTATACATCTTGAACTTCTCTTAGACAGTAAAAGGCAAAGCAGTGTCATCCTTCGGCGTCAAAAAGCTATCTTCCAATCATCTCCCATAAATCTTGATATTTGGATAATGTCTCAAATCTTGATACTCCAAAAATCACTATTCCCTCTACCAAAGGCTCGGACTAGTGCTTCAGCTGATCTGACACATGGTTGATCTCTGTTGAATATGCATAAAATTTTGAATATGACCATAGTCAAAGTGATAGCATCAAATTTCATTGGCCTTGAATGCAACCCAGTTTAGGATAAGATCCATTTTCATTGAGGTGTCCTCGCCATGCACCTCGGTTTGATGGGCTGAACCCGGAAACATGTTTAATGTTTGAAACCATTAAGAGGATCGACAATATTTTTTCTGTTATATTAAATGGATTTGAGATAGAGATAGAGATGATAGTTAGTTTTTTTTTATTATTCCTCTTTTGTTATCAAATTTGGATTCGAAGGAATCACCGTTGATTCCTTTGTGTTTACCAAATGTAGAATATGATGAATCCGCTCTCCCTTAACTCTTCCAAAAAAGAGAAAGTCTAATTTTGCGAATTCAAAAATTCTAAAGAAGTGCGGATTCTCTCCCATTACCAAACTCGTTCCAAGTGTTATACCAAAAACTCCTCAAGTGGCTCCTACCCTAGGACCCGTGGTTATAAGTGGATTTTAGCGTCTGATTTCTGACAAGCGACTAATGCTGCCTTTAAGATTAAGACCCTTGCGTCCGTCCTCCGCGCTGCTTGGTCAACGCCATTTCTATCTCCACAGCAGCAGCCGCCGCTTGCAGTCTCACTTCCATCACTCCTCTCTTCTTTACTCCTCGAGAAAGGTGAGGAAGGGATCGAAGAATTCCCATCTCTGCAATCTTTTTCTCAATAAGAGAACATTGCATGTTCCTGTAGCTGGTTGAGGTGTAAAACAGTAACCAAAGATCGGTTGAGGAATTCTCACCCTTTACTTGGTTTTTGAATACCCCGGCATTTAAAATCGCATGTCCGAATGGGCACTTGGTTACCCAATTATATTAGTTGTCTGCTGAATTACCCAGGAATTCATTTCTCACCATCTACTTGGTTTTTGAATACCCCAGGAATCATTCTTTAGTCAAATTGGATTTTGGGTTGTCTTTCTTTTTTATGGGATGAGTCTCATGATCCTTAAAGATAATATTTTTATCTTGGGGAAGCTTGTTTGAATATGTTTGTGAACTTCCATGAATTTTTGTAACAGAGAATATTGATAACCTTGGGTTCAGTCTTCAGATATTCTGACTAGTGACTAGTGCTCCTGTAGCTTTCCTGCTCTTGCCTTTGTTTTATTTATGTGTTTTCAACTATGCCCATTACCAACTTACCAGTAAAAAGAGTAAGGCTGATGCTACAGGGAAAGGTAAGTCCTTATTCATCTTCTCACTTTTGAGCACTCTCCATCTTCTTCATTGAGATATATCCATATTCATCTTGAAAATCTTCCACATTGATTTGAGTTTATGAAAATCTGCTCACCTGAGAGTAAAGGGTCTGTATTAACCATTCAGTGATGGATTAAATTAGAGGTTGCCTCATGCGCTTCTGTGTTGAGTAAACATATCTTGAGGCTTGGTTTGTTGTTTGTGCTTCTCTTTGTGTTGACGTTTCCAAATATCTGGACCCCTGGTGGATGCATCCTTTGGATTATAATAGTGAATTTTTTTATACCACAGTAAAATTTCTGTCTTCAAAGACCCAATGTTTACAGCTTTGTGGTGGACTTCATGTTTTCTTCTAGCTCACTGAAGTTCTTCTATTTTAGCATTATTTGCACTCTATTTGTCATTGCATAGCTTTTATACCGTTTGAATTATCACGAGATTATTTGCATCAGTGCCATGTATCTTTGAGTATTCAGTTGTCAGCTTGCACTTCATTGCAACTTTATTTGCATGGAATCTGAACATCCTAATGCTGTGATCTCCTTTTGTTGCCCAAACTCTCTACATGCCTCAAAGATTCTTCAATTGAAGGGTTTTAGTTTCTGGTGTATTTCAATTATTCAGTGGCTTGCTTCTGTTTTTGTTTCTTAGTTGGCTGCTCCAGTATGGTTCATGTCGCCTTTGGTGTTGAGTTGAATATTAAGAAGCTGATAAGGATTTTTTTTTTCCTATATTGCATTTCCTTTAGTTTGTTTTGTCTATAGTTTCTCTCATTTTCCTTCTGATAATCAGCCTAGTTGTGGTTTTGGTCGAATCAATCATATAAAAGCCATGGCTTCGCATATCATCGGGTATCCTCGCATAGGGCCTAAGAGAGAGCTTAAATTTGCTCTGGAGTCATTTTGGGATGGAAAGATCAATGTTGAGGATCTGAAAAGGGTTGCAAAGGAGCTGAGAGTTTCAATCTGGAAACAAATGGCTGATGCTGGAACCAAATTCATTCCCAGCAACACCTTTTCGTATTATGATCAGATCTTAGATACCACTGCCATGCTTGGAGCTGTTCCCCCAAGATACGGATGGACTGGAGGTGAGATAGGTTTTGACATTTACTTCTCCATGGCCAGAGGAAATGCTAGCGCTCCTGCTATGGAAATGACCAAATGGTTTGATACAAACTAGTAAGTGAATAAACCAGCTTTATCACGGTCAATTATCTTTAACTCTCACACTTCTCTATTTTCTAATGATATGACTTGTGAAGGTTATATGGTTTATATATGATGGATGTGTTATCCTTGATCCAGCCACTACATAGTCCCTGAACTAGGGCCTGATCTTAAGTTCTCCTATGCCTCTCACAAGGCAGTTTCTGAGTACAAGGAGGCAAAGGAGGTAGCTGATATGTTATTGTTACACCAATCCTTTACCATAAGTATTCTAGTGATTATCGAGTCCACTTTTACTCATAGCAATTGTAAACTGATTTTTTTTTTCCAGCTTGGGATTGAAACTGTACCTGTTCTTGTTGGCCCTGTCTCTTACTTGTTGCTATCAAAACCTGCGAAGGGGGTGCAGAGGTCATTTTCTCCTCTTTCACTTCTCAAGAAGATAATTCCAGTTTACAAGTAAGCTGTCACTTTTGATAAACATTCCTGATAAGTAATAGTTTAATTTATTTGTGGTCTATTGGATCCGAGCTAGTGACTCATTTGCTTGTACTAATGCAGGGAGGTTTTGGCTGAATTGAAAGCAGTTGGGGCATCTTGGGTACAATTTGATGAACCAACACTTGTGCTGGACTTGGATTCTCATCAGCTTAAGGCATTTACAGATGCCTATGGACAGCTGGAAGAGTCCTTATCTGGTTTGAGTGTTATAATTGAGACCTATTTTGCTGATGTCTCTCCTGAAGCTTACAAGTATGTCGTATTTTCTTAACCCTCTTTACTCTTTTACTCTTTTACCACCCCCCTCCCCCTCTCCCGTTGACACCCCCTTCATCTGTGAGGTTCTGCCTTATCTATTTCTCATTAATTGTCCATATTGTCCTGATCCGGTTGCAGGACTCTTATTGCATTGAAGACTGTTTCAGCAGTTGGGTTTGATCTGGTCCGGGGAGATAAGACCCTTGAGTTGATTCAAGGCTTTGGTTTTCCTTCTAATAAGTATCTCTTTGCTGGAATTGTTGACGGCCGTAACATTTGGGCTAATGATCTTGCTGCATCTCTCAAGACTTTGAAAGCTCTTGAGAGCATCATTGGCAAAGGTATACATGTTTCCCCAAGTTTCACAGTGTTTAATGTTGGGGTCGGCTACAACAGAATTCATGTAGCCGACATAGTTGGGACAAAGCTTTGATGATGATGATGATGATGATGATGATGATGATGATGACGACGACGACAACGACTAGAGGGATGAATAGACTGTAAAAAGTTAATGAAATAATTGCTATTGTCAAACATATGAGTTCACGAGCACAAGAAGGATGTTATCCCCTCTGTTTTTATCTTTTGGAGGTGGGAACATGTTCTTGGAGTTCTACTCCATCTCAAGATAATGCGACTTTTTTGGACATTATTTCCTGTTCTAAATTGCTTTGGTTTTGGCCATCAATTTCATTTAATACTTTTTTATATAATATTTGCTTCATATTTTTAGTATCAAGGACAATGAGGAAAATGTTCTGGTGAAAGACAATGATATTAAAGAAAGGTAGAAGGAATTTTTTAGCAAACTTTTAAATGAAGAACATATAGGAGATACAAGAACTAGCGAAGATACTTCATTACCAGAGCATACTTTTCTTCGTAGAATTAGAGGGATGGAAGTGAAGGAAGCATTGAAGCGAATGAAAACAGGAAAGGCTATAGGCCCAAATGATATTCCAATAGAGGTATGGAAATGCTTAGGAGAAGTTGGGGTGAGTCCGTTATGTAGACTATTTAATAAGATACTTGTGACAAGGAAAATTCTGGATGAATGGAGAAGAAGCATTGTAGTACCTATATATAAGAAGAAGGGAGATATACAAAATTGTATCAACTATTAAGGGATTAAACTTATGAGACATACTATGAAGTTTTCGGAGAGAATAATAGAACAAAGACTTAGATAAAAGATCAAGATCGCTGAAAATCACTATGGTTTTATACCAGGGAGGTTAACTATGAAAGTTATCTTTTCACTTAAGCAATTAATGGAAAAATATCGAGCAAAGAGGAAAAATCTACACATGGTCTTTATTGATTTAGAAAAAGCCTATGATAGAGTACCGAGGGATTTAATTTGATGGGTTTTGAAGAAAAGGAATGTCCTTAGAGGTTATATTGAAAATTTTAATAATATGTATGAAGGAGTAGGAACAAATGTAAGAACCACATTTGAAGAAACAGGTGGAGTCCCCGTGACTATAGGTTTGCATCAGAGATCAGCCTTAAGCTCTTATCTCTTTATATTAGTTATGGATGAGTTAACTGCGTATATTCAAAAAGAAGTACCATGATGTATGTTGTTTGCAGATGATATAGTATTGGTGGATGAATTAAGAGATGGTGTAAATGCAAAACTCGAGAGATGGTAGAGGCCATTAAAATCTAAAGGCTTTAAAATAAGTCATACAAAGACTGAATATATGGATTGCAACTTCAATGAATATATACAAAGTGTTGAAACCACTGTCAAAATTAAAACTCATGAGATACCATGTAGAGATTCTTTTCGGTATCTGAGCTCGATGATTAATAAGGATGGGGAGATTGGCGAAGATGTAGAGCAATGGATAAAAGTTGGATGGCTGAAGTGGAGACTAGCTTTTGGAGTACTTTGTGACAAATAAATTCCAACGAAATTGAAGGACAAATTTTATAAGACAGTGGTTAAACCAACTATGACATATGGAGCAGAATGTTTGCCAATTAAGAAGATGCATACACATAAGATGGATGTGTCGAAGATGAGAATGCTTAGGTGGATATGTGGTAAAATTAAGAAAGATAAAATTAGAAATGAACGCTTTCAAGAGCATTTAGGAGTAGCACCAATAAGAGATAAGATTAGAGAAATCCGTTTAAGATGGTTTGGACATATTGAGCATAGGCTGGTAATGGCACCGGTTAGAAAAAGTTTGGCTATACAGGTGGATGGCCCATCAAGAGGTAAGGATAGGCCGAAGAAAACATTGGTGGAGGTCATTGAATCAGATTTGAAGAAGTTTAACTTATCTAAGGATTTGGCTCAAATTGGAATGGAATGAAGAAATAGAATTCATGTAGCTAACCTCAACATGGTTGAGATAAGGCTTTGATGATGATAATGATGATGATGATGATTTGCTTCATGTTTTTATATGCCTATTTACTCTTCTTGATCAAATAGGCCTACAATGTGTTGCAATCATTGAGCTTTGGGCTGATCTTCAATTGCAGAAAAGCTTGTTGTCTCTACTTCCTGCTCCCTTCTTCATACCGCTGTTGATTTACTGAGCGAAACAAAGCTGGATAGTGAAATCAAGTCCTGGTTGGCCTTTGCTGCTCAAAAAATACTTGAAGTGAATGCCTTGGCAAAGGCATTGAATGGTCAGAAGGATGAGGTAGGTATATGTATTTCATAATTTGTTTTGCTTCATATCATCTTGCCTCACAGTTCTTATCACATACTTCTTCTTTCAGGCATTCTTTTCTGCGAATGCAGCAGCGCAAGCTTCCAGAAAGTCTTCTCCCCGGGTGAATGATGAGGCAGTTCAGAAAGAAGTATGTATTAAAGAGGTCATTTAAGAGTTTTATGCTTTTTTCGTATCCCTTTCTAACTAGTTTTCTGCTTCTAATTTCATAAACTACAGGCATATGCACTAAGGGGTTCAGACCATCGTCGTGCCACTCCAGTGACCTCTAGACTTAATTTACAACAGAAAAAGCTAAATCTCCCCATTCTTCCGACCACAACCACTGGTTCTTTCCCACAAACTGCGGACCTTAGGAGAGTTCGACGTGAATATAAAACAAACAAGTGAGCCTTTCAAACTAACAAAATACATATTCTAAATTCATTACACTTTGATCTTAAATTTAGCTTTATCATCTCCTGTTTACTGTTACACAAGTCAGAGATGATATTCTCTGATTTACTCACCTTAAATCCCTCCATTGCTTGTGTCATATTCATTGCAGGATAACAGAAGAAGAGTATGTGAATGCCATCAAAGAAGAAATCAACAAGGTTGTCAAGTTACAAGAAGAACTAGACATCGATGTTCTTGTTCATGGAGAGCCTGAGGTAAGCATGATGTATAAGCTGATTTGAAATTACTGTGGTTGATTAATCCTTCTGGATATCCATTGCTAACTTATGCCATTAAATCTGGCTGATGCCTACAGAGAAACGACATGGTTGAATACTTTGGTGAACAGTTGAAGGGCTTTGCTTTCACTGTTAATGGGTGGGTTCAGTCGTATGGTTCACGCTGTGTAAAACCACCCATAATCTATGGTGATGTGAGCCGGCCGAAGCCCATGACAGTTTTCTGGTCCACAACTGCACAGAGCATGACTGCACGTCCAATGAAAGGAATGTTAACTGGGCCTGTCACAATTCTCAATTGGTCTTTTGTCAGGAATGACCAACCTAGGTTAGTTAATTTTTATTTTCTCTTCTTTTTTTTTTTCAAAATTTTTATAACTTCTTTAGGTTAGAAGTTTCCTTGTGATCCATAAGATTCTTATAGTCTCTGTCTCAGGTTTGAGACTTGTTACCAGATTGCGTTGGCAATGAAGAAGGAGGTTGAAGATTTAGAAAAGGCTGGGATTCAGGTCAGTTTTGTTCTGACTTAAACTATATTTGTTCATTGTTTATGAAGTAGGGTTGTGCATTATAAAAAAATGTAATTGGATCTGCAAAATCTATCATACTGAGCTCCATACTTCAGTTGTCAGCAAGCTTTTGAGAGGGAACGAATATTGATATCTTAAATTTGCAATTATTTTTCTGGAATAACAAGCAAGGGATGCAACAAGAGGCTTTAGCACAGTTGCAAGGTACTCAGGATTGCAACCACAGGGTTGCAGGTTAGAGTCATGTTACTATCCAGGAAAATTGAAGTACGCACAAGGGATGCGGGTACTTTGGGCTCAAATGATGATCTTTAAACAATTTTGATATGTAAATAAAATTCTAGAAAGGTCCATTTAGCACAGGTCCAATTCTGGGTGGGCTTTTGCTCATTTGTGGCCATTTGAATTGAGAAAAAGCAGCGCAAACATTTGGACTGACGGTCTATGCTGCTTTCCTTACTCTGATTTTTTTGGAGGTAAAAGTTGGGAAGATGGTTTACACCACCACAGTTCTGCCTGACAACGACCTTTACATGCAAAATCAGCCTCTGCCAGACAGTCTAAAAATGAAACAGAATTGTGTTTTTGGTGGAAGAATCCTCATGCATTTAAGGATTAGTTGTTACTGAGATTTTTGGAAGTAATTAATAATATTGTGGATATCTATCTATTATGCATGCTTTTGTTATTAATATACGTTCAGGTTGGTTTGAAGAAGTTTTATTTCGCTGAGAACTAATTTAATGATTCATGTATACTAGATTTTCTATCCTTTCAATTGAAATCAAAATAACACCTATTTATTATCATATGAAGATTCTCTAGACTTGATCCTTGCCACCATATTCATTTTAGCCAACAGAGAGAGCAGAATAGATCAGGAATCATTGATGTATCTCATCATTCCTTAAGACTTGCAGCAGGCTATTTCTGAGTATTGACCTGGTCACACGTGTATGTAATTATTATCAAAAGCCAAGTGCATGTACTTCTGATAATTTATAAAAGCTGCACATAACTTTTTTTTAAAAAAAATGAATACCAGGTTATCCAGATTGATGAAGCTGCATTGCGAGAAGGTCTCCCGCTGCGCAAGTCAGAGCAAGCTTTCTATCTTGATTGGGCTGTTCATTCATTCAGGATCACAAACTGTGGAGTACAGGATACCACACAGGCATGTTCTGGCTTCTCCAGTTGTATCGCTATCATGTTTCAATTCACAAATAAAACTCATCTAAATATTTGGGATATTGCATATGTATCTCACTTCTTTCATTTTTTAAGTTGACAGAAATTAGAAAGACTGAAAAGCTATTTTTGGTGGTTCCTATAGAATTAATCCACTTTTCATTTACTTCTGCGTTGATTGCTAATATAAGATGCTTTGTGGTAAGCCCCATTATTGATACAAGCAAAGAGACCTGAAAAGAATTGAAAAACAAATTTGGTACAATCTGGAAGACTGCTTGCACAGATTATTCTTAGCGAATGATTTCTGGAGAAAAACTGCTTCCTATTTCAGGACATAAATGCTATGGTTTAAATGATAATATCTTCTCTCTCTCTCTCTCTCTCTCTCTCTCTCTCTCTCTCTCTCTCTCTCATGGTACCACAGATCATATTGCAAAAAGTAGGATTTTTGGTTTTTTTAAAAAATGGAAAAATAAAAATAGAAAATAGTAAAAAACAATCAACTAATTCATTTTCATAGTACCATTAATATAGTGACGAGACTAATCAACGTTACATGGTTTGGTGTCTCCTTAAATTAAAGAAGTGATTTATAGGAATAAAGGTGTGTGTGTAAACTGTAAAGATACGATTGCTCCAGTAATATGCCTCTACCTTATTATCTTTAGAACCTTCCCAAAATCACATAGCAGCCCTGGCAATTAGGTCATTGGTTGCCATGTAATCTTCCTCCCAACATCAATTTCTATTCTATGTTACACAGGATCCACATGTGGGGTCTGCTAGGATCACCATACAGCTCTTTCGACATTATCTTCATGTGAAAAGGTGGCAACACTCGCATACCACATTAGAGGCATTATTAGTATTAGGTGAGCCCCTCTGTTGTGGTAACCATGCCCAAAATCAGGCAGGCCTATTTCCATTTGGATTTAAACAGTCGGATTATGTTATTATTATTATTTTTGGTCGGTAAACAGTCAAAGTATGTGGGTTAACTAAGTATAATTAACACCCCTCATTTTATGTGAGCCTGCTTTGAATTTTAGTGGCAATTCCTTCAATTGATTTAGTTACCAGTGAGCTAAGATTCTGCTAAGAAAACCATCTAGAGTAGCATGAATTGGTGGAGTTTTGTTGATAGCAGGTGATTGCTTGTACATGAGTTAACATATCATGTAGTTGTATAAGAGTGCTTTTTTTTTTCTCCAATCGTTATGATATGCCTGCATGGTATTATACTATACTCTCTATTTGTTTATTATTTAAGAGATGATATGGCTTTTGACACAGGTCCATACCCACATGTGCTACTCCAACTTCAATGACATCATCTACTCCATTATTGACATGGATGCTGATGTGATCACAATTGAAAACTCTAGATCAGATGAGAAGCTTCTGTCAGTTTTCCGGGAAGGTGTAAAATATGGTGCAGGGATTGGGCCTGGGGTTTACGACATCCACTCCCCTCGGGTCCCAACGACTGAGGAGATCACTGACCGCATTAAGAAGATGATTGCTGTCCTTGAAATGAATGTACTCTGGGTGAACCCTGATTGTGGTCTGAAGACCAGGAAGTATAGCGAAGTAAAACCTGCCTTGACCAACATGGTAGCTGCAGCAAAGCTGCTCCGCACCCAGCTAGCCAGTACAAAGGAGGCAATTTTTCCCTGAGTTTTTTTAGCACTAACCAAGGGCCCAGATGGTGAGTCCCAATCTAAATATCAGTATCCTTTCCTTCTCTGAGTGCAAGTTGTACCAGTTGGTGAGAATGGTTCTTTGTTGAAGAAAGTAATAGCAATCTGCGTTATATTCCTTGCGTTCGAAAGAGCTATTTTTTCTGGTCATTCTGTCTTTATATCATCAGTTCAGCAAAAAAACCCAAACTGGTATGACCCTCAAAAACCCCCACTCTCGGGAATTTTGGTAGAGTGGGTGGACCGTACTGTGGATTCTACTCTTTCAATGCAGCTCTTAGGAGGATCTAGACTATATATAGGGAAAAAAATCTTATGAGAATTAGTTCTCACCATTGTTTTATGAAAAGTCTAGGTGGGGTGTATTTATCACTCAATTCAAATCTTGTAATACACATAGACCCACCATGATGGTCACACGCCTCAAGTTTCGGTCCAGTCTGAATTTACTAGACCGTTAAATCGATTATGCATCAATCGGAATGAATTGAATTTATGGGCCATAGATGAAGGGTTTAAAGATATGTAATTAGGGCCAAACTTGATATTTTGGGTGGCTCACATAAATTTTTTTCATATTTTTGGTCTCATCCCCAAATGGGATCTACAAGTGGGCCCATAAAAATTTTTGACAGTAAGTATGTGAGAACATTTTTTATAAGATTAAAACCCTATATATAGAGTTGGGATCCTCTTAGTCTACCGTAGGGCACTTTAGGTAATTCACTTGTAAAGTAAATTAAAGTAAATAATCACTTTAAAATATAAGAACACAAGAGGGATTTTATAAAAAATTATAAAATTTTAAAAATTATCTCTATTTTTTTTATAAACAACTAGTCAAAAATTCAATCTCTTATTTCAAAGAAAGCCGAAAGGCCTCTTATTTTTATCCATAAAAAGTCAAAATAATTCCTCCACATGCTACAAAATGAGAAAAGGTTAAGAATGTGGATTTAAAAATTTTGTATTTTTTGAAAGGACACTTCTTCTATTCTTATTTTTTAAAGTGGTTATTCACTTAAATTCACACTGCAAGTAAATTACTCAGACCTCAGACCGACATAATTCCTAATTGAAGATGTGGTACCCCAATATGTATATGTAGGTAGTGATGATTATGATAGTGGGATTTAGGCTGTACGTTTGGTGGCCTTCGACTCTCCACCACAGTTCAGAAACTGATTTTTTCTGGCAGCCACATGGGAAACCCAGACAATTCAAAGTATGAAGAAGAAATAAAGAGGTCATGCAGAGGAAGAGTTGCATAGCTTCCAATGCCGGTTACGTGGAAGAGGTAGCTGAGTGCTACTTTGTTAAAGTAGTTTTTATTATTACCGTTCAAATAAAAAAATAGTTTTTATTAAATTTGAAATATGATTTAATTCAAGAGTTAGGTGAGTACAAGAACATTGTTTTAAAATATGGTTTCAAACACTACCAGCCATAATCTTTTACCTGGAGATTTGCTATGAGAAAACAAAAAGGGTTTCTATGCACTCACAAAAAAAATAAAAATAAAAAAATAAAAAATGCTTTAACTACCCCCACCCTCTTCTCTTTCCACTCACCTCTCCCTCCCCCACCACCCTCTTCTCTTCCCACTCACATTTTCCTCTTTTCTCCTCTCCTTTCTCACCTTCCCCTTCAACAACGATCAGCAACTCCGGCAGAGGAAGTTGCCGGATCTCCCTCTTCCTTTCTCTCCCTCTCCCTCCTCCTCTCCTTTTTCCTTTCTCTCCCTCTCCCTCTCCCTTTCCCTCCACTCCCTCTTCCTCTCCTCTTCTCTCCTCTTCTTCTCCTCTCCTCTCTCCTTATTCTAGATTCTGTCTTGTTTGACCCTGCGAAGCCGAACATTACACTATTTGTTTGGCCTCATTCGCCTGAACAATACCAAAACGTGTGGCCAAGATTGGTCGAACAGGTGGGGGGAAGGAGAGCGGTCCCCGCCTGCAGAGAGATCAAGGTATCCTTGCAGGAGGGTAGATGGAGAAAAGGGGGCGAAAGGGAGAGAAAGGAAGAGGGAGAGGAAGGGGGAGAAAGAGGAAGAGGAAGAGGGAGAGGGAGGGATGCTGTAGCCGCGATTGTGGTTGAGATGGGAGGTGGGGAAGGGAAGGAGTGAGGAGGAGAAGGTGAGTAGAGAGAAAAGAGAGTGGGCATAGTTTAGACAATTATTATTTTTAGGTGAGTGTACTGAAACTCTTTTTTACTTTCATATAGCAAATCTCTTTACTTATAAAATATAGGTGGATGTATTGATTGACCTTCTACATTTGTCTTTATTCGAACGAAGTTTTGCCCAATTTTCAAATCACAACAAAGTAAAAAAAAAAAAAAACTCTCATTTTATAATAAGACTTAAGTTTTTCATTAACAATTCAAACCAAGACAACCTGCGATAATTTTGAGTTTTCCTACTACTTTTATCTCCATTATTTTAAATACCAAAAATGCCATTATTCTTCCTCTCTCCGTTCACTTCCAAATACCCTTGGCGATGGAGACCCCACCGATGCCAAAAGAGAAGAACCCACCTGGGCTCTTTGGATTGGATGGCACGATCATGTTCTTCCAATCTTCTCTCAAGAAAATAAGCAATATAATGAAGAAGATGAAGCCCAGATGATGTGCCGTCAACACCATTTTCAACATCAAGCTCTCTTTAGTACTGAAAAAAGAAACAGAGATGAAGAAAAGACACATCACAAACAAGAGATAAGACGAAATATTGCAGAAATGATGTGAAATGAGATGTCGGAACATATATAGCTCAGAATTTGGATTAATATGGAATTTGGAAAGACAAGTGAAATATGATCATGGAAAATGTGTGAACCCAATATCATTATTCACCATCTCTTTGTGGTCTAGATTCTGATTGATGCTCCCAAATACGCTCCATTTTGTGAGATTCACCCTCGTAATAAAAACTATAAATTCACCCAAAAGAAAGCACATTGGGAGGGAAGAAGTGGTAAGGCCCCAAAGGGCATTTTGGGTATTTTGAAATAGAAGAGAAAAGTCACTGGAAAGTTCATATTCCCACCGAGCGCCTTGATTTGAAATGTTTCTCGAAAACTTAACCTTCTTTTGAAATGTGATGCTTTATTGTTTTCGTTTGAAATCTGAGAAAAAGTTGAGCCTTATTTTAAAATTTTTCATTATTTTAATCCTAGCATTCTAAAATAAATATTTTTAAGAAACAACTCAATTTTAGAGTATTTTAATGTTGAAAAGTTAATAAAATATGATATGAAGGTGGTAGTATATGAGAGGGTTTTGTAATCAAAACCATTTAAAATAAACTCCCTCCAGTTAATGAGACATCCTAAACTTTTACCTTATTCTAAGTTTTCTACAATGTTGGATTGACTGTTTGATGAAAGGGGTGATTAACAAGATTTTATGGATATTTGTTATGATATTTTTTCACCAAAAAGTCAATCTAGCAGTAAATAAAACTCAGATTGCAACAAAACTTAAGGATACCCCATATGGTTAAAAGGCATCTATTTTTAACAATTGAAATTATAAAAGGTAGGCCCCATTGTGCAGTCACACTCAAAGATAAAAATAATGGTAGTGGTTGGCCACTGAAACACTATGTAGTGGGTAGCAGTGTAGTTAAAAAAAAATAACACAATTCAGAAAAAAGTACAAAAAATTTAAAATATTATAAAAAGTTAGAATATTTATTTTATTTTTTTTCCAAAATAACTAACATAAAGGGGGCATGGCAGTTCTATTATTCTATTTTTTTTCTTTTGGATGTATCTTCTAACTTTAGATTGGGAAAAAAGTAATTTTAGGGACCTAATTTAGAGAAGAATTGTGGTAAAAATAAAATAAGTAAAAAAGAGAGAAATGGAACATTTGAAGTCATCAAAACCCAGCTGATATATATTAGTAACACTCAAATAGCATAGCAACCCTTACCGCTATGGCCGATATAGCAGCTGCTACGTAGTTATTTGATCGATGGTTCCATTCCTTTAACTTAGGATTTCTCTAATTTATCAAGAAAAACTTAAAATTTTCTTTAAGTTAAAGCCTAAGTGGATCTAAATTCTACAAGAGATGTGATCTTCTTTTTCATCAGAAAAATATAAACTTAGGTTTCTTAATTGTTTGTAGATCTACCAAAAGTATCATCCACATTGGTGGAGAATGAGTACATGCATGACACAATAAGGATTAGAAAATGCTAATAGGGTCATGAATCTTCTTGTTTTGAGTTTTGACTTCAAATTCACCAAAAGCAAGGCTACAGCATGTACATACGGACGTTATTTTCTTCCATCAAGCAAGGCCACCGCATGTACATACGGACGTTATTTTCTTCCATCTAGACACCACCCCCCCCCCTTCTTTAATTCGGGGTAGAGATGTCCAGCTCTATATCAAAAACCTTATTGTTGCCCTTGATTGAACAAGCTTAAAATTTAATAATTTTTTAAATATAAATATTTTTAGGCTGGTTTTTAGCCTTAGGGGTCTGTGTCTCTCTTGGGAATGGAAAAAATTTGAAGGGGATAGGGGCCAAACCGCCTTATCTTTGTCAGAAATCAACCTTTTGCCCCATTTCAACAAAAAAAAAAAAAAAAATAGCCCTCGTGTACCAGCTTCAAATGAAAATCTTTGGTATGCCTTCCTAAAGAGATCAAAAGACAAAGTATGCAATCTATCCACAAATGAAAATTTCAAGAGAGAAGCACTCCTCATTTTAAAATAAAAATAAGAGGTTTTTACAAAAAAAAAACCCTATATATTTAGAAGACCACAAAAGGTCCCTTGGCTTTTATCTTTTTACAAAAGGCCCCTGATTTGATTGTGTAACATATTACTATTAGCTTTTTGGATGAATGACAGAAATACCATTTACTTAAAGTAAAGAAAATTTGACTAACTCAAGCTAAATTTAGTGGGGCCCACCTAAATGTATGATGGCCAAGGAAGACATGGTGATGGAAAGGCTTGTATGAAGACATAAATTCAAATGATTCTACCCTTTAGTTTTTGGTTGTCAATGAATAAGGGGAAAAATCATTTTTTTAAGTCTTTTAACTCAATAAATTAGACATTTCAGTTTTTTCTTGTAATTCATTTGTTGAGTGAAGTGAAGAGAATGGTTAGTTCAAGAGAGAATAAAAGTAGAGTTGTTTGGGTAATTCACTTTTTCTAACTTCCCTTGTTAGTCAAGGGACATGTTAGTAAACGCAAAAAATATAGATTCCTTTTTCAGAGGAAAAATATAGATTCCTTTTTCAGAGGTTTTGAAATAAGGGGCCTTTTCGTAAAAGAAACACTCTGCAAACACAAGAGATTTGACTATACGTGTAAACATTGCTGGGTAGGTTGGAGCACTGCACTGGTTGGTATTGCTTTATCAACCCCTCACTAGTACCTGGAGAAGATAATCAATGTGGTTCAGAATATATGTAGAGTTTCCAATAGTGGGGAGCTTAATAGTTAATGCAGTTTTATCCCCACCCCCTTTGTGGTTAGAATCTCATTCCTGGGTTCATTGAAAAAGGTTATAGTATCATAGACGTCACTTTTGTTGGGAAAAGAGAAAGACAAGAAGAACATACAATCCACACAATAGACACCAGATTTACGTGGTTCACCCAATGTGGGCTACTTCCACGGAGATTCAAACCTGTTCCACTATTGTTTAGAGATCACCCACAAAAAGAATAATTATCTTCTTGTGATTATAAAAGTACATCATTCTCGTAGGGTTCTTCTCTGCAGAAAACCAACTCTCTCTTTCTCACACCACTTAGAATAAAACAGAAGCCCTAATTTATAATAACCCTGGGCATTAACAACCATCGGATTTGACCTTATAACAAAGGGTCCAGATTAAACCGACATATTACATAATAACCTCAGATCAGGCTTCACCAACCCATCAATCTCCCACTTGAAGACTGATTACACTGAATGGCAATGACAACAATAGAACACAGGTTCAAATCTCAACACCTTGTCTTCAAACAAGAAGTCCAACTGAAGCTGAGCACAGCTTCAGTTTCTCTATGTTCATCACCTTTATAAGCATATCTACTGGATTCTGACTTGTGAGAATCTTGTCCAATTTCAACACCTTTTTTTCTAAAAGCCACCGTTTGAAGTGATATCTTATCCAAATGTGTTTAGTTCTTGGATGAAAGGCCGAATTCTTCGCAAGATGAATGACACTCTGACTATCACGTACAGCTTGTTATCCTCTTACTTCTTACCCAACTCTTCCATTAACTCCTATAACCAAATCATTTCCTTGCTAGCTTCTGTAGCAGCAACATACTCTGCTTCTGGAGTTGAAAGTGCAACAACATCCTGTAATTGTGATTTCCAACTGATTGCTGCACTACCCAAGGTGAAGATATATTCAGTAGTACTTCTACTTCTATCAAGATCTCTTGCCAAGTCTGAATCAACATAACCCTTCAGTTTGATTTTTGGTCCTCCAAAACAAAATGCTGCATTAGTAGTACCTCTCAGATATCTGAAAATCTACTTAACTGCATCCCAATGTGTTTTCCCAGAGTTACTTATGAATCTGCTTACAACTCCCACTGCATGGGCAATATCAGGTCTTTGTGCTAACTATAGCATATATCAAACTGCCAACAGCTGAAGCATATGGGATCTTAGACATGTCATCTTTCTCTTGTTCTGTATTAGGAGACAACCTTTTTCAGAGTTTGAAATGACTTGCTAGTGGATGTTAACTGGCTTAGCACCTTGCATGTTGAACCTGTGTAGGACCTTTTCAATATATTCTGGTTGAGATAACTTCAGTGTACGATTTGCTCTGTCTCTAGTGACTCTCATGCCGAGAATTTGATTCGCAGCACCCAAATCCTTCATTTCAAACTCCTTTGACAACTATTTCTTCAGATTATTTATTTCTTACATGTTTGATCCTGCAACAAGCATGTCACATACAAAAGGAGAATGATATAACAGTTATCGAAGTTTTTGTAATAACAACAATGGTCTGCATGACATCGTTTATAACCTGTATTGCACATAAACCTGTCAAATTTGATATACCATTGTCTTAGGACCTGCTTCAAGCCATATAAACTCTTTTTGAGTTTACACACCATGTCCTCCTTTCCTGAGACAACATATCCTTGTGGCTGATACATGTAGATATTGTAACACTCCGACCCAGCTTGACCTCGTTTAGCGCCTAATGAATCCTGTTTTCGTTGTTAATTATGTTTTGCTTGTGTTTTGGGTTCGTTGCGGGTCATGGATAGGTAGTTGGGTTGAGTTTGACCTGGATTAGGTAGACCAAGCGTACATGTTTTGCACGTGTGAATGTTCCCTTATGCGTGTGCATTTAGACCGGGTTTACGTGTACAGGCACGGGAGTACGTGTGTCATCGGTTTGGCTTTTACTAACCCCGAACCCTGGACTCGGGTTGTGACAGATAGCTTCTTCCAAGTCACCATGGAGAAATGTAGTTTTAACATCTAATTGTTCAAGATGTAAATCTTCTATTGTCAATGCTCAAAACACTTCTGATTGTGTTTAATTTAACCACAAGAGAAAATAGTTCAGAATAATCAATAGCTTTCTTCTGTTGGAAGCCCTTTGCGACTAATTTGGCCTTGTATCTCTTACTGCGGTCATGTTCATCCTTCAACTTGTACACACACTTATTATGCAATACTTTCTTTTCCTCAGGCAACTAAACTAAGTTCCATGTCTGATTTGATAATAATGATTGTATCTCATCTTCCATGGCTTGCTCCCACTTAACCCGAGTATTAACCTGCATTGCTTTTTCATAACATTCTGGCTCACCACCATCAGTTAACCACAAGTAATATATTGAAGGTGAATAACGCTGTGTAGGCTTAGGAATCCTAGATGACCTTCTTACTGGTGTAGGTGTATGAGGATCCACCTGTGGGTTTATATTTTCGTGTGCTTCGGGTGCATTATTTTCAGGAATGTCCTCTACATCTAAGTACTTTGTATTGTCTTTTTGCACATTATCCTTATCCTTATACAAGACTTTCTCATTGAATACAACATTTCTACTTCTGATGATTTTCCTATTTTCTTCATCCCAGAAGCGATAACCAAATTCATTAGAATCATATTCAATAAAAGTGTATTTCCTGGACTTAGGATCTAACTTATCCCTTTTCTCAGCATCAATATAAATATAAAAAATACAACCAAATACTTTTAAGTGTGAAAGATTTACCTCTTTTCCACTCCAAGTTTCCTCTGGCAATCCACCATCCAAAGGTACTGAAGGCCCACTATTGATCAAGCATGCAATAGTGCTCACTGCTTCTGCCCAAAACTGCTTTGGCAATCCAGAATGCAGTCTCATGCTTCTAGCATGCTCTATAATGGTCCTGTTCATACACTCTGCTATACAATTTTGCTGTGGTGTATTAAAAATGGTCTTTTCTCGCTTTATCCCATTTGTGGAGCAATACTCCTCAAATTCTTTGCTGCAGTACTCTCCCTCATTATTAGACCTCAGGCATTTCAATTTCAGACATGTTTCATTTTCAACCAAAGCTTTTCACTTTTTGAAAATACCAAACACATCAGACTTGTGTTTCATAGGATAAACCCATAATTTTCTGGTAGCATCATCAATGAATGTAACAAAGTAAAAAGATCCACCAAGAGAAGGTACCTGTGTTGGTCCCCACACATCCGTGTGAACTAGTTCCAACCTTTCTGATTTTGGTTACCTCCATACTTTAGAGAAAGTAACTTTCTTCTGCTTTCCAAAAACATAGTCTTCACAGAACTCTAAATCCAAAGACTTGAGATCTTGTAGCTTACTTTTCGAGTGAAGAATTTTCATCCCTTTCTCGCTCATGTGTCCGAGTCTATAGTGCCATGTGTTTGTGTCTGTGCCTTTATCTGCAACTGTAATGGAATTAGTACTGCTATTAGACAAGTAAATAGTACCTTTTTTTTACCGCGAGCAACAACCATACTCTTTTTTGTCACCTTCCATGAATCACCTCCGAAGGTTGTGACATTGTTGACCTATAAAAATTGCAAATACTGCAGCGAAGACACCTCATCTCAGCTTAATTTAGGCTACAGAGGTTATTTGCAGATCTTGGGGAATCACTGTGAGAACCAGCATTCCATGAAGATCAAGATAGCTGGAACTTTCAGAAGAAGTTCAAATTTCGGGTTGAACAGACATCATCGAACTCAAAAGCCACAAGCATGTCAGCCTGAGGTCAGTTCCCCCAAGCCAGGGGGTCACTAACCAAAGTTCTGCTACCCAATGTCTAAAATTAATGAAATTTAGACGCGAAGCTTCAGTCATGCTCAGAAGATACTTTGCAAATTTTCAAGATGAAAAGACCTTGTTTGGCCTAAATTTCATTACATGTCAGCTTAGAGGACAGTAATCCCGAATTTGGGGGTCACCAGCTAAGATCTTACTTCCAGAAGGCCAAAGCAGATAAAATTTGGAAAAAATGCCCAAAGAATGCCCCAAGTTATTCTCCCAAAGTTTCAAGTCAAGGGGAGGCTGTTCGGATAGAAAATAGGCTAACTGTCTCAATGTGGAGTGAATAGTGACCTAACGCATGCAATGAATAGGTTACTGTTCGAAATCCTACTTCATCAAATCCAAACTGCATGAAATTTGGTTGAATACTCCAAGATGTTCTTGACGTCAGTCCCTCCAAGTTTCAAATCAAACCGGGGTCATTTGGGCTTCAAACAGCTGAAACAAGGGCCCACTGTCATAAAAAGTCAACTGGAGAGTTGACCAAGTTCAGATGGTCAAACAAAGCTAAAACTTCTGTGACACACTCAAAATAGTGTCAAGAAGTGTTCCACCAAGTTTCGTGGCAATTGGACGTCGTTTGGACCCCAAACAGGTGGAAACAAGCCACATATGCAAAAGTTCAAGAATGGGCCTTGGGAGTGACCGGGGCCCACAAACAAAAGGAGTTGACCAGGTTCAGGTGGTCAAACAGAGCTGAAAATTTTGTGACACACTCAAACTAGTGTCAAGAAGTATCCCTCCAAGTTTCGTGGCGATTGGACACCGTTTGGGCCCCGAACAGGCGGAAACAAGCCACATATGCAAAATTCCAAGAATGGGCCTTGGGAGTGACCGGGGCCCACAAACAAAAGGAGTTGACCAAGTTCAGGTGGTCAAACAGAGCTGAAGCTTCTGTGACACACTCAAAATAGTGTCAAGAAGCATCCCTCCAAGTTTCGTGGCGATTGGACACCGTTTGGGCCCCGAACAGGCAGAAACAAGCCACATATGCAAAATTCCAAGAATGGGCCTTGGGAGTGACCGGGGCCCACAAACAAAAGGAGTTGACCAAGTTCAGGTGGTCAAACAGAGCTGAAGCTTCTGTGACACACTCAAAATAGTGTCAAGAAGCATCCCTCCAAGTTTCGTGGCGATTGGACACCGTTTGGGCCCCAAACAGGCGGAAAAAAGCCACATATGCAAAATTCCAAGAATGGGCCTTGGGAGTGACCGGGGCCCACAAACAAAAGGAGTTGACCAAGTTCAGGTGGTCAAACAGAGCTGAAATTTCTATGGAACACTTAAGATGGTGTCAACCAACATCTCTCCAAGTTTCATTATGATTGGACATCATTCGGGCCTTAAACAATGGAAAATAGACCGCATATGCAATGTTCCAAAAGTGGGCCTTGTCCGTGACCGGGGCCCAATTAATGAAAAGGTTGACCAACTTTCTGAAGTCAAAATGGGCTGAAATTTTTATGACATGTATAAAATAGTGTTAAGAAGCATCCCTCCAAGTTTGGTGGCAATCGGACTTCGTTTGAGCCCAAAACAGATGAAAATGGGCCACATACGCGAAAAACCTGAAATTGGGCCTCGTCCGTGGCCCAGTCTGCGGTCACGGACCTTCAAAGGATGTTTCCCACGATTTTGGGTGGTTTCCCTCCACTCCTCTTCGAAATCCAACTCCCCACAACTGCTATTAACTCCCCAAAACTGCACAAAACTGATTGGGAGCCTATAAAAAGGGAGATTTTGGAAGAAACAAAGAGACACACACACACATACGGAAGAAAAGTGAAGAAATTGAAGAAAGTCACTACCTAAGGCAACAAGAAGCAAGCTCCAGCAGCACTTCCACGACCATTCCCACCTTCTTTTCTTAGTTTTAAAGGTGAGCAAGAAAATTCAGAAGGAGAGAAGGAAGGGAAATGGCCAAAGTCCATACCATGTTCGTACGACGCTAATTTTTGAGAGGATGACATTGTCACCTCTGTTTCTCTCATTCGTAGGGCTTCTTAGCCATTACAAGAGTTGTGAAAGAAGCCTCTCTGGGCCTCATTTTGTTCCTTGAAAATGATAGGTTCAAATGACACAACTCCGGCTTCAAATTTGCCCATTTCGGACTTGAAACAAGAATGCAGTCCGTAAGCACGAATGATGAGTTACAGCGGTTTCAATTGATTCCATGATAAAATGTGATCTTCTTGATGGTTGTCCACCGCTCCAAAGTCATGAGAATGGAGTTCCAACACTTGAAAGAAGTTCTAAGAAAGAACCAGCGCGAACAGCACAAAAAACGGAGGCACAGGGCCATTGTCTGTCAGTGACCGTGATCCCCGGTCACTGGCAGGTTCCAGTGACCGCGGGTGAGTCACAGTCACTGGAAGGCCCTAGTGACCGCGGGTGAGTCACGGTCACTGGAACGGAGCAGTGACCGCGGGTCACGATCACCCCCCATTTTTTCCCTTTTTTTCACATTTTCTTCCACCTTATGTACATTTTCTTGTATTTTCCAAATTGAGATCACATCTGAGACTTGAGGGAGGGGTTGTAAACTTTCAAAATGTATGTAAACAACCTACATCCCCGCGGTCAGGGCACTTGAACCCATGTAAACAAAAGGGAAATTAATGATGAACTGTAATTATTTTCCCATTCTTCTTAACGGTTAAAGTGCGTGAATGTCGGACCTTGATTCCGTAATTCATTTCCACGCGTACATTTTTAAGCGCGATCAGAAGATTGGCGCCGTCTGTGGGAATTATATGCCCTAATTTGTGATCGAATTTGGTGAAAAATGCATGAAAGCGCTGAAAATTGCTGAAAAGTGCTGCTGCTGCCCTGAAAACTGCCACTGTTGCCCTGAAAACTGCCGCTGTTGCACTGTAACTGCTGCTGTTGCACTGAAAGTGCCGCTGTTGCACTGAAAGTGCTGCTGTTGTGCTGAAGAGTGCTGCTGTTTCACTGAAACTGCTACTGTTGCATTGAAAGTGCCGCTGTTGCACTGTAACTGCTGCTATTGCACTGAAAGTGCTGTTGTTGTGTTGAAGAGTGCTACTGTTTCGCTGAAACTGCTGCTGTTGCACTGAGAGTGCTGCTGTTTCACTGAAACTACTGCTATTGCACTGTAACTGCTGCTGTTGCACTGAAACTACTGCTATTGCACTGTAACTGCTGCTGTTGCACTGAAAATGCCGCTGTCGCACTGTAACTGCCGCTGTTGCCCTGAAAACTGCCGCTGTTGCACTGTAACTGCTGTTGTTGCACTGAAAGTGCCGCTGTTGCACTGTGACTGCCGCTGTTGCATTGAAAGTACTGCTGTTGCCCTAAAAACTGCCGCTGTTGCACTGTAACTGCTGCTGTTGCCCTGAAAACTGCTGTTATTGCACTGGAAACTGCCGCTGTTTTGCTGGAAATTGCTGCTGTTTCACTGAAAACTGCTGCTAAAAGCCTGTGACCGGGGGCACACGGTCACTTACCTATTTTTATGATGACAAAGGCTTATTTAACCTCCAATTACACCCATATAAGACCTTTGATGTCTGCAATGGGTTTGAAAATATCATTAAAGGACTTTTGCACCTTGAAGTGCATATTGTTCATACAAATAAAGGCATTGGGCACCTTGATGTGCGTACAGTTGCCATTTAATTGGAAGAATTTGCACTTTGATGTGCATAACTTGATTGAATGAATTCGCACCTTGATGTGAATGGACCAAATCATCACCCTTTTCACTTTAGAAGAGTGATGATTCAGTTCAAAGGGCTTCTGACCTATATAAAATGTTTATTAAATCAGTGATAAGACCAACGACATTGTAATTATGCATTGTCCGGCGTTAACCACTGATGGATCTTGTGTGGTCATTGTGATAGTGGTGCAGGCTTGATCCTGTGGGCCTTATCCCTTTGATTGATCCAACCCTCTCTTGCTTATAAGTCTGACACAGATAGTCCAGATATGCTGCTGAAATTTTGGTAGCCAGGACTAGTCAGCATAGCATGCTTTTAAGCCTGACTCGATAAACCCGAAATGCTGCAAAAATTCTGACAGTAGGGATAGTCAGCATAGCATAATGAGATGGGATTTATGCCTATATCTAACCATTTCGGTTCAAAACCATGTTGGTCTAGATGGTATCTATAAACCATTCCGACTAGCCCAAGAGGCAGCCATGTTGGTTATACCACTAATATAGTCCTGTGGGCTTACTTTTTGCAGAGACATCATGGGTTCCCTGATCATCACTTTTGATGAGGCCAAGGAGAGGCTCTCTAAAATATCTATGACCCAAAACAAACCAACTGTAAGAGCATCAAAAAAGGCTCGAATGGAATTTACTGCCCCTATGTCAAGAGTCTCAGTATTTCAGAGACTCTCTATTCCAACAGGCTCTATAACTTCGGCTGATCCAAATGGGTCATCAGTGGCCCTTAAATTCATCAAGAAGACTAAAACTCTCAAATCTTGGGTTTCCAAATACGCCCAAAATCCATTTGGAGTTTTCAACAAGGTTTAGAAGGAACCAAATCACAAACTGAAGTCAGAAGGCAGCAATCTTCATATCACCAAGCCTCGTCTGGGGGCAAGGCAGGTCCGGTCCACGGATCATAAATCAATGGTACTTAACAAGTTACATTTAATGACTGCTCAATGCTTAAAGTCACTACTTACTAGGCCCAAACAGCGGGTCATTACCAAGCAAACACTAAAGGACTTTCGGCAATTCCTAACTCGTAAGAAGGTCCAGAGGGTGCATCCATCCCCAGATATAGCACGTGGTCACCTCAACCACACACTCCAAAATCCAATATGGCTGAGAACAAACTCTTGGCCTCAGTTGAAGATAATACTTTCTATCCTCTGACTCAAAAAGAAGGATGGAGGTTTTGCAGGGGGCATCTACCTTCTATCATAGTGGCACCTTCTCCGCTATCTTCACCCCAAGGCTTATCATATGGCGTTGAAGGCAACAAACAAGCTGAGCGATTGGTCATCAATAATTCGACCGATCTCGCTCATTTCAAAGATTCGCTCCAACAGAAGAAAGTGCAAAAGAAAAAGAACAAAGGGGGTCCTATTGACATCCTTTCACTTCCCACTTCAAATTCCATGGATTGGGAACGAGTGACAAGCACTTCCAGGCCGTTGGTTGCCAAGTTTAAAGATCAGACCTCAGCAGCCAGGATGGCTAACCAACTCAAGAAGAAAGCTTTAGCCCATTACAAAGACCAAACTCAGAAGTTGTCACAGTGCAAGATCACTAAAAAATGGGTGGTTAAAGAAGATGATCCGGACTTGACCTCGTCTTGCATGGTCGGGCCAGGTTCAATTTGAAAAATTACTCGGAGTATGGCTCAGACTCAATTACAAGAGTCTGATTCAAACTCTCATTCAAATAGCACTTCTGAAGGTCATGTCGAAAATGATTCTGACTATGATCCTATCACTATCTTGGATACAAAAGATAGTCAATCTACTCCTCAGGCATTAACATCATCCTATCCCCGTCAGTACACTGTGTTTATGGCTGAAGGGAATGTAACTAGCAAGGATGGAAATGACGATGCTAGTGGAAGTAAAGATGCTCACGAAAAAGATGCTAGTGAAAATGAAAATGACAATGTCAGTGATGTTGTCAAACAACAAGGAGCTATGATCGACCACTTAACTGCCCAAGTGAAAATCTTAACAGATAAGTTAGGTGGTCTGGATGAAGTTCAAATAAATCCTCCATTTGCCAACAGAAGAAAACAAGCAATGATTATGAAGAATGCCACTAAAATTGACCTTCTCACAGCTCAATTCAAGTCCCTAACAGACAAGGTGATAGCTGCAGGTTTTACTGGTGGTGATCATTCATCAATCCTTGGTCTTCATGCAAATCCTAAAAAACATGTGACCTTCAAAGAAGTTGAAGAGATACTGACAAAATCAAAAGTGGAGACCAGAATGAAAAAGAAAGGTATTACACCCAAGTATCCCTCGGAATTTGATCTGGTTCCATTTCCACCAGATTATAAACTTCCGACTTTCCAACTATACCTTGGGAAAGGGTCAGCATATCAGCATATTGTGCATTTCAAATCACTCCTAGGATGCCTGCCAGAGTTAGATGCACTAAAAATAAGACTATTCGTCGGCACATTGAAAGGAGTCGCCTTCGATTGGTACAAGCAGTTACCAGAACTCTCATTCATGACATGGCCGATCACAGAAGAGAAGTTCTTACTCCATTTTCAAGAGGAGGATCAAACAGTCAACTTTGCTAAGCTCACCAGCACAAGGCAGGGAGACAACGAAACTGCACAGGCCTTTATCAATAGATGGAGAGCATTATCCTATAAATGCTTGGAACAACCATCTCAAAGGGCAACGATCGAAATGTGTAAAACCAATTTGCGACCAGAAATCAAGGCTATCATACTTAGTCATAAAACTAAGTCTGTGGCCCGATTGGTTAAAATTGCCACTGATGCAGAATTAACTCTCAAAGAGATCAGTCAAAGTCAAAGCTATATTGAAGATGCCTTCTCTGAGAACTCTTAAATAACTCAAGAGATTGCAGGGCAAACTTGCCTACTTTTGCAGCCTCAACTCCAGGCAAACCTCTCATCCTCTACATTCGAACTCTTGATTACTCTCTGGGGGCATTGCCAGCTCAAAAGAAAAACGAGGAAATTACACCACTTTATTATTTCCAATGAAATGTATTTGGTTTCCAACACCAATCTACTGAAGGCATTTGTGATAAAAGCTGGTGCACTGAGTGATCGTCTACCCAAATGATCTATTATTTTCTCTCAATATGAACTGCTGTAAAGAATCCAATGCTGTCCCTCCATGGCATAGAACACTGCAGCTAATGGACTTGTTGCACTGGCTTTCAACAGGACTATTTGCAAAATTTTGAAGAAAATGGTCTCTGGCAACAAAAGGTTGGAGTACCAAACTTCCAGAAGCATTGTGGGCATACAGAACTACTGTTCGTAGTCCAACCAAGTCAACACCATATTCGTTGGTTTATGGTTGTGAAACTGTGATACCCTTATAAATTCAACTTCCTTCTCTTCGGGTAGCTATGTTGAAAAAATACACTGAAAAAAAAAAGAATACCAAGCTCAGACTCCAAGTGCTAAAGAGCCTTGATGAGAAAAGGCTTGCCGCTTGACAAAGCATCAGCTCTATCACGCTCATATGACTGGATCTTTTGATAAGAAGGTCAAAAAATACAGAGCTTACAAGAAAAGAGACTTAGTCCTTGCAGTCAAAAGGCAGATGTTCTCCACACACATGTCAAAAGGCAAGTTTAAAGTCAAATGGGAAAGACCTTTTATTGTCAACAAGGTTTAATCCAATGGTGCACGCGCACTCCTCAAACTCGAAGGAGACAGATGCATGATGTTTATCAATGGAAAACTTCTCAAGAAATATATACCTGAATGTCATTGGTACACCCAAACCATATACAATGTACCCAAACCATGTACAGTGTACATTTTCATTCCAAAACCAAAATTCTCTGGTTTCGAGCCTCACAACCTATGACTCCTAACCAAAATCTCTTAGACTTGTATAAAATGACTACGAGGATCAAGTCCCACGACCCCTCTAGTCAAACTTTTGTTACTTGGATAACGTCCTTACAAGACCCCTTGTAACATCCAGCTATATAGATTAAGTCTTTTTGCAGACCCTGTATAGCAAAACTCAGCTGTGTGGAATAAGTCGTTTTTTAGACCCCATATAGCTAATCCTTAGTTGTATAGAACAAGTCTTTTGCAGACCCTATATGACTACCTTCGGTTATATAGAATAAGTCTTTTTGCAGACCCTGTATAACCAAAATCAAAACAAAAGCCAAAACCAAATCTTTGTCCTAAGGAATAAGTCAAAGATCCCGGGATAGCCTCACACATGGGTACCGGATAACATCTACTTTGTTTGAGCCCTTTCGACACCAAAAGGATCAAGTCATGGACCCTGGAGAAAGCTTCACACATGGGCACCGGATAACGTCCACTTATATGACTCCCTTATTTTTGATTTGTGGATCCAAAAGATCGCAAATCACACCCTCATACAAGTCTGAGAAAACCAAACCAAACAAACCATCCACATAAACCACATCAAACATCCACAGAAAATCAAACCAAACACCCATACCAATGACAAAAATAGAAAGGAAAAACATTTTCCATTGATATCCATTTTAAAGTTTGAATACAAGCAGTGAAGTCAATGTACACATGGCCTCCAGGGCTAATCAGAAAAAACAAAACCATCAAATGGAAGGTGCAGTAGAGAATCTCAGTCCAGGAACTTCTCCAGTTTCCCCTTGGCATTTAGCACTTTTGCCATGAGGATGCGCCCTTTGTAGCTTGCATAAGCTGGGATAGCGGTACTAATGTCAATCTCGTCCAGCTTACCAGTTTCTCGGTGACAAAGCTTTAGCCCTTTGGAGCCACAATTTAACATCAAATGCTTCATTTGGGTCTTTCGGATCAGGCTCTCTTGTGGTCTTACCCTTGGCACGACTTTTAGGTGCCCCAGCAGTTGTAGTTGCAGGTGCTTTACCTCTTCTATCTGCAAAACAGATCAAAAGAAAGAAAAGATGAATATCAGTAACAATGATATGGAACTTCTCAAAAAAAAAAAAAAAAAAAAAAAAAAACTGTTTGGCCTCCTTACCCACGGTCATTGCAAACTTGAACTGGTGGAGCCCATTGCTGAATCCCCTCGAGCTCAAGTCCTTCCCACAAATACAATTTGGTTACGATTAAAATCAGTGGAGTCTAAAACCTTGATCAAGTCTCGATGGATTCGTCCTTCTTCATCTACGGTCTCTTAATTTTAAGCAATGAAATCCATAACATGATCATCTTTTGTTAAAAATTCTCATGATGGGTCCACTTGGAGTAATTTACCAAAGAAATAATCCTATTTTTAGGGTATTTCGAGGGAAATTATACAAAAAAAGAGAGGCGGAGTTTCTTTTCAAATCAACTTTGGGTCAAAATTTGATTTCAAACCAATGTCTCAAATTGTTTTTCATCAAAACCCATAAAGGCCAATCTCTTTCAAAATTACATCTCATTTTGTCAAAATTGCATCTCATTTTAAATCATGTCAAGCTAAGTCAAAACCTAAACTTTGATCTTTGAAAATGAACCAAAAAATCCATGAAAATCCAAACCCAAATCCATTTTCTCTAAAATTTTTGAATTTCTTAAAACCTCAGGGATTCTTTTTATGGGTGTTCCCCACATCCCATAGAGACGCCACTCTGGATATCTGTGAAAAATAGGTCAAAAGAAAATCAAATTCATTTCCAAAATCCAAGCAAAATTCATAAACTTCTGAATTTTCTAAATACCTAATGGATTCCTTTGTGGGTGTTCCCCACAGTCCCCACGGAGATGCTACTTTTGATATCCGTGAAAATAGGGCAAAGAAATTCAGATTTCTTATGTCTTTTCAAAATTCCGTCATCAAACCCTTCATGGTGTTTATCAAAATTTTCAAATCCTAAAGTTTAGGCCTACAACCTACCTTGACAAACTGTCTTTTCATCAAGCCATCCATCATTCCCACAGATTGGCTATTTCGAGGCACAATGATTATTATACTATAATCATTGCACCTCGAGGGGGCACTTGTTGACCTATAAAAATTGCAAATACTGCAGCGAAGACACCTCATCTCAGCTTAATTTAGGCTACAGAGGTTATTTGCAGATCTTGGGGAATCACTGTGAGAACCGGCATTCCATGAAGATCAAGATAGCTGGAACTTTCAGAAGAAGTTCAAATTTCGGGTTGAACAGACATCATCGAACTCAAAAGCCACAAGCATGTCAGCCTGAGGTCAGTTCCCCCAAGCCAGGGGGTTACTGACCAAAGTTCTGCTTCCCAATGTCTAAAATTAATGAAATTTAGACGCGAAGCTTCAGTCATGCTCAGAAGATACTTTGCAAATTTTCAAGATGAAAAGACCTTGTTTGGCCTAAATTTCATTACATGTCAGCTTAGAGGACAGTAATCCCGAATTTGGGGGTCGCCAGCTAAGATCTTACTTCCAGAAGGCCAAAGCAGATAAAATTTGGAAAAAATGCCCAAAGAATGCCCCAAGTTATTCTCCCAAAGTTTCAAGTCAAGGGGAGGCTGTTCGGATAGAAAACAGGCTAACTGTCTCAATGTGGAGTGAATAGTGACCTAACGCATGCAATGAATAGGTTACTGTTCGAAATCCTACTTCCTCAAATCCAAACTGCATGAAATTTGGTTGAATACTCCAAGATGTTCTTGACGTCAGTCCCTCCAAGTTTCAAATCAAACCGGGGTCATTTGGGCTTCAAACAGCTGAAACAAGGAACCACTGTCATAAAAAAGTCAACTGGAGAGTTGACCAAGTTCAGATGGTCAAACAAAGCTAAAACTTCTGTGACACACTCAAAATAGTGTCAAGAAGTGTTCCTCCAAGTTTCGTGGCAATTGGACGTCGTTTGGACCCCAAACAGGTGGAAACAAGCCACATATGCAAAAGTTCAAGAATGGGCCTTGGGAGTGACCGGGGCCCACAAACAAAAGGAGTTGACCAGGTTCAGGTGGTCAAACAGAGCTGAAACTTTTGTGACACACTCAAACTAGTGTCAAGAAGTATCCCTCCAAGTTTCGTGGCGATTGGACACCGTTTGGGCCCCGAACAGGCGGAAACAAGCCACATATGCAAAATTCCAAGAATGGGCCTTGGGAGTGACCGGGGCCCACAAACAAAAGGAGTTGACCAAGTTCAGGTGGTCAAACAGAGCTGAAGCTTCTGTGACACACTCAAAATAGTGTCAAGAATCATCCCTCCAAGTTTCGTGGCGATTGGACACCGTTTGGGCCCCGAACAGGCGGAAACAAGCCACATATGCAAAATTCCAAGAATGGGCCTTGGGAGTGACCGGGGCCCACAAACAAAAGGAGTTGACCAGGTTCAGGTGGTCAAACAGAGCTGAAGCTTCTGTGACACACTCAAAATAGTGTCAAGCAGCATCCCTCCAAGTTTCGTGGCGATTGGACACCGTTTGGGCCCCGAACAAGCGGAAACAAGCCACATATGCAAAATTCCAAGAATGGGCCTTGGGAGTGACCGGGGCCCACAAACAAAAGGAGTTGACCAAGTTCAGGTGGTCAAACAGAGCTGAAATTTCTATGGAACACTTAAGATGGTGTCAACCAACATCTCTCCAAGTTTCGTTATGATTGGACATCATTCGGGCCTCAAACAATGGAAAATAGACCGCATATGCAATGTTCCAAAAGTGGGCCTTGTCCGTGACCGGGGCCCAATTAATGAAAAGGTTGACCAACTTTCTGAAGTCAAAATGGGCTGAAATTTTTATGACATGTATAAAATAGTGTTAAGAAGCATCCCTCCAAGTTTGGTGGCAATCGGACTTCGTTTGAGCCCAAAACAGATGAAAATGGGCCACATACGCGAAAAACCTGAAATTGGGCCTCGTCCGTGGCCCAGTCTGCGGTCACGGACCTTCAAAGGATGTTTTCCACGATTTTGGGTGGTTTCCCTCCACTCCTCTTTGAAATCCAACTCCCCACAACTGCTATTAACTCCCCAAAACTGCACAAAACTGATTGGGAGTCTATAAAAAGGGAGATTTTGGAAGAAACAAAGAGACACACACACACATACGGAAGAAAAGTGAAGAAATTGAAGAAAGTCACTACCTAAGGCAACAAGAAGCAAGCTCCAGCAGCACTTCCACGACCATTCCCACCTTCTTTTCTTAGTTTTAAAGGTGAGCAAGAAAATTCAGAAGGAGAGAAGGAAGGGAAATGGCCAAAGTCCATACCATGTTCGTACGACGCCAATTTTTGAGAGGATGACATTGTCACCTCTGTTTCTCTCATTCGTAGGGCTTCTTAGCCGTTACAAGAGTTGTGAAAGAAGCCTCTCTAGGCCTCATTTTGTTCCTTGAAAATGATAGGTTCAAATGACACAACTCCGGCTTCAAATTTGCCCATTTCGGACTTGAAACAAGAATGCAGTCCGTAAGCACGAATGATGAGTTACAGCGGTTTCAATTGATTCCATGATAAAATGTGATCTTCTTGATGGTTGTCCACCGCTCCAAAGTCATGAGAATGGAGTTCCAACACTTGAAAGAAGTTCTAAGAAAGAACCAGCGCGAACAGCACAAAAAACGGAGGCACAGGGCCATTGTCTGTCAGTGACCGTGATCCCCGGTCACTGGCAGGTTCCAGTGACCGCGGGTGAGTCACGGTCACTGGAAGGCCCTAGTGACCGCGGGTGAGTCACGGTCACTGGAACGGAGCAGTGACCGCGGGTCACGATCACCCCCCATTTTTTCCCTTTTTTTCACATTTTCTTCCACCTTATGTACATTTTCTTGTATTTTCCAAATTGAGATCATATCTGAGACTTGAGGGAGGGGTTGTAAACTTTCAAAATGTATGTAAACAACCTGCATCCCCGCGGTCAGGGCACTTGAACCCATGTAAACAAAAGGGAAATTAATGATGAACTGTAATTATTTTCCCATTCTTCTTAACGGTTAAAGTGCGTGAATGTCGGACCTTGATTCCGTAATTCATTTCCACGCGTACATTTTTAAGCGCGATCAGACATAACCAGAGCTTGCAAGCTGATCAACAGATATGAGGTTTTTTCTTAGGCTCGGTACATACTTAACATCATTCAATTGCCATGTACCTCCGTTTGGCAATTTGATCTGAACATCTCATTTGCCAATTATGTCACAAGGTTCATCATCACCGAGATAGACTTTTCCGAAGTCACCTTTCACATAGTTTTGGAGATATATTCTTTGTGTGCAGTGGCATAAAAGGACGCACCAAAAGCTATAACCCAAGATTCAGATTTATAATCAAAGGAAAAAATTAAAGCATCATGAACAGTATTACCTGCAACATTTGCAGAAGCATCACTATCATTGTCATTGTTACCGTTCCTTTGCTTGTTTTTCTTTGGTGGAGCTCTGCAATCCTTTTTTACGTGCCCCTTTTTGCCACAATTCCAGCATGTAACCTTACCTTTTGACAATCTTGACTTGCTTCTCGATTTAGATCTTCCACGACTCTGATCTCTCTCACTTTTCCTTTCTTTGTTTTCCACATTCAAAGCACTTTCTGATGATTTACCTGAGGATTTCTTGCAAAGTTCTTCATCGATGATAGCACTCACAACATCATCAAACTTCATTTTATTTGATCCGTGTAAATTACTCAGTGAAATAATCATGCCACTCCAACTATCTGGTAAAGAAGATAATAATAATAGTGCCCAAATCTCATCATCAAAATATACTTTTACCGATGACAATTGGCTCATGATTGTGTTGAACTCGTTTATGTGTTCAGTGACAATCCCACCTTCAGCCATCTTCATATTAAACAATCTTTTCATCAAATGTACTTTGTTTGAAGCAGATGGTTTTTCGTACATTCATGAAAGGGCAGTCATAACATCTTCAGTGGTTTGCTCTTTGGAAATATTAAATGCAACAGATTTTGTTAAAGAGAGTCTGATCGTACCTAAAGCTTTTCTGTCAAGCACCTCCCACTCTGGATCTGACATAGTTGCAAGCTTATTTGCTTTTCCTCCAAGTGGCAAGTAGAAATTTTTCTGGTAGAGAAGATCCTCTATCTGCATCTTCCCATATGCGAAATTCTGGCCATTGAATTTCTCAATTGTTTGCTTTGTGTCGCTGTCATTACTTCCACTCAAACCAAGCTCTATTTGCTTGATAATTTTTCTGTCAGTCAAATAGTCAATCTGTTCCGTCTATTTCATAGATCTCGTCGCTACGAGTTCACAAAACAAAACAAAGCACAATTTGGGGTCCTGATGACCTCAAAACTTGCAAAACAATTTTGGCCGTCGAATCTGGTCAAACCTACCTGTTGACTTGTACTGATGTCACTGCTGCAGTCTGCTGGGCTTCTAGAGCGGACCCGGGTCGGGTTCACCTGACTCGGAATAGGACTGACTTGCTGTCGCTGGGTTTTTCTGCCGAATTGGCTTCAGGTCCGACCTGACTCGGAACCAACCTGCTTGCTGTCGCTGGGCTTTTCTGCCCAACTAGGTTCAAGTCCGACCTGACCCGGAACCAACCTGCTTGCTGTCGCTAGGCTTTTCTGCAATCAGGTCTGGTCGAACCTGACCTGACCTGGCCCGAACCCGCTGTTACTCGTCGTACTTTGTTGTAATTGGGTCGGATCGAACCTGGCCTGACCCGGCCTGAACCCCCTCTTCTTTTTCCTCTTTCCTCTGTTCTGCAACAGGGGAATCGTCCGGACGCGCTAGCTCTTCATCCTCAGCTATAGTCTGGCGACCAGTGGTGGAGGGCTGCGACGGCGACGGAACGACTATCCCGGCGACGAACCTAGCAGCGGTGACCGGCAATTGACGAATGGCGTCTGATGAACGACGTTGACAAAGAAGAAAAAACGACCGGCGAGGCAGCAGCGGCAGCGGTTGCTTGGCAAGAATGGTGCCACCGCTGCTACTTGGTGAAAACGGTGGCAGCGATGGCGGCGGCGATGGAGGACCGGCGATACATGCAATAGCAGTGACGATCCTTGGCGGATCTGGCGCGGCACCTTCTTTCTCCGGTCTTCTTCTCCGGCGCTGATGTGGAGATCCGGATGCACGAGGCCATTTCCGATTTTTGCAATATAAATCAATGGATTGCTGTCATCCTCTGTGTCACGGGAACAGTGATCCAAACCCAAACTGACCAATCTATGTCTTCCCTCACAGATCTGATGATACCCCACGAGATTTGATCTCACAAATCTCCACGATCTTAACAGACTTCGCTCTGATACCAGTTGTTGGGAAAAGAGAAAGACAAGAAGAACACATAATTGACACCAGATTTACGTGGTTTACCCGATGTGGGCTATATCCACGAAGATTCAAACCTGTTCCACTATTGTTTAGAGGTCACACATAAGAAGAACAATCATCTTCTTGTGATTACAAGAGTACACCACTCTCATAGGGTTCTTCTTTGCAGAAAACCAACTCACTTTTTCTCACACCACTTAGAATAAAACAGAAGCCCTAATTTATAATAACCCTGGGCATTAACAACCGTCGGATCTGACTTTATAACAAAGGGTCCAGATTAAACTGACATATTACATAATAACCCTAGATCATGCTTCACCAACCCATCAACTTTTTAATGTCAAAGGTGAAACATGCAGCTATGGTTTTTTCATGATGAACCATAATAATCCTTTGGTTGCAAGCGCTCAATTTGGGTCGAGGATTTCTTCCTCTAAAAAGATAGAAGAGCAAGCTATTCCCCTAGCATCAAAGGAAGCAAGAAGTAGGGTTTTTTTTTTTTTTTTTTTTTGAGATTTTACTTCTTTTGGATATGAAAGAAGTTGTTGAATGCATTAAGGGGAAAGCTGGGTCATCAACCCTATTTTTTCTGACATTAAGTTTTTGCATCTCTCATTTTCTTTTGCTGAGTTTTACATATTCCTAGGACTAATGAGGTTGGTTGCTCATGCTTTGGCCAACTACTATTTTTTATTCTTTAGTTAGCAAGGGTTTTTCTTGAGATGTTTTCTTTTTTTTTTTTCCTTTTTTTCTTTTCTTTTCTTTTTCTTTTCTTTTTTTTTTTTGTAGATTGGCTATGAAAAAGGATTTCCTCCCGGTATTTTGCAGTTTGTTGATTTTGTTGGTGTTGTTTTCTATTTTTAATGAAGTTTATTTACCCAAAAAAAAAACACAGTTTTGTGCAGCGTGGGTGTGGTCGGTGGAGTTGGACAGTAAGTCTAATGGTGACCTTCGACATGGCCCTAGGTGTGTAAAATTCTGCAATGGAGATGTAGTGTGCTAGGTGGTTGTATGCACAGACTAGACGCTATGCAGCAATTGCCTATAGAGGTGCCAATTGGGTGGGGTTGGGTGATACAGGTCGAGCCAATACATTAAACGGGTAAACAAGCCAAACCCACATCTGACCCATTTATTAAATGGGTCAAAAATACCTAACCCACACCCACCACAGGTCAAGTTGACCCACATAACCCACATCCATCTAGTGAATCGATCGACTCAACCATGGCTCCCTGCCTAATAAAAACTGACTTGTAAGCTTAACTTGGATCTAATTTTACTTTGACAATCATTTGAGGAGCATTACCTTGTCTCCCAGTAATAGAAAGTGGGGCCAAAGTCAATTAACATTGTTATTTCCCATGCATTGAACCAATTTGTGGAAGGAATATTGCACAATGGACGTAGAGATAACCATGTGTTTGGTTTATGTCTTATATTCTGGGTTAACCAGTTGGGTCCATTAGGTTAGCCAAGGATTGGATAAAGATCAGGGTATTTTCATAATTATATGTATTCGACTTTCTTAGGAAACAAGCAAGCGAAGATTATGTATATGATGTAATCTATAGCTCTTGATCTTGCAAAAGAGAGTACCTCTCTTGCCTGTACTGTTCTCACACCACGTATGAGAAACGATGAGAGCATGAGAGTCTTTGTATGCCTTTGCTTCTTATAATTAAGATGATAGCGTTTCTATTCGTGGACGTAGCTCTATTTAAGTGAACCACATAAATTCTCTGTGTCTCTTCTTGTTTTGGCTTGATTGTTGATCTAAGGTTACGTACTTATAAACGTGCACAACATGATGAGAAACCCTAAATTCACTATCCACATTCTTAAATAGATTTGAGTTCTTAATAAAAACAAAGATAAATGAGGGTTATGTGGGTCAAGCGGTTCAATCCTAACCCGACTCGATTAAATGTAGGTCAGAAATACCTGAACCATGGCCTACCCGTCTATCACGAGGGTCGAGTTATGCGGGTTATACATAGATAAGGTTGGGTTGGTTTGGTGGGTTAGTTCATGTTTTGCCAACCCTAATTGTGGAGGATAAAGGGATAGGAACTATAATAAAGGGAGATTTTATGTATACCTTGTTTACTTGCATTGAGTTGATGTCGAGAAACACTTAGAAATAAATGCCAATAGGGGCATAAAATTGAAAAAAGAAAGGTGATGTTTCACACATAAGCATGGATAAATGAATGAGGGTGAGATTGATAATGAGTTTGAGCCCCCTATCATAAAAAACAAAAGACTTTGAAACTCCTAGCCATCACCTTAGTAAATTGAATCTTAAAATGTTAAATCTCATCTTTATTTCTACATTGTGTCCTTCACCCTTTAAATCCTATTTTAGAACCAATTAGACTATGAAGTTGTACCCTATTTGGTTGAAAGCATTTTTTAGAAGAATTCTCCAGTCTAAGAATTCTCTTGATAGAATACAGTGGTTGTCCCTAGGATATCTAAATTCCCTATTTGATTGAAAGTTTAAAGTGAGAAGTTACTAAACAAACTAAGTGAAAAGTCACTTTTAGTAAGCTGAATTAACTTAAACTTGGAATTCAAAGCACTCTTAACCCACTGACATTTTTGAATTCTACTTGTAGACTGCATACTAAAAATGGTTGCAATCAAACAAGATTTAAAGAGTTCACTTCCATCCAACGGGTCCTTTGGATCCCAAATTCATGTAAATTTCGCTGGACTGATATAAATGGTTCGGTGTTAATGGGGTGTGTCTTATATATATATATATATGGGAAATAATCTCGTGAGAACTAGTTCTCACCAATTTTTTATGAAAACTCTAGGTGGGGCCCATCTATCACATAAATCAAAACCTAGAAATACATAGGGACCCCCCTAATAGTCCAATGCCCCAAGTTTCGGTCAAATTTGAATTTACTAGACTGTTGGATCGACTGTGCACCAATTCGAATGGATTAGGATTGTGGGCCACGGATGAAGGGGTTAAAGACATTTGATTGGGGCCAAACTTGTTATCTGGAGTGGTCTTACATAAATCTTTCTATTCCACTTGTCCATCCCTAAACAGGATCCACAAGTGGTCCCCATAAAAAATTGTCATGGTAAGTGTGTGAAAACAATTCTCATAGGATCAAAGCCCTGTGTGTGTGTGTGTGTGTGTGTGTGTGTGTGTGTGTGTGTGTGTGTGAGGAATGCTAGAATGCATCCTTCCCTCACCCTATGGTGAGGGATGCTTAGATGACTTTTTTTATTTGTACATGATCATTTCCCTTTTTCATATACCTTTTTGTCTTTTGCACATGAATATTTCCAATTTTGTAAATATCCCTCACCTTATGGTGAGGGAAAGATGCATACTAGCATTTCCCATATATATTTGTATATACATATATATAGGAGCGCTAGATAGCACCTGGGCGTTTTTAAAAGTGAAAATGGCCATTTTTGCAACCAATAGGAACTAAGGAAAATTTAATGATGTAGAGAAGCAATTAATGCTACTTTTAAAAAGAGAAAAAGTCTCCACATGACCTGTCCCTCATTGGAGGATAGAAAGAGGGCAGAAACGCCCTATTTTAAATGGAGTATTCATGAAAATTTTTCATATATACATATATATATATATATTAGGTGTGGTAGCCTAGTATGCATGACTTGTGTACGAGGTAAGTGGGTTTGAGTTGCAATTGAAAAAATATGAGCCGTCCAATCTGGAGTTTAAATGTTGGGTAAAGCTCATATATAAGCAATGACAAAACCTAATATGCACTAAGCCCCATTGCCTCTCTGCCTCAACTCACCCATGTAGCGCCAAACTCCTTCACCCTCTTTTCCTTACATCTATTCAATCTACAGCACTTGGTGCTCCACTCATTGTTACTATCTCTCTCTCCCTCTCTCCCTCTCTCTCCCCAAAACCAACCCAAACCCTCTCACTCTTTACATCTATTTTGTGCTTTCATTCTTGTTTTGTTAATCGTCCTCTAACTACTAGTCATGTGCTATTTTCCATCCTTGTAAGAATATTACCCTACTTTGAAAATTACTAAAAGACTCGTATAAGATAAATAATCTGAACTGTGTAAAAGCTAGGAAAAAAAATTTGAAATTGGATTTATAATTGTATGCCATTATTATATTTGAATTGTATAGGATTCGAATTTGCAATTTAGCTCCAATTTCACAATTGATTAAGAAATTGAGCCCCAAATGAGTCTTAATCAGTTTACGAAAGAATTTATCATTATCTAAACTTCTAATGTTGCAAATCTCTTATCTTAAACTATTAATCATTTTATGAAAGTAAAGTCAGAAAATACAAGTCTCGACAATGCAAGTCAAATAGTTGATCCTTGTTGGATTTGCGGTTTTTTACTTAATTAAAGTTTTACATGTTAAAAAATTTGCATATCTTTGTGTGGTAGTTGATTGGTTGATTTACTTTTATTATTCCGCTGCATATTGTATGTTAATTGATTACAATTTAGATATCATATACCTAGGAATACCCCCAAAACTTTCAATTAGTATCAGAGCGAGTTACACAATTCTATTATGTTAATCAATTATGATTTCTACAATGGAACTCAACCGGGAAAGTACATCTACCACCAAGCTCCTATTCCTAGATAGATCTAGTAATTATGCATACTAGAAGGCTAAGATGATTATATTTTCTAGATCCATAGATAAAGATGTTTGAAAAAGTATTGTCGATGGCTACTCTCTACCCATGGTGACTATTGAAAAACCTATGGATGAGTGGACTAAAGGTGAAAAACATGCCAGCAATTGTAATAATAAGGTTATAAATGCAATCTACAATAGAGTATCATCCTCTAAATTTCGTAAGATCTCCAGTTTTATAAATGCAAAAGAGGCATGGGTCATCTTGCAAATAGTTCATAAGAAAATTGATTTGGTGAAAGCGACTAAGTAACAAAATTTGATTACTACCTCTAAAACACTAAGAATGGTTAATGATGAAAATTTTGATGACGTTTTATACCAAGTTGAGTGATATAGTCAACTCGTGCTTCAATTTGGGAAACGCAATTTCTGATGATGAGATTGTTAGGAAAATTCGTCAATCTCTTCCAAATAGCCATCATTCCAAGGTAATAGCCATTATGAAAAATTATAAGATGAAAAATCTTAAACTTTATGAGTTGGTTGGGAATTTACAAACTTTTGAGGCAAACTTCATTACTAATTAAAAAAAATCAAAAGCATTTTCTTTAAAAGTTTCTAAGGAATCATCAAAAAGAGTTGAACATAATTTAGATTTTGATTTTGAGGAAGTAGATACAAAAGAAGTTATTGTATTCATGTAAACCTTTAAGAAGCTCATGGAAAAGAAAACTGATATGATGATTCCAAAATTTGAGAAGAATTATTCAAAAGGGATTAAGTGCTTTGAGTGCCAAGGTTATAGTCATGTTGCCCATGATTGTGGAAATCCAAAATAGAAAATGAAGAAAAAGGCATTCAATTTAACTTGGGATGATGATTCTTCTAGTAGTGTCACGACCCGAGCCTAAGAATCAAGGGCTTAAGGTTAACGTCGAGGCGTGACACACATACTCCCGTACAGTTCACACCCGAACCAAAATCTGAATGGAATTACACAAAGGATATTTACATACTTACAAGTGTGAGGTGCTTTAAGCGGACATTAGTCCAAGCATTCAATGCGTAGAAACCTATCAACATCGCCTATAATCTTTTTTTACTTTTCATTGAACAGTTCAAAAATATCATTCCATTCATGAAACAGTCCAAATCTTAATATTTAAAAAACATAAGGTTATTATATTAATTCTACACATCACCTGTACAACCCAATGTTATAGACACATGTATGCAACTATGTCATGGATAAACGTTCTATGAAGAGAAAGTAGAACAATGAAGTATAAAGAAACAAAGACATACGTAACGAGGCCAAATTATGCAAATAACAGTCTACATGAATGCAATTATATGTATATATTAAAAGTCTCAAAATACCAAAAATACAGATTCATAAGATAATAGTGTATCACTCTCGGCATATGGATCGGGCAGTAAGCTTCCGCTGTCCATTCGTTATAATCTAAAGGAAGCACTACGGTCTTCATCTCTAACTTCTGGGTCTCTGCTGGACCTGTAACACCATTAGACAACTATGAATAAAACTATTCAGCAAAGTATAAGTATAATTAAGGTAATACGCATTATATTTAAAGAATTAATGACAAGTGATCAATAGAGGTCAATTCAGTACACTAGGCATGTTGCGCATTTGAAATAAACATGCTATAAGGATCAATAAGCAAAAATACATACTATTTAGCAACTACATTTGCTATATCCTCCCTCTAGGGATCTTTATGTTGAGAACACCATCGACTGAATAAGGGTACAAATGGACCTTTGCATACATGGAGTTCGGAAACTCCAAAGGCACACTGCAGTGGCCACAATTTTTTGATACAGTGGTTAAGCTAGTTTGGTTAGATTTTTTTAATATTTTAATTTTTAAATAAGTAAAAACAAATTAAACTGTTTATTTTGAAAATCTTCGAAATGAGATAATAGTTTGAATTTGTTCAATCATCCAAGTTATGCCTAAGTACTCAAATTTAAAGTCCAAGCTTGGGCTAAACTGAGCTAGGCTATATACGGGCTCAAGTTGGCTTGATCCATAAACATTCTTAGATAAGAAAATCTAAATATGGACTGTTTGGTTAGAGACCATGGACGATTAAACTAGTGAAAGGAAACTCCTTTTAGATTGACCTCATTATTTAGATCAAGTCCGGCCCATCTGTTACATGGGCCCAGCTAAATAACCTAAGTTTGGCTCAAGTACTCAAATCTAAAGTCCCAGCTCAAGCCAAAGGTGGCTAGGCTAGATACGGGCTTAAGTTGGCTTGATCCATGAACACCTATAGCTAAGAAAATCTAAATATGGATTGATTGATTCGAGATTGTGGAAGATTAGATTTGTTAAAAGAAAACTCCTTTTAGATTGACCTTTCTATTTAGATCAAGCCCGGCCCATCTATTAAATGGGTCCAGCTTAATAACCTAAATCCAACCCAAGTATTCAAATCTAAAGTCCAAGCTTAGGCTAAAGCAAGCTAGGCTAAATATGCACTCAGGCTGATCTAATCCATAGATATCCTTAGATAAAAAAAATATAAATATGGATTGCTTAATTATAGATCATGGAAGACTGTATTCTTTAAAAGGAAACTCCATTTAGATTGGCCTCTTTATTTAAATGACTAAGAAATATTAACTTCTTATTATTAAGAAAAGATGGATAGATGATTCCAGTATCTATAGATTCTTTCGCACTCCAATTCGGCGCCACCCCATTATCTATTAGCAAACAAGAAATTAAAAAGTAAACAGGGACTTTCTCCTTTTAGTGTAATCATTACAATGTACTCATACTTCTCACTGCAATTTCATGATGAAATACTAATTTAGTGCAACTCCTTTGATCCTAAACAACATAAGCATTGGGAGCCAGATTGATGTTATTGTAATTTATGCAAAAAAGTCGCCACCCATTCTACATTAACTGATGCAAAAAGGGAAAAACATAGAAAAAAGAATAAAAGGAACAAAAAACAAAAAAAAATCCATATAACATAATCAAACATAATTAGGGAACAATTCAATGCATAAGAAAGAGAAGTAGATGTGGGGAGAGAATTTTTAAAAATAACTAATTATGGAAAAATCAAATGTAGATGAAAAAATTAATATTGAGATACAAAAATAATAATTAAGTGATGTACTGACCTTAAAAAAATTAATGAGATACCAAAATAATAATTAAATAATGAACTGACCTATAAGTTGAAATCTGTTGGGATATAGACGTATATATGAAGATAGGGAAGAATATTGTTGTAGAATTATCTTTATATAAAATTACACTATTAAATATTTTATTGCCATTAAGTATTTTATCATATATTTGTGTAAGAGTCCCATTAGAATTTAGTATATCATAAGGGCGTGGGTTTTTCTTAAGGGTTTTTTGCATATACCCCCTTAGGTCTATATAATTTGTAATAAGCCCCTGTAGTTTTAATATTTGTATATAACGCCCTGTATTTTTATTTCAATACCTTCCACATTCCCAATATTAGTAGTCTTGATGAGAATGAGCAACCACCAAGAATTGTATTGAAATTTTATAAAAATGACTACTTTACCTTTACATCTATTAAAAAAAGAGTATATCATTATTTACAAAAAAATATTGTTACTTTATCTTAAGATCCAATAATTTCTCTCCTAATAATTCATCAATGCACATGAAGCATAATTATATATTTTAAAGCATACATCAATCCAAACAGTGGGTCATCTATGGATTGGGTCAATTCTAATCAATTATATGTATAGGTTATGATCGATTTGAATTTAACACAATGGGTCCCATAGTGATCAAAATATATTTATGTAGGCTTACTCTCTCCTACTAAATATGCTATATTAATGGTCAATGTTATAAGCTTTAAAGAAATATAAATTTAAGCTTTTGAAATTATGTCTATAAATATAAATAGGTGGGAAAATATGTCATTTCCGTCTATAAAAAACTTATGGTGGTTGTGATGCTACTGATTGTAGATCATGGAAGGTATTATAATGAACATGCAGGGGCCTATATGCAAATACTAAAACTGGAGGGACCTCTTTACAAATCCTAAGATCTTTAAAGGGGTATATACAAAATACTCTTATCTTAATAGTGAGTGGGAAGCAACTTTTTTTGAGGATATCATGTGGATGTGGTTAGATAAGAATAGTTGGATTTTTTAAATTCAAGTTTCTATTTTGATTAGATTGGCTATACATTGGATCCCTAACATTTCTCTCCCTCACACAGCACAATAACCTATGTTAAGTATGGGCATGACCCACATGGCTAGGGACCACTCTTCATATAATTAATTTTGGGATTTTTTGGCAAACAATTGTATATATATATAGGAGAATCTTCATGCAAATCCATCTTACACCATTTTTTTTCTAAAAACTCTAGGTGGGGCCCATCTATCACCCAATCCAATCTTTGCAAGGCACCCCCTGATAGGTGTGTGTCCCAAGTCTCTGTCCAATCTGGATTTACTGGGCTATTAATCGATTGTGTACCAATTCAAATGGACTAATTTGTATAGCCATGAATGAAAGGATCAAGGATATGTGATTGAGGCCAAACTAGATATATGGCATGGTACTGCATGGATCTTTCCAATCCACCCCCTGGGTCTCATCTCTTAGTGTGGTCCATAGTGGGCCACAGAGGAGTGTGCACGAAATGTCCATAAGAGACATGTGTCTGTGTGTGTGCGCGTGCACCTAGGTTCCCTATCTAAAATGGTGAAAGGTAATGAGTTCAAAACCCTTGACGTATACATTTTTTAGTTTTTTTACAAGTGCTCAATAAAAAGTCAAAATTGAGAGGAATCTAATCAATATTGAATAAAAAAACCCTTATCTTTAATACATTATAATCAGAGAAAGTTTTAAAATAGATTAATGGCAATAGGAAATTTGACCCAACCTATTGCCTAACTTGAATCCTATTTAGTTATTCAAAGTTAGAGTTGATTTTTCCTTTTTTTTTTTTTTAAATTTGAGTGAACATTTTTTCACCTAATGAAGTAATTGATTGAGTTAGAATTAAATCATGATATTTGATCTTCCAACCTAATTTAACTTGTCTTATAGTTTCACTAATTTTGGAGTAAAAGTTTAGATGAGTGACATTTGTCAATCATCCATGACTTCCTACTTGTAAACTATCTTTTTATGCTATGACACCTCTTGTTATTCTTATTGTATAATTAGATGAGCGACATTTGTCAATTATCTATCACATTTTTAGTATATAAATAAGTATGTTATTCCATTTCAATCCAAAACTTCCATTCATCTTTCAAGTATTGGTCTCCCATTGTCACCCACATTTTATTTCATTTTTATAGAAAGTAATTATTGTTGTATTGCCACGGAAAACTGAGTTGACTTATGCTAGTGGCATGTAAGTCCATGTAATAATTTCAAGGGTTTTACTTTTACTTATTATTTTTATGTATGTGTTAAATTATTGTTTTTATGCATGTGTTAAATTATGTATACTTACTGAAAAAAACAACATATCATTTTATACGTTTATAGTATAAAGAGACAAATAAGGACACAAATAAGGCCAGAAATTGGCTCATTGATGGAATATGTTTATTTTTTATGTTTAGTTTTATATTTTTATTTACACTGATACTATTTTAAGCTCTCAATAACCACAATGAGTTCATTTTAAAATAAAATTTAAAATTATTAATGAATTTATTTTTCTCAGTTGCAGTCATGATATTTTTATTGGTAATGGTGGCATAGGGAAAAGGTATGTCATAAAAATTCTTGGTTTAAAAATTATATCCTAACTCAATCTAACCTAATTTTTTATGTTTTTATTTTATACTCAATATAACAATTTTATAGCATCGGTTTTATTAAGAAATGAAATAAAAATCTCTAGAATAATAAACAAAGAGATGCTGGGAGAATATGCGTGAGAAGCTGATAAAGATGAAAATAAACCCTGCACTTATCAAACATAGAGTCAGGGTGATACGTTGGCTGATTGAAAAGCAAGCAAATGAAAAAAAAAAAAAACCTTAATGGGTTAGTGCATTGGACATAGCAAAAAAAATGAAATTTTGCAAGGTACTTTTTCCTTTTATTAACATTTTTCTTCTATTTTTTTGTTTACTTATTTATTTTTTAAAAAGGAAAGCATACCTAATTGCCACCATTCTCTTACTAATTGCCGAGCATTCATTGTCAATCTACACCGCTCCTCCCCTCTCGTTTCCTCTCTTAGAGTTTATGTTTACATCTGTGTTTTCATTAATATTTTCATCATGGAAATGATTGATAGATACGGGATCCCATGAGAGGTTGAAGATAGTAGCGTGGATGAGCAAGAGCCATTCGAGAGAGACTATACTGCTTCATACAAATCGGTGGTAAAAGTGATTGGGACTTTCGACAATCTATAGGTGCCGAAATGCTTGATCACTCCTTCCTGTGCGTAATTTTCATGATGGGGGCACCAACATGGTCGTTGTTTCATATTCGATCTGCAACTCTAGTTTCATATTATGTTGGTATGCTAGTTCACGGTGCAGATGCAGAATGACTTTGGTAGTTGATCATAATCTTAATTGTGGGACATGTGGCTGATGATGTTTCATTTGTTCTAAAATGTAAGTCGAGTATGAAATATCATTTTATCAGTTTTACATTTCCAATAACGTTTTTTTTAGGTAAATAAATTGGTAATTTCTACAATCCTTTTAACAAGTCAAAAGCAATAACACTGGAAGACCTGAATTTTCCATCCGAACTTTACTTCGTTGCTTATGCCCAAATAGATCAAATAGGTACCAAGTGAAGGAGTACAAGATTAGCATGATGAGCTTTTTCCTGATGCTAAGCCCCTAGCAATAATTAAGTTATTCATAACCTTGGAGTCAAGTTTGGAAAATTAAGCACCTATTTCTCAGAAATCATTATGTACAAAAAAAATTATAACGACTTAAATTTTAGCTTGGAGATTTTAAAAATCAACCTGCTCCCATCTATTTATGTACCTTGTTCAGGAGGAATGCCAAAAACAAAAATAAAAAAAAATCAATAGAAAGAAAATGTGCTAGCTCGCTTGAGCTTACTAAAATATTATTGAATTCAACGACAGAACTCCAAAAAATTCAGTAATTATTGAATATGCAAAGTGAAGATTGCAATATAAACTAGAAAGTTGGGTTTTGCGGCCGCAATGAAGAAAACTTTAATGTGTCAAGCTTCCAGCAACAAGACACAATCTGTTACTGGTTACGGAACTAAAACGCAAGATCTATCTATGGTTCAAGTATAAGACTTTTCTAAGGAACCACTTAGTTCTAATACAATATGCAAATCGCGTAAACTAATTTCTTTTGTAAAACAATATACTTAACGAGGATTTTGCAGCACCAAAACCTTAATTGCAACAAACTAACTAAAACAGACCTAGTACCAGGCCCGATAATATAATAGGATCGGCTTCAAGAAAAATAAAAAATAAAAAATAAAAAAGCCAAAATAGTGATCAACATATGATTAGCAATTCTGCATACCTATAACCATAACTTCCCTCAAGTGAAATACTACCAACAGGAAACCAAAAACAAAGCCTTATGGCCATGAAGAAATAAAAGCAGAGGCAAGAAAATAACTTTAAAAAAAATGTCCATATTACAAGCTATTGAAGCTATCGACAACATTAAACAATCTCCTATCAATTTCAACAGTGTCATCAGAATCTGGAATAATGAGTGACTTCCATCAACTAACAAAGGTAAATCCGTACCACAAAACATCAAGGAAAACAACTATATAATGTTTTAGCGTTAGCAATATACATTGGGTGCAAGTCTTCAATAACCAGAATCTTTGGAGGCTTAACGTAAGCTTATGAGGATCTAAAAGGCCGGTTACATGATTACATGTAGGCTTCTCAGCTGCAATCTCATTCTGAGAATAGCTCCTTACCTTAGTGAGAAGGTTTGAACCCCGAGATGTCACCTTTTCCAGGTGTGCGAGCTTTCGTTTCCACATGTGTGGACTTTTATTCTCACATGTATGAGCTTTGTTACCCATGTATGCGGGCTTTTTTTAATGTGTGTGGACAGAATATCTCCTGGGACCCAGCCCCTTAACTGGGGTACACCGTTCAGCACCCCCAGGGCACACCATACAGCTCGCGCCCCACCCCCCCCCCCTCCGAAAAAAAATAAAAATAAATAAAAATAAAAAACTGACAATCCCATCCTTGAGAGCCTTCACCTGCTCATACATGAGATCGAAGTTATTGGCTCTTGGGTCAATTGCAGTCACCCCCTTCTGCTTCCTCCATGTTCTATCAAGGGAGTGGTAATCATCCAAGTGTTGTGCACGTATGTGCGTAAGCAACCAAGATCAATAATCACCACACAAGAAGAAACACGGAGATTTACGTAGATCACCCAAACAGGGTTACATCCACGGCCACAGAGATAATCATCTTCACTATCACAAGTAAAGCATGCTGAGACACTCGTTTTCTCACATTGTCTCACCTACGTATTGTGGGAAGCACCACGGGCAAGAGAACTCTCACCTCTCTTCAGCGCGCAAGAACTAGGGTTATAGACTAAACACTATATAGTCTCTGCTTTCTTGGCTACCAAGAAAGCCCCGATACAATTACCAAAACACCCTTTACCTTAAACCAGTCCCTGGCTAACTCAGTAGACTCATCCGGCTAATCCGGAATACGAGACATATACTCAACAATCTCCACCTTGGCTTGAATTCCACATAACTTGAGCCATCAGGAGATAAAATCGGCAATGTCTTCACGTACCTTGCTGAATGGTACGTCACTGCACCAACAATGCAGACTTCTTCCTTCAATATTTTGACATGTTGAACCAGCACATGAACTTTGAGCAAAGTTCATCTTCTCGTCAAACTCTACCTCGAACTTAAAGCTCGAATCCATTTACGAATCTGAATGATATCGATATCTGAATCACTCACCATCCTGCCCCATCTTTAACATCACTATGAAGATTAAACCATCATAAGCATGAAAGCAAAATAGATCGGGAATACAAGTCCAAATGACTTCATAATTGCAGAATAACCTCTACCTCCGAGCGGTCAAAAAACTCTATTTGACCGGGCCTCCGATCAATCAAACACATGTTTGACAACTGCTGATGCATCAGCTCCTCCTTGCTGCTTCTTCATTAGGTTTGGCAAGATAAATAACATCACATGCGATCCGGAAAACATGTGAACTCCAAACGAACAACTTTGTTTGAATCAGCAAACCCTTTACAACTAGGTCGGTGACTCCTACTATTGGGTTTGCAACAACAACTAGGTCGAGTAGACCCAATTCTGACCTGAACCCACATTTGTTCAGATCCTCTTTTTTCAAGACTTCTGCACCAAGTTATTGATCTCGTCACCACGAGCATGTTTGAAGAAACGGATCTGAAATCCAAGTCTGGATGTCTCCGATATCGCAGAAAAAAGTTTCTACACTCCAATGGGTCAAACCTCCTCGTTGACCATCAAACAGCCAATCAACCTCTTCCACTACGTAGATCTGCTCGAAACAAGTCTCTAGGCTCAAACGGATTTCCGATCGGACATTGTTCGATCAAGATATCGCAGAAACAAAATGCTGCCATTAATCTGGTCAAATATGGCCTTTGACCGGTGCTGACGTCACTACTGCTGTTTTACTGGGCTTCTAAAGCGGACTTAGGTCGGGTTCAACTGACCTGAAACTGAACGTAACTGTGTGCTTGCTGGGCTCTGCTGCTAATGGGTCAGGTCGAACGGACTTGACCAGGCTTGAACCTGCTGACGCTATTGGATTGCACTGTTGGGTTGGGCTTGTGTACACGGGTCATGTTAGCCTAACCTAAACTGACCCAGAACTGCTGTCGTTGGGCTTGCTGCACGAATAGGTTCAGGTTTACCCGACCCGAATCAAAACTTCTCTGTGACCTGTCTAGGCTGGTGGACAATCTTGGGTCAACTCGACCCAAACCTGGAATCGACCCACTACTTAGGTCTTCTTCTTCCTTTCGTTTTCCCTGTTTTACAACAGGGAACCGAACCCACCCAGTGTCTTCTCCTTTGGCAGGGGCAGTGGGAATGACGAAATGGAGGCGGTTAGATGGCAAGCAGCAGTCCGGCGACGGGAGCGAGTGACAGCGATGATCCAGAATCACGAACCCGGATCCACTCGTCCCTGTTGTGTCCTATTTATGCAAAAATCGAAACTACAACAGCAAATTTTTTTTTTCAAATCTCCATCCAATCTCAGGCAATTCGCAGAACCACCTAATCATCTCCTAGTGCTGCAAACAGAGATGGCGAGAGATGCGAGTAACCTTCGTGGCCCACCAATCAGACCCAAAGAATCTGATCACTCCTCTGTTTCAGAAAATAGAGATAAATCCCTCTCTTCTTCTCTGTTTCAGATTCTATCTAAGAACCCGATCCTTCCTCAGAAATCCGATCTCGTACGCCGGTGATCACAACCACAACGATCACTCCGAGATCCGAAAACATGTGAGTCTTTTTTTCCTTTGATCCTAACCAAAATGGAGAACCCGTCTTCTTCTTCTCCGATTAGAAACTGCAATCCACGGCCCAACCAGAGATCACACGTGATCTCTGATTTTTTTACAACGAGAATCGCAAAACTTTGAATCCTCCAAGAAGATCCGATTTGTTGATCTTCCATGCATAACCTCCAAGCCACTGAGTGATCTCCACCTTGCTTAGAAACTCGAGGAACACCACCTCGGCTCTGATACCACTTGTTGTGCACGTATGTGCGTAAGCAACCAAGATCAATAATCACCATACAAGAAGAAACACGGAGATTTACGTGGTTTACCCAAACAGGGCTACATCCACGAGCACAGAGACGATCATCTTCACTATTATAAGTAAAGCATACAGAGACACTTGTTTTCTCACATCGTCTCACCTACATGGTGTGGGAAACACCACGGGCAATAGAGCTCTCACCTCTTTTCAACGCGTAAGATCTAAGGTTACAGACTAAACACTATATAGTCTTCGCTTTCTTGGCCACCAAGAAAGCCCCGATACAATTACCAAAACACTCTTGACCTTAAACCAGTCCCTAGCTAACCTAGTAGACTCATCCGGTTAAACCGGAATACAAGACATATACCCAACACCAAGCAGATGATGGTGATCGTGTCATTAATAAGGTAGAATCCGGGTTCCTACCCTTTGGTCGCTTTGCTTCACCCCACAAAACACTAGTCAACCTCCTCACGAAAGTGCTGTTCCCACAACCAAAATCAGTAGTGAACCCCTGCCAAGCTAATTGCAACTGTATTGGCTTCCCCAACATGGCATGATATCTCACTGAAGTTGTCGCTTTTCCTAGTTATCTTGCCACTGTTGTTGAATAACACCTCTAATTTATGAAAACCCACATGGGTCTTCATGAAGGTGGCGACAAAACAAGTTGAGTGCATAGAATTGGTCATGTAGACTGCCCAAATTGCCATTTCTGTGGACTTTCAGTCTCTTATATGAGGATTTGAAGTGGGGTTTTCTCACTTTCTTCTTCTCTTCAATTTTGGAAGAAGGGATGTTGAGAATTCTAGTTGGTCTTGAGAACAGATATGAAGTGAGTTTTGTTTTCTCTTCCTCTATCTCCTCTTCTTCAGTGGGCGCAAGAGCATGGAGGAAATGGAGAGAACTAACTGTAGTTTATTAGGATCTGTTTTTTATATTTGAAGATATATATAAACTGCATTGAAATATATTTCAAGGTACAGGTCATGACTGAATAATGACCTGTACCCAGATGGTTTCTGACCACCAAAAGCACGGACACTTCTAAATGGTCCCCGTGTCCGTGACGGACATGGCTCGGACACATCGAAAATGTATCCTAACCTTTTTTTTTTTTAATTTCGGAGACGGTTAGGACATGGGGTGGACATTGCGGGACATGTATGGGACATGTCATGGACACGGCGCGACTAAAATTTAATAAAAACGGGGCTAAACTTGTGTTAAAATTAGAAAAAAAAAGATGAAGGGGGTAAATGTAATTTTTTTAACCTATAAGTTATAACCCTAATGTCTCTACTCTTCACTCTTTACTTGTGAAAATGAAAAGGGGGAATTGGCTAGGAGAAAAAAAGGGCAGTGGCTATGAAAAGGAGGAGTAGAAGAAAAATAAGAAGAATTGCTTGAGGAAGGTAGAACACTCATGGTAGAAGGACATCTTTGATCTGCTTCTTAGCTTAAAAGGAAGACCAGTTGTAGAGACAAAAACTAAAAAAGAGGAAGAGCATTAGTTGCTATTCTACTTGCAAAACCTAGAATCTAAAAAGGAAGAAGAATAGAGAGTTCGGAACTCTATTCGGATGATGGAAGAAGCCTGAGGAAGATTTGCATGGAAGAAGTGTGAGGATTGTGCGTGGAAGAAAAAGATTCTGCGTAGAAGAAAATGTACTGCTTTTTTTTTTGTTGCTGCTTTTTTTTTTTCAGTGTTACTGTTTTTTTTTTCTTTTTCCATGGGACTGCTGTTTTGTTTTTTTCTTTAGTGCTGCTATGCCGTTGCTGTTTCTTGCTCTTTTTTTTTTTTCAAGAACTACTGCTTTTTTTTCAATGTTGCTATTTTTTTTCGATAGGACTGTTGTGCTGTTGTTTTCTTCAGTACTACTGTGCTACTACTGTTTTTTTTTCTTTTTTTTCAAAATGCTGCTTTTTTTTTCTTTTTTCAGTGCTGCTTTTTTTTTTTCATCAGACTATTGTGCTGCTGTTGATATTGTTGTTTTCTTTCATTTGTTTGTTTTTTTTTTTTGAATTGCTGCTGCTTATTTTTTTTAAAATTTTTTTTCAGTGCTGTTACTTTTTTTTCCATGGGATTCTTGTGCTGCTGCTACTGTTTTATTTCTTTATTTTTTTTTCAAACTACTGCTGCTGCTGTTTTTTTTTTTTCAACCCCCACCCCCACACACCACACCAGACCCCCCCCCCCCCCCCCCCCCCCCCCCCCCCCACACCCACAAGGGGTTGCTGTGCTGCTACTGCTTTGGTTCTTTTTTTTTTTTTTTTTTTTCATGGGACTGCTATTTTCTTGTTGCTTTTTTTTTTTGTTTTTTTTATAGTTGTTTTCTTTCTTCTTTTTTTTCGAACTGTTGCTATTGCTATTTTTTTTACTAGTGCTGTATTTTTTTTTCTATGGGACTATTGTACTGCTACTGCTGTCTCTTTTTTTTTTTTGTGTTTTTCAAACTAATTTTGATGGTGTTCTATGGCTTACTATTACATTACATTATGCATTATGCATTTTATTATTTACTTTTCTAGTTTTAATTATATTTTTTCTTTAATACTTGTGATATTATGCTTCTTAATTTGGCTAAAAATATAACTATTATTTAATTTTATGATTATATATAAATATATATATTTATTATTTGCCGTGTCCTAGCCGTGTTCGTATTCTATTTTTTTAGGATTTGTTGTATTGCCGTGCCTGTGTTATGTCGTATCTGTGTCCCATGTTTGTATTCATGCTTCTCAACTGACCACCCCTTGTTTTAAAACATTGATAAAGTTAAACAAGATTTTTATGGTGGAAACTTGGAAAAATATGATTGGAGTGAGTTTGGAGAGCTCTAGATGGTTGTCACTTAATTCTCTTTTTAATTTAACTAATTGCAAGATCAAGAAGTGATTTTCCAGGTTTTTTTTTTTGATGTAGTTTCGAATTCGTGTTTTTTGGGTGGTTACTGTAATGACCAAATGTGTGAGGAAAAGCTTGGTGGTGATTTTATTGACTTGGATATGGAGTTCAGATGATGTGAGGGCTTTCCCTAGTGACTGTGAGTACACCTATCACAGTCAGCTATGTCACCATGGTGCAGCCTGTCATTTATGTCTTATTGCTACCCTCTAAGGTAGGGGCTGCCCTGTGGGGATAGGGCTAACCTTACCATAAAGCAAGGAAATCCCTTATTTTGCCCCCCACAAAAATAAAGCAATTGCCATCTGTTTTTTACCGTCATCCTTTTATTTTTCCCCAAAAACGTAACTCCTAGCACATCCTAGAGTACAAGATAAATTAGGACGTGCTAAATGAGCACAGAAAGGGATTCAATACACTCAACCCCTATTTCAAAAAAAAAAAAAAAAGAGGTGAAATGACCTAAATGCCCCTCCTTTTGTCTCCACTCACCATCTCCTCCTCTTTCCTCCTTTTGCCCACCTCCCCCTCCCAGTGATGATCACCTGCTCCGGCAAAGGGAGTTTACCGATCTTGAAAAGTGGCTACCATCTTTTTCAAAATAGACCTTAGAGGGGCTATCTTGAAAAGTGGCTAGCATGAAAAACAAGCAGGCTAGAAGCAGTAATGCAGAATAATGTAAAATCTAATCTAATGCAATGCAATGCAATCAAAAAATAAATTAATTAACAAAGAAAATTCAGATCATGCCATTCATGAGTAGTTAATTAATTCAAAAGAATGAATCAGCTATAGATCCAAGCCTTTTCATAGATCCCACAGTAGTAATATTCAGATTTAAGGGTAGGATCCTAATGAAAGGTAGAACTTCCAACATTTAGGGTTTTAATTTGTAGGAAAAATGATTCATGGAAAATAAGGCCAAAAACGCTCAACATCAGATTTGGGGGCATTCGCTCCACATTCTATTCAGCAAATCTAAAATCCTAATGGTTGCAGTAAAGCTCTAAAGAAAGGAAAAGTAAAACAGATAATGGTTAGCTTTATTGGGCTCTTACTAAACTTCAATCACAGTAGGTTTTAATGGCGGTTGACAAGAAAGGCGGCTTGTAAACCCAAGAAGAAGAAGAAGAAGAAAGTATCCCCTTTTCTCATTCAATATTCAAATTCATACATAGCATGAGGAAGAAAGAAATCCCTAGATTTGAAAAACATATCCTCCTTCCACCCAAAAAAGGAAAAAATATAACAAAACAAAAAATGGAAAAAAAAAAAAGAGAAAGAGGGGGGATCCCCTCATGTTTCGTGCACGCACATCCTTAGGATTCGTGCTCAAGTTGCAATTTGCGCACTTTTTTTTTAAAGTAGTGGTCCCCCCTTTTCTCTTACTTATTACACAAGACCTAAACATGGGCCCCTCTCCTTTAATAGAGACTCTAACATAATAATAAAAAAAAAACCAGTCAAACATGGGACCAAATAAATTAACTAACACAAATTAACTATCATGAGATCCTTTAATTTTAAAAGACCCTTATCTCAGCCCATGTGACACTTCCCTATGTGGGGTCTTTAATGAAATTGTGCACATGGGGCCTTCATTCCTCCATCGATATCATCATTCAAAATCCAACAGCCAGATCTCCTCTAGGTGATAATCCAATGGTGGATTTATGCCTTCCTCACACTCAAAGCCTGGATATTAATCATCCATCTAGATCAAAGCTTGATTTGCCACCCTGCGCCTTCTTCTTTGATACACCTTGAATGAATTAAGGGAATTTAGCATGATATCCCCATCACACACCAAGCACCTCTTTTCCTTTTCAAATCAATATAAAAAACAACCAAACATTAGACAAAATGGTTTTTCATCAAACACAACAATGTCATCAGGTGAAAACACAAAACAAGAGAAAAGACAAGATGTAGAGAAAATATGGCAAAAAAAAAAAGGCAGAAGAAAAAAACCCTAGCCTGAGTTTTGTTGTGGGTGTGAATGAATTGACCACAGAGATTCACCCAATGAAGTCTGATAGTGGGAAGAGAGCTACAGATAGGAGGGCCACTCTGTGGAAGAAATACACCAGCCGTTCCCTTGTTGTTGCTGAGAGGAGTTAGGAGGAGAGCCCCATCCTACAGAGGTAACAGTTTGGCAGGTACTAGGTTTGTTTTTGTTAATTTGTTGCATTGAAGGTTCTAGTGCTGCAAAATCCTCATTAAGTATATTGTTTTACAAAAGGAAGTAGTTTACTTAATTTGCATTTTGTATTAGGACTAATTGGTTCCTTAGAAAAGTCTTATACTTGAACTATAGATCTTGCGTTTTAGTTCCGTAAAAAGTAACAGATTTTGTCTTTCCCTGGAAGCTAGTTGACAAATTAAGTTTTCTTTATTGTGGCTATAAAACCTAACTTTCTAGTTTCTGGTTCAATCTTCACTTTGCATATTTAATAATTACTGACTTTTTTGGATTTCTGTCGTCAAATTTAATACATATTTTAGTAAGTTCAAACCAACTAACACATTTTCTTTCTATTGAATTTTTCTCTATATATTTTTGGCATTCCCCTTGAACAAGGTATATAAATAGATGCGAACAGGTTGATATTTCAAAATGCTGTAACTAAAATTTAAGTTGTTACAGAATTTTTCTGACATAAAGATTTCTGAGTAATAGGTGCTTAATTTTCCAAACCTAACTCCAAATTTATGAATGAATCAATAGGGCCTTACAATCAGGAAAAAAAATCCTTATTATTTATTAAAAGGGTTGTAGAGAGACAGAAGGTGGACATTGGTATTTGTCTTCATAAATTGGATATGTTTACTTCAATGAATTAAAGGTTTCCAATTGAAGGATTCAAGAGTGAGATGTATAACTCTTGCCTTTAGTCTATTGCTGAACAGGAAAACAAGGTGAAAAACCTTATACATGCAGCTTAGATTTGATGTATTATTTTTATTGACTTGCATTCGAACACTTTTTTTCCCCAATTTTAACTCTAAGAATAATTATAAAGAGAGCCTTATCACATCAACCTCGGGTTGGCAATTTTAACTAGAACAATAAAAGCGACAATTGGAAGGCTATAAAGGTTGTTTTTTCGGATTAAGACATCATGGTAAATGATTGAAGACATATGGCTTACTAATAACTAAGGATAAAGAACCAACAAACAAATAGTACATTCGAAATGTGACAGTTATTTTTCTTTGCAGACCCACAAAAACCGTATCCTGATGATGTGGTTGAAGCTTTACTAAAGCAATTGATTCCTAGAGACAATGAAGGGAAGGTCTTGTGGGTTCAGCTGGTAATGAAAGAAGGGGTCAAGTATTTCCTCCCATCTTATCTGTGGGTCGAAAACCACACCATATCCTGGATACCATGAACATGCTCATATCCTGCACCAAATTCTTTTATGGAGTCTCATCTCTCCAATGAGGTAAACGGTTCGAGATTTATAAAACATAGTTTGATTATTTCAATAGCTTTTTGCTTGATGTGATCAGCAAAGACTATATGATATATTAGCTTAAAAACAAGAGAGGCATCTTGCAATCTTTGATACATGAGGAGTTCCTCTGATCTCTCCAACGAGGTAAACGGTTCGAGATTCATAAAACATAGTTTATTTGTTTCAGTAGCTTTTTGCTCGATGCCATCAGCAAAGACTAGATGATATATTAGCTTAAAAACAAGAGAGGCATCTTGCAATCTTTGATACATGAGGAGTTCCTCTGAACTAATATACAATTTGACTGTACCAAGAACATTTTGTCTTCCCAAAATAATAAAAAAAAGGAAATTCATGCAAAATTTTCACACGTCCCACTTATCAGCAATAAAAAATATAAGTACCAAATTCCTTGGTCACTTACCATGAACTAGCGATGCCAACAACATATGCAAAAGCAGAACCACAGATTAAACATAAAATGATGAATACCCATATCGATGCCCCCATCATGAAAATGATCCACAAGGAGCCCGCAAAAAATGCAGCCCATGCAATGGGTGCCATCGAAAGCCCAGTTCATTGAATCTTGCCAAAGGATTTGGAGACCAAGGATACTACACCAGTCATCGAACCATAGAAAGGGCGACAATAACCCTACAAACTTGAAAAGTAGTACAACTAAGCATTACAAGGACGCCTCAATCAATGAAACTCTCAGGCGCGGTTATCGTCGAGTTGTACGAAATATCAGCAGTCACTGGTAGGATGAGTGCGAACGCCTAAGAATGCCTTTTTTCTCATTGTTGCTGCCCAATGGGATGGCATCCCCGCCAAATTATGACAACTACAATTTAGCTCAGTGTCCTCATCATCACTACTATATTCAAGCTCAAGCTCGATGCCAACCAAAATATCACGTATCTGTTGATCATTTAAACAATGAAAATAAAAATATAACACATGGATGGCAACAAAAGAATTTTAAGAAAGAGAGAGATTGGGTCTAAATTGACAATAAACCTTTTGCAAGATGAGGTTGCTAACAATGTTGTTTTAGCATGAAATGTGTTTTTTTTTTCCTTTCTTTTTTCAGTACGAAATCAAAATAGTATTAGGTGCAATGGGATTTTTCCTACTTAAATCTAGCCAACAATGTTGTAGTAAGACAATGGCGGCAATTAGATATACTCTCTTTTTAGCAAATAAATAAAATAAATAAACAAAAAAAATGAAGGGAAATGTTAAAAACAGGAAAAAATACCTTGCAAAATTTCAGCGGAGTTCTCTCTTGAAAAACTGACAACATCTACTAAATTCTAAACAACTTCTTTGTTATCCATGATAGCAGCAAAACGTAATGCCTATGGTAAAAAACAGTTCCAAATCAGAAATTTAGTTGACAAGGTTCCCAAAATTGATTTGAAACTGTTCTTTAGCATAAGGACATTACATATAGCTACTATGATGGATAATAGTGAAGTTGTTCAAAACTTAGTAGATCTTGTTGGTATCCCAAGATACTGAACATTTGATCTTGTTGTTTCTAAAGGCTCATGGAATTCTTTCAACTTTTTTGTTCAGCTTTACCCACATAACAATTGATTTAGAATGAAGGAATTTGCTGCACAAGCCAATTATATGTGGCAAGTGGCCGAAACAATGGCCAATTGAAATTGTTTTCATGATTGAGCTGAATAAAAAAGGGAACACATCCTGCACTTGGATAGACAGTAAGGGGGCGAAACGCTGGTTGATCCAAAACGAATAAAAAAAACCAAAAATCTTGATGGCTTGACCGCGTTGGACATATTGGAGGGAAAAAAATTTTGAAAGGAACTTTTTCCGATTTTTAAAATTTTCCTTCTATTCATTTTTTAAATTTATTTCTTTGCTAGAAAGAGAGCATACCTAATTGCCGCCATTGTATTACTAAAACAACAGCATTAACTAGATTCAAGCAAGAACAATCCCACTACACCTAATGTGATTTTAATGTTATACTGAAAAAAAAAACATTTCTTATCAAAACAACACTATTGGCAACCTCATCTTGCGAAGGGTTCATTATCAATTTAGACCCTATTGTCTCTCTTTCTCTTAAAATTTTTATGTCTTCATCCATATGTTATATTAATATTTTCATCATGAAAATGATCAACGAATACGTGATATTTGGTTGGTACCAAGAGCTTGAAGATAGTAGTGCGGATGAGGACACCAAGCCAACTTGTAGCTGTCATAATTTGGAGCGGTCAACACCACATTGGGCATCAGCAATGAGAAAAAGACATTCTCAGTTTATACAGGCGCGTTCGCACTCATCTTACCAATGATTACTGCAGTTTAGTAGAACTCGATGATAACCGAGCCTGGGGGCTTCAACAATCAAAGGGTGCCCGCAATGCTTGGTCATACTGCGTTTTAGATTCTTGTCGCCATTTCTATGGGAGCTTCGATGCCTGGTGCAGTATCCTTGTTCTCGAGATCCCTTTCTAGATTCTACAAAGAAGTAAGCTTTCGATGACATCCATTGCATGGGCAGCATTTTTTGCTGGCTTCTTGTGCATCATTTTCCTGATGGGGGCACCGATATGGGTATTCATCATTTCATATTTAATCTGCGGTTCTGCTTTTGCACACATTGGTGGCTTGCTATATTCAACCCAATTTTTTAAAAAGCAGAAATTCATCTAATCCAATTATATATAATTAGTGTGCATTATAAATTGAGTAAAAGATATTCAAATTCCAAATCAAAACTTAAATCAAATTATGATAAAAGAAAAAAGAAAATAATTAAGTCCTTAATTATTATTGTTGTGTATAATTACACCTTATTATTTTATATACAACAAAAGGTCCAAATCCCGGAATCCAGTTTGAAATCTAAACTCAAATTAAAAATCTAAATTAGAATTATAAATACATTCTAATTAAGATTTAATCACCCCCAATTACATCTTAATTAATTTATAACCAATCTAAATAAAATATCAATCACAAGTACATAATTCCCAATTAAATTTATAAACAATCCTAACTAAATTTTTAATAACACCTAATTAAGAATTAATTTAATATAATCAAATCACCGTTAGTATACTAGATCATTAATTAAAACACAACATTCTAAACTTTTTATAAATAATATCCTAATCGTAATTGTTTATTTATTATTATTATTTATTTATTTATTTATTTAAACTAGGCCTAGCCCATTGGACCCGGCCCAGCCGTGGCCCACTAGTAGACCCGTCTGCTCGCGCGGTAGCAACCAGGTGGCTGCCAGGCAGCAAACACTACCTGGCATGCCAGGCAGCGCTGCAGCATCTATAAATTATATATATATATATACAAATTCTATATTTTAAAGAAGAAAATCAAATCACAATTGTTAGTCCCAAATCAAGATATTAAATCTAAAAAAATAAGTCAGACAAAAAGTATGTTATTTAACTAGCAACCCAAAAGATATTGTAAGTAATCAAAAGACATTATTTATAGTTATCCACTCGCCTAGATATCGATGCCAAAAGCAAATCTGAAGATCCTATCTTAATTTCTCCCCGGAGAGCTTCTAAGGCTTAGCTGCAGAGGAAAAGAAGAAAATGGGAGAATTAGAAAAACCCTTATGGTTTATATTATGTAAAGGTTTTTGTAATTTACAAAGAAGGGCCCTCTCCTTTCTAATGAGATTTATAAAATTTTGAAAAAAGTCTTTTTGGCTTAAAAGGGTCAAATAACTCAGGCCCAAAGCCTAAGATTGTTAAATCAATCCATCTAACCCCTCTCAACGCGATTCAAACCTAACAAACCGATTTGACCTGAAAATAAAAATCTAGGCTTGACAGAAAGCTCATTCATTGCATGCATCATTATACGGTGGATTTTCTTGCATGATTAGGTGGCTGAAAATCAAGGTTACTGAACTGAAATTCAAGTGTAAACAATCAGATCTAATATACAATGTTGGACGTTCCAAACTGTCGACATAAGTTGACAATTTGGTGAACTATTGAAGCATAAAATAGATTATAAAAGTGCATTCAGTTGTGATTAATTTAAAGGAAAATTTGGTACAGATGTATGGATTGAAAACTATGATTAGAACGGTGAAAATTGTTAAAACACAGTACTGAAAAACAGTTCACAGCACCATACAACATGAAGACAGCACCCAGTTTAGAATTTCAGAACTGATTTTGGACCAAATCTTCTTGAGTTGAAATGTGATCAAAACACATTATGTTTCCTTAAAACTTGGGGAATTAGAACTTTGATGGAAGATCTTTCAAACCCCCGAATTTCAGGTTAAAAGATTTTGTGGAGTGTGATATCCAGGGGCCTAAACTTGGCTAATCAGTCCTCCTGTGTGCAGAATTTATGGACCGAAAATTCAGTTTCTGGGTCTGCAACGTCTGGACCCAAGTTAATTGTAGTTTATATTAATTAATTCAATTTTATGCTAATTAATGTATTTTAGTCTTAAATTATTATTATTTTAAGTGATTTGCATCTTAGATAGGTTGTTGGGTGGGTTTCACCAAAACTAGGTAGTCCTTGTGGCCCATTTTGATGATTTTCATGGCATAGGTTAATGCATTCGAAATCATAACTTTGAATTCATCAAACGCCTTTCCACAAGCTGTTTGAAATAATCTTGACCCACTTAGTCTCAAAAGACACATACTGTAAATAACCTTAAGAACTGGACCATGCTGTAATTTTAAAAACTTTCGTTTAAAAACAGCTCCAGCTCTACCCATTTTCATTTCGGTGCCGGAGTTGCTGGAACCTTCTTGTCAAGTCCTGAATTTTTATATTGGGTTATACCGGTTTGACGGGTTTGAGTTGGGTTGAGAGGGTCAAATAGATCGGTTTAACACATTTGGGCCTGGGTTAATAGACCCTTTTTGGGCCAGAGGACTCTTTTTGTAATATCTTAAAACCCACTAAAAAGCAGGAGGCCCTTCTTTGTAATTTAGAAAAACCCCCTCTTTTATATAAACTCTATTCTTAGGGTTTTTCCCCATTCTCCAACCCTCTTCTCTTCTTCTTCAACTAAAACCCCAGAGGCTTTCTAAGGGGGAAACCAAGGTGGGCTCTTCCAAGCTTTGATCTTCAGATCTACTTTGGCTTCAAGATCCAGGCAAGTGGATAGTTGAAACAATGGTTTTTGGTGTTTGCAATATGTTTTAGTTGCTTGTTGATTTACATACTTTGAGCATGATTTCTTCTTGTTGGTTTAATGGCTTTTAGAGGGTAATAGTGTAATTTGGTTTTCTCAATAAAATTATAAGGGTGATTTATGTTGAGTTTTAAATAAAAAAAAAAAAATTGAGCAGCCGCCGCCGCCCAGGCGGCAGCCGCTGCCCAGGCAGCAACTGCCGCCTGGCAGCAGCTGCCTGGCAGCAACTGCTACTGGGCAGCAGGCCAGGCGGCTGGGCCCGGCCTGGCTGGCTTGGGCCCGGGTGCGGGTCTGGGTCTGGGCCCGTCAGCCCACTTTCTTTTTTAAAAAAAATATATATTATTAATTTATATATATTTATACACAATATTACTTCTTATAAAGAATTAAAATGTTATATTTTGATTAATGGTTTAGCATTTTAATGGAGATTAAGTTTTATTAAATTAATTTTAATTTGATGTTATTAGAAACGTTTCTTGGATTATTTATAAACTTAATTGAGAATTATGAAATTTTGATTAGTGTTCATTTAGGTTGATTGAAATAAAATTAAAAATATATTTAGTAGCGATTAAACCGTAAATAGAATGTATGTATAATTTTAAATTGGAATCTTAATTGAGTTAGATTTCAAATTGGGATCCGAAATTTGTACCTTCTGTTTTGCATAAAATGATAATGTGAATTTGTACACAACAATGATATTAAGGAATTAATTATTTTCTTTCCCCTTTTTGAACGTAACTTGATTTAACTTTGGATTTAGAAATTGAACATCTTTTACCTAAATTGTAAAACACACTAATCATATATAATTGGATTAGATGAATTATGTCTTTTAGGAATGTTAGTTGAATGTTTACATGAGAATTAGACTAAATGCAGAATGCGAATGTGAGGTTCGGGATGCACTACATGATAGGCACCAAAAGTGGTATATCGGCATCGTGGACTCATATTTCCATTATGTTAGAGAGTTAGTTCTCATGTGCATATTTATCTAACTTAACCGTTGGTGGATTAGTGCTTACCCTCAATAATTTGAATTGACACACGTTCATAATACACTTTTAAATTTAAGTACTCAAAATGGTATTGATTGAATGTTGGGATTGCGGGTTTCGTATCATGGTTCATTTTGCATCTGTATACGTATGTATTTGTAAATATGTATAGTTGTATATATATATCTGACCAACTGCAGTTCGGAGGTGGACGTACGCCATCGGGTCAGTGTGTACTGTGGATAATAGTATGCAGCTGTGCCTTTTGTTATTATTTGCGGGATGACCCGTTTCTGTTATTATCTGCGGGATTACCCGTTTCTGTTATTATTTGCGGGATTACCCGTTTCTGTTATTATTTGCGGGATTACCCGTTTCTGTTATTATCTGCGGGACTACCCGTTTCTGGTATCTGTATGCGGGATTTACCCGTTTCTGTATATTTATCCGCGGGAATACCCGTTTCTGTGCATTCATGCCATTGGGGTTTGCATCTGCCTTATTTTGGTTCATAATGAATATATCATTTAATTCAGTTGATTAATCCATTGTTGCAGCTTACCCTCTTGCCAGATTACGTCAATCTGACCCACTACTTTTGGTGTCTAGGTTCCGTTACAGGGGCCAAACCAGAGGGTCAGGCTACGCAGGAAATTCCGCTAGGTGGCGGAGTTGTTGAGTGGCGCACCGGTGACATCATCTGAGGTGTCCTAGTGCGGTGCAGAGTTCGAAAACTTTAGGTTATGTTATAAGGCTATTTTTGGGCCATTAGTTTATTTAATTAAATTTATTTGTTTTGAAATTATAACTTTAATTTTTATGCTTCGAAGCACTTGACCTTGATTTTATTATTAATGAGATTTGTTACATGGTTGTTAAGTAATATCTATCTGCGATGAGTATGGATTTTAGTTCCGCGTGTGATTATGGTTGCTTGATCACCAAGCATAGCCTCACGAAGGACTTCGATCCACCCGGAATTGGGGCCCGTGCTGATTATGTTTAGAAAAATTTTAATTGGCCCCAATTCTCACACCCCTGGAACCGGGTTTGGATCCGGCCCAGTTTTGGGGGCGTGACACTTCTACTTCATCACTCCTTCCCTTCCTTCTTGACTTGGTGCCAAGGGAGGACTGCATGTGGTTTTGGAGTGTTGTATCTTTACGTCCATCCTCGTCTCCAACTTCTCATGGTTTGATTTGGTGGAACACATCATCTCCTCTTCTTCTTACTAGGAATTTCAGGTATGGTCTCCTTCTTCCCTGTCCTTCCTTGCTTCTAATTTAGTAAAACGACGCTCAAAAGCAGTGCAAGCATCTAAACCTCATGCCCATTTATGCCTTTCTCATCTTAGGGTTGTGATAGCTTGATTTCCTCTTACCATTCCTCCTCTCTATAGAAATCCAAGGTGAGAACTTGTTCCCTTCTTCAACTTCACTGCATGCATCTCATCCCCATCCTTTTCCCCTCATTGTTGCATAATAGGGTTTGTAAGAACTAGGTTTTCTTCTCAAGTGAGCCAAAAGGAAAGCATTTGGTAGCAAGCACTATTTCTAAGGCAAGTACAAGCAAATGTGACTTGCTTGTTGTGAATAGGGTAATTCCATTGTTTATCCTTATATATATGATTTCATCCTTTTCAACTTTTATCTTTAATTCTTGTTAATTGGGAATGGGTTGCAAAGGAACTTAGTGTATGATGGGAGAATGGAGGATTGATGCAATGATACAAGTACTGAGTAGTATAAATGGGTTTACTGAAGTGAGTAGAGGATTCATTGTGCAGGTGGTTTCATTAGAAGAAAGAGAGAGGAATTGTAGAAATTCTGAAAACAGGATCTCGTTGGGCCGCTCGAGCGGGTGCTCAAATTTCCTGTTAGCATAGAGTTTTGAGTAACCGCTCGAGCGGATGACCCCTACTGGGTCTATTTTATGACCTTTAATGCTTCTTTCACCAAGTAAATTAAATTGGACTTTCCTATAATTGGCCTAAGGCTAATTAGGGTGTAACCTTAGACCCATAGGACTCATGGAGATGGATGGACCTTCTACGACCTTAGAATTGAAACCTTTTTTCCCAAACTAACATAGCCCAATTGATTCCTTCACGCATGAGAGGGCTTGAGCTGGGCCTAATTTATGTGAGTTACTCGTTTTGTCTATACATAACTGATGGATATTGGGTTGGGGATACCAATGTACCATGCATGCACAATGCAACACCAATGTAGCACATGCATTGGTCACCCTGAAACTACATCGGATTGGGAAGGTAGGGGCAACAAGTGACGTAGATTAGGACTGGCTTGTAAATTACCATGATCCCTTTAAATCTTATTGCATTTACATATTGAAACTAATACCTTGTTCTCAATTGCAATTGATGTAGCCTATCCTTTATTTTACATTGAATTCTTCCAATTGATATTTATTAAAATGCGCTCCTTGTTGTTGCACCATTTTTGTAGAAATCCCATATGTATCAAACTGAGTTGAATTGAATGGTATCGAATAAAAATGAGAATTGAACAGAATTGTACATAATTGAATTGAATTAATTTACAACATTGAAATCGCATAGTTGAACTCGTACATGTCGGATTTACTTAGCTTTAGCCTTAGGAGACTTGACGGGGTTGAATTTGGTGTAGAATTGATTTGCTACCAATGTCGTGGGTATTTGGCCATTTGATAATTATGGAGTTTTCGAGACTCTGGGTAGCAAGGTAGCCACAGCTGGGCCCCTTGTGATATTCTCAACATGATTTGAGTTACTCTCGATTATGAGATAATATACTGATTTGAGTTACTCTCAATTATAAAAGAACGTATTGAATTGAACTGCTGTCAATTTTGGGTGAATATAGCTTATGTAGATGCTAGTTAGTATTAGTATTTCTTATTTATGATTTTATAAAATCATGCTTATTCAAATGCACAATTGCCTAGTAGACTAAATTGACATCCTTAATTTTTTGTCTTTTAATTGAATTGATACAACGTGTACTTGTTTATATTTGCTTAATACTTGCCAAACCGTCATGTCGACATGCTACTATTGGTGTTACAAACAGGACTAGGTACCAAATCCACCTTAGACATACCCACAGAACACGTTCTAGAGGCTTCTCAAAGTATAGTAGAGTGGACTACAGATGATGGGTTCTAGTCATCTTAATCGTAGAGCGTTGCATGGGTACATTTTGGGAGTTTCACTAAAGGTTATGTATGCCATTGGTTGGCACTTTTGCTCCATACCGTCATTTCCATATCGTTATCAAATTTTGTATCATGGCATGTTCTCTTGATGGATATGGATTTTATATATAGACTTTCATTTTGATTTGAGTATTGGCATTGCATTTTGGACATGATAGAAATGCATGGGTTCCTTAACTTTAAAGACTACAGTTTAATTATTTGTGTTGCTAAACTAATTAATTAAATGATTTATTAATGTCAATATGAAAACTGTTCAGGCTTTCGCAGAAATTTGACTAGGTCTATAGAAGTTTTCACTAAGTATATGGAATTTTTTCCTTGTAGCAGTTCATATGTGCTTAGGCATATCATGGATTGCCGTGGGATACGTATGTTCCTCCTCAAGGTCCGCTCTAATCGTGGATCCTTTGGTTTGGGGTGTGACATACGTAAGTATGGTATCAAAGCAAAAAAGAAGCATGTGATAAAAGAATTAGAAACCCTAAGGAATGTAGTGAGGACACGATGGGATATGGGTTTAGCAGATTGATTGTATAATGTATATTGTTATATATATACACTAGCATGTTGTTGTAAATTGATTTAGGCTTCTTTTGTTGATAGATGAGTCCAAATAATAAAAAGAAAAAAGAAGAAGAAAAAAGCTAAGCATACTCATCAGGGTTCTTCAAGCAACCATCAGAACGATGATCTAAAGGATGCCCTCATTGAGAGCTTTAACAGCGTGCATCTACCTACATTCCTTTATCTACTGATGAGAGGTTGCTTATGATGGGACAAGGTATGTAGAAAATGATGAAGTAATGAGGACCAAAGAGAATCAAGTGGCGATGCAGGCACATATGATTGCGATGATGGAGAGGCAAGAACAATTACAAGTGAAATTAGTAGAAATGGTCATGCCTAAGAAAGGACTCAAGAGGAATACATCACCTTCTGGGGATCGCCATCAGAAGCAGACTAAGCATAAAGGTATAACAACCGGCTCAAGCAAAGTTAAATGTGACATTTGTAGTAAAGGTCATCGGACCGAAGTGTGTTGGAGGAACACCGGAGCATGCCTTGTCTGTGGATCCATGGAGCATCATATGGCTCAATGTCCGAAATCTAGAACACTTAGTAGAGCCCCGCAACAGTAGCCTCAGCAGTAGGTTAGAGCAATGCTTCCTGCTCCCTGTCAACAGTTAGCTTTACATGCACCTCCTAGTAGATAGCAGCAGGCTGCAAACAAGGGAAAATAGGTACAACAACAGAGGCAGCAACAAGCAAGGTGCACTGAAGGCAACGTCATTGAAGGTAAACCCCTGCCTTGAACTAGAGTCTTGGTTTATACAAGATTATTATTTTTGTTGTTTTTTCTTGTGTTAGTATTCTAAGAAAGTGGTAGGTAAGTTCTGACCAAGACTATTTCTTTAAGATTTCCATTGTGTACAAGTTTCCGGATAAAGACCTAGTACTGCATAGGTTTATTGTTCTTTCAAAGTTGGTGTGGTTGGTTAGGGTATCAGATAACACTCTTTGCATGTCAAATAATTATAAGCAGTTGCATCGGGTGACTACCGACTGCCTTATATTTGCGGGTTACTTAAATCAATTTCAAAGTGCAAAATAGTTTTAAGATTAGAGTTGAGCACTAGAAGTTCTTAGCTAAATTACTATGTTGAAAAATGATTTATTAGTGCTTATGACTTGAGTTGAATCCTTATTATTATTATTTTTAACGGCTGTGGCATTTCCATTGAGGATACCTTGATGTAATCTAATCTTGTTATTGGAAGTGTGAATCATCTGAGAACTTTCTTAGCCTTTGGAAAGTAAACAATTAAGTGTTAATTTGGAGAATATGATTTCTGATCTAAACAGGGTGTATTCTTATGTTATATTATTGTTTTTGATGAACTGACAATTGACACCGCAAACCTAAGGTCATTTCATTGAATTCGGAGCTTAGTGGTCCTTGTGGCATGTGATTGCTGATGATAAAAAGATTTCTTGAAATCTTACCTCTGTTTCTTTAAGGGGTTAAGAAGAATGTCCCTTTTCTCATGATAGGTGAATATGAGTTCTTCATCTGATGTATTGTGAATTGTTGATGTGTTGAGAATTGGTTGATTTGGGTGTGTTAAGACAGAACTTTTGAGTTATTCAAATATATCCATTTGAGGGTTCTGATTAGATTAAAGTGCTAATTGTATTGGGAAGAGATCTGGGTTAGATTAAAGATATGATCAATGATTTTATTTAAGGTTTATCTTATAAATATTCCTTGCACCAAAAAACATCCAGATGTATCAAATCTTAAGGCAGGATTTGGCGAAATCTTATGCTTAGAGAAATTAATGCAATTGTGAGATTGCTTCTAATTGTGATACCTGCCAGCTTGTGAGGGGTTGCCATAAAACAAGTCTCCCAATTATGATTGAAATATTGTACTCTGAGTGGATATTTATCATGAGACAAATCAACTTCTTCAGTGTCTCATAGGAGTTTTGAGCTAGTGATTGATAGAAATCTTCTTCCGTGTGGTGTCTAGATGGCAAGGCTCCTAGGTAGATTGGGGATTCTTTCTATAATCACTAGTTATGCATTCTTGCATCATATGTACATCATCTTGGTATTGTCATCTGTATGTCACTTAGTATTTCATCTTTTATATAGAACCCACTTCATTTGACCCCATATGAACCAAGTGTTGGAAGTAGGTGGGTCTCGTGGATAAATTTTCAAAACTTTTGACCCACTTGACACATGATCAACTATCCATAAGACCAAAAACCCAATTCAGGATGCATTACCCTCAATCTCGTGACCATGTACAGTAAATATTCTATCTAAAAGACAGAATCAAACAGCACAAATATCCATAATAATCTACGACATGCAAGAAGTAGATCATACCTTTGGAGTTCTGTAGTGCTCTAATTGAGAAGTTGCGACACTGGTTGATGATGAGAATCTTCAATACCTCTTAGCCTTCCACGCTATGACCCGAATTGGATTTCTTTTCTCAAGAAGATTGGTGGAATCTTCAGGAGAAATCCCAACTCGAAACTCCAAGGAACTAGAAGAGAAAAGGAGAGAGAAACTTGTGCAACTCTTACACGAATAGGGTTTTAGGCGTGAGAGAGACTCTCATTGGACGTCCAAGAGATTTTATATATTTTTAAATCTCTTTCTTGCTTAATTGAAATAAAAGTCTTACTTCCAAAGCAATTAGCAACTTTCTCTTTTCCAAAACCTTTTTTCTAGAGTTCAAGTCAGATTAGTATTTTCCAATAACTTAAGCTAGCGTGGGGACCACTAGGGATTCCTTAGAAAGCTGGTTCCAACTGGAACACCGCGACCCCACATCTCATGTGCAATCCGGGCCCACAGTTAAATGCAAATAACACCACTATATAAATGCAATTGCACTCCAGTCTTAGGAATAAATTACAATAAATACCCTAAACTTCCCAATTACCACAAGTAGGCCCCTCTATCAATATCCGTGGATCAATTGGAATAAATCTGTCTCTTCCAATATAAGTTTCACATTTTATTATCCTTGAGCCCCAATTAATTCCTGTAATCATCAGTACCATCCAATTAACTTTTAATTGAGATGGGTGCGTACTTACTAATGACAAATCCATTAATTGGCACAAGAGGATAATAGAGATAGATTCCATCTTGATCATTCAACGTTCCCACAGTTCTACTACCACATACCCAGACACTGAGGTGTTAACGTACAGTTGGCCTCACTCATTGGTGACTCAAAGCAAATGAATAGATAGAAACTTGAGTTCATCAATGTTTCAGGATTGAGAGCCTATTGCCAGGGAATTATGAAAGCATACCTTATTATTGAGACAGAATTCCATAAGGTGCATCTCATGGTCCTTCAATACATCCAATGTACCACACCGTAATCCAGAATCTTACATTCTGATGATCGAGACAAATCACACTATCTCATAGTGATCAAAGTGCTGCAACCTTATCAAATGAGATGCCCAGTCTCATTACTGGTTGTGAAGCTATTTAAGTATAAGATTTGTGACATATATCTCCTGCGTGTGAATCTCATCCATGCACATATATCACATCTAATATACTAATGGGACCCGGTTCAACTCATGAACTATTATGTCATATGTATTGGTCATGTGCATAAAGTAGTAAAATAATATTCATCTCATGAAAGTAAAGCATGATATTATTGATAAATAAAGAAATTAATCAATTTATTATATCAACTGATGGATTGAGTCCACAAAATCTAACACCAAGTAGACATTTAAAAGATCTAAACCGGAATTCTATAGAGTGACGTGGATGCTTCTGTAAAACCAAGAATCATCTTAGTAAAATAACCCAACCCCTTTATTTGATTTTTCTTTCTTTCTTGATACAACTGTAAGCTATTCTCATTTCCTTCTCTCTTTTTCTTCCTAAATTAAAACTCGAGAGCATTGCATATTAAGTTGGAGGCTATTTCCTTCTCTTAATCCCTTCTTCTAGCAATCTATAGACTTGGTTCTTCTATCTTTTCATTCACTATTCCCATTGGACAAAAGAACCTAATTGGACTAGTCCCTCACTTCCTGCATTAAGTTTCCATCTTCTATCTGAGAACTCATCTCATCATATCCAACCTGTTAGGTTTACTAACTCTTCTATTTGATCTGTTTGGGACAAACCCATCTGCTCCACTCAAGTTATCTAACATGACAAATCATGAATTTATATAAAGTTCCGTACTTATTGGTTTTCCTTCCATTTCTATCTAAATTCTTTTCTCCTTCTCTCATTTATCTTGACTAGAATTTAATCAAGAAAGTCCTTGCATGCAAGAGTTGAAATTACCATTGTTTTCTTCATTTCCTACTTAATGACTCCATCGATGTTTCCCTTTTATTACGTACTGCTGGAACTATTTTCTTCTCCTACTTTCTTCTTCTTATGGTTTCAGCTGAGAGCTTCTCTTCTTTCATTCTTCTTCATTTTCTTCTTGAATTCAAGACCTTGCAATTGTGATTAAGGTTGGGATTTTCCTTCTCCAACCTCCATTTCATATTCTTAATCCATGAACCTTGGAAAACTAGGCCCATCCTCTTTGAACAGGTCTCCAAAGATAAAACCTTTCTCCCAAATTCAGTTTTGGCCACATGCATCCTCTTCTCATGCTCACTTCTAGCTGATGATACAGTAATTAATAGGAACAAGTCATAGTTTCAATGCAACTTATCCACCACAGGTAGATAACCAGTCGTGCATCTAGATATCAAAAGCTTCCTTGGATTGATGATCATTGTTATTGCAATACAATAGTACAAAGATCTAGGAGAATTAAGGAGTGTTGTTTTAGATAGAAGAGCTGCACCAACAATCGGAAGTGAAAGCTCAAGTATCAAATTAACAGCATCTAACGATTTTCCATTATAGGACATAATTAGGTTTGGGTTGAAGAATAAATCGACCCAGAGCTATGTGGAATGTTCAAAACCAAAAACAGCATGGACGATTTTGCTTGCAAAGTTGATTCTATCGCCAAAGTTCGGAGGAGTTGCAATATCTAGCACACATTTATTCTCCGTAGCTCGTTTTAGATCATTTACATTATTGATGTGAAGGAGCAAATATTACACTCGAGGGCCATGCGATGGATAAAGATCCTCTAGGAGTTCCCTATTCAGAAAGGGCTGTTTGGAAGCTCAAGGAATAGGTACGAAAGATGTATTCCAGTTGTTTTCTAAATTTGTTTCATTTGGAGGACCGAATGATCCTAAGCAAGGGAGGGTGTAACGTCCTGACCCAAGTTAATCATAGTTTATATTAATTAATTCAATTTTATGCTAATTAAGGTATTTTAGTCTTAAATTATTGTTATTTTAAGTGATTTGGATCTTGGATATGTATTTAGGTGGGTTTGACCAAAACTAGGTAGACCTTCTGGGCCATTTAGATGATTTTCATTCCATGAGTTTAGCATTTGTTGAACTCTCACTATCTAAGCATAACTTTGAGTTCATCAAGCTCTTTTCCACAAGCCCAACAACTTTCTTGTTTGGCCCCAACCTGTTTGAAATCATCTTGACCCACTTAGGCTCAAATGCCATAAATTGTTGATAACAATAAGAGTTGGACCTTGCTGTAAATTTAAAAAATGTTGTTTAAAAATAGTTCCAGCTCTACCTATTTTCATTTCGGAGTTGAAGTTGCTGGAACCTTTTCATCACTTCTTCTCTTCTTGACCTAGCGCCAAGGGAGGACTGCATATAGTTTTCGAGTGTTGTATCTTTACGTCTATCCTCTTCTCGATCTTCTCATGGTTTGATTTGGTGGAACACATTATCTTCTCTTCTTCTTAATAGAAATTCAAGTATGGTCTCCTTCTTCCTTGTCCTTCCTTGCCTCTAATTTAGTAAAACGAGGATAAAAAATAGTGCATGAATCTAAACCTCATGCCCATATCTGCCTTTATATTAGGGTTGTGATATCTTGATTTCCTCTTACCATTCCTCCTCGCCATAGAAATCCTAGGTAAGAACTTGTTCCCTTTTTCAACTCGCTGTTTTCTATTGGTGTAGAGAACTTAAATCACTGCATGCATCTCATCCCAATCTTTTCCCCTCATTGTTGCATGATAGGGTTTGTAAGAAATGGGTTTTCTTCTCAAGTGAGCCCAAAGGACAGCAATTGGCAATTGGTAGCATGCACTATATTTTTAAGGCAAGTATAAGCAAATGTGACTTGCTTGTTGTGAATAGGGTGATTCCATTGTTTATTCTTATATATATGATTTCATCTTTTCCAACTCTTATTTTTAATCCTGTTAATTAGAAATGGGTTGCAAAGGAATTTAGTGTATGATGGGAGAATGGAGGATTGATGTAATGATACAAGTATTGAGTAGTAGAAATGGGTTTTCTGATGTGAGTAGAGGATTCATTATGTTGGTGGGATTATTAGGAGAAAAGAGAGGAATTGCAAAAATCCTGATAGCAGGATTTTGTCAGGTAGCTTGAGTGGACCTAACTGCACCTGAGCGGGTGCTCAAATTTCCTGTTACCATAGAGTTCTAAGTGAGCACTCGAGCGGACATGGGTGAGGTCGAGCAGATGACCCCTTCTTGTGTCCGTTTTATGACCTTTGAGGCTTCTTTTACCAAGTAAATTCAATAGGACTTTCCTATGATTAGCCTAAGGTGAATTATGGTCTAACCTTAGACCCATAGGACTTATGGAGATGGATGGGCCTTCTAGGACCTTAGAATTGAATTCTTTTTCCCAAACTAACATAGTCCAATGGACTCCTTCATGCATGAGAGGGCTTAAGCTGGGCCTAACTCATGTGGGTTACTCGTTTTGTCTAGACTTAGCCCATAGATGTTGGGTTAGGGGTACCAATGTACCATGCATTGGTCATGCTGAAACTACCTCAGATTGGGAAGGTAGGGGCAACGAGTAACTTAGATTAAGATTGACTTGTAAATTACCATGATCCCTTTAAATCATATTGCGTTTACATATTGAAACCAATACATTGTTCTTATACGTTGAATTCTTCCAACTGATTGTAAAATGCGCTCCTTGTTGTTACACCATTTCTATGGAAATCCCATTATATCAATCTGAGTTGAATTGAATGGTATCGAATCAAAATGAGAATCAACTAAATGGAATTGCATATAATTGAATTGAATTAAATTACAATATTGAAATCGCATAATTGAACTTGTGTCAGTTTTACTTAGCTTCAGCCTTAGGAGACTCGACGGGGTTAAATTTGGTGTAGAATTGATTTGTTACCACTGCAGCGGGTATTTGGCCATTTGATAATTGTGGAGTTTTCGGGACTCTGGGTAGCAAGATAGCCACAGGACCTTAAAGCAGCGCAGGGAAGAAGAATAGGCAATGGGCTAATCTCCAAGCCAAAAGGTTTAAGAATAGAATGTCTAAGTGCCTCACCAAAGACAAACAACAACTCTCTCAATTGAGAACTGAATTCAAATTCTTATTTAATATCAATGTCAGTATCTCATGAAGGGTTTACATCTTTATTTGGAACTAAGATATTGTCTAATTAAGGAAACAACTAATTCAAATCAAATAAGAAGTCCTAAATCAAACATAATTGGACTTTTTAAATATAAAAGAATCCTAATAAACTTAAAATCTTAGAAAACTAAAAATCTTACAATAATTGTAGTTGAAAATTCTTCATTGGGCTTGGACCCAATGGGTTGGCCAATTATAGATCTAACTTGCATCAGTTCTCCCCCTCTTGGAGGAGAATTCATCGTCGAGTTCTATAAATGTCCACCTAGGTCAACAATTATTTGAACAAACATCCGTGTCGCTTATTGAACATCATGTTGAGGATATGCCTTAAAAGCAGGGTTAAATCTTCTATTCCGCTCAGAAGTAGGTTGGAGGCATTGCATCATCTAATGGCTACTTGTATCTTGACGGTGTAATCTGACTATTATATGCTTTAATTGTATACTCTGTAATAGGATAGCATAATTGTTGATTAGCATTAGTTGATCTTTCAAGATGAAATCAATGTGGTGCACTTCAATTAATGTGGACATATCTTCTTGAGAAAACACTGAAGCAATTGATTTGCCTTCCGATGTTGCAATCAAATCCATTGGATGATCAATGCCTCCTTGTATTTCATCTTGATGTACCTCTTGCTTCTCATGTGAAGCTGTAATGAGATCTTTCTTTCCATGAATGGGCTTCTCAACATCACCATTGGAATTTGTTTCTTCTCTGTGTTCATCTTTTAACTCATTGATTGACGGTGATGAGGTAGATAAAGAGGTTGTTGGTGGTAATGGAACAAGGTAAACATATCGTCCTTTCCAAGAGAAGGAATAGATATTCTTCTTTTTGTCATATTGTACTTTTCGATCAAGAAGTCATGATTGTCCTAAAAGAATATGAGTGATATTCATGGGAATTACATCACACTAAATTTTATCTTCATATACACCAGTTGTGAAAGATACTAGACATCCGTGAGTTACAATAATGAGAGAAACATTAAACTATGCAACTTTGTAAGGCTTTGGGAGCGTCTCTGTAGGGCAATAGTCTGCTTCCACTCTCTGTCTTCCTTTTCATTGGTGGTGAGAAGTCTGCGAATGATAAGAGTTTGAGTATCTTATCCTGCAAAATTTGTTTCCATCAGATGATCTCTAATTCGTTGCGGAGAATGTTCTTTCTCGGGTTGAACTTATTGCAGGTGGGACTGTTGAAGCATGTGCTCAACACAAATTGCTTCCTTATATGCTTTGTGAACATTGTTGCAAGGTTTCATCTTCTCAAGAATGTCTGATTTTAAATCTTTGATAAAGAGAGTCAAATCATGCAGTTCATTTTGTTCCCAGTCACAAATTTAATGCAATCTTGGAAATTGAATCAAATATTCATAAATTGTTGAATCAGCCTGCTTAAGATTGAGGAATTGCTCAAAGTAGACCTTATTGTTATAATTTCAATCTCCATATTTATACAACATGCTTTGAATTTCATCAGATGGTCCAAAGATTTGCATATTGACTATATTATGCAAGAAAAGTAAAATCTTTTGAATTCTCAAAATTGACTGACCCAGTGGTTTGATCGGATTGACAGAAATATGCATGTGAAGACAGACCATGAAGTTGAGCTTAGATAGCAAAAATATCACTCCTTTGAGAATCAATGGAGGAGATGGATCAATTAAAAAAATATGTGCTCTGGCTGGGCTTAGCTTCTTGTTAGCTAGCCGACTTGTATGTTATTTTTGTTGTTCTTTTTTTTAAAATTTACTATTGGTGGACTAGACTGGGTAAGGTTAAACCTACAGCAGGTTCAACTGGATTGGTCTAAAAACACTTGATTTAAGTTAAGTTGGATCAGGTCAGGGCCAATCAGGTCTAACTCGGGTTAGCAATTTAGGCCCACTGTTGAATTAAAACAAAGGTCGTGTAAGAGGGGTGGTCTTCTTCTATTGCTACAGTGATGAAACGAAAGAAAGAGAGAAAGGGGATGTGGGCATTTTTGCTTGACAAGAGAGGTGGAGTTGGGGAAAAGTGCGCTGCTGTTGACAACGATGCTGTTGGGAGGGACAATGCTGCTGGGGGATGTAGTTGTTGTTGTGGCGACGATCGAAGGTGGTGTTGTGGCAGTCCAGGTATGTCCACTGTTCGAGTCGTTTTCTTCGTCACTGCGCTCTCTCTCTCTCTCTCTCTCTCTCTCTCTCTCGATTGACACGAGATGGGGTTTGCAAAGCCGAGAGAGGGAGGGTGTTGATTTAAAAGGTTTGGTTAAGGGTCGAGGGTTGAAGAGGCCTAGTTGGGTCATTGGTTATACTGGTGAATGGATTTAGGGCTTGGGGAAGTTGGGTTGGGATCGATGGGCATGGGTGGTTTGGGACCAGTAGAGGATGGGATTCGACTGGGGTGATGGAGTTTAGGAAGATGGGATACAATACCTTGAATCGACGAACAGTCCGGACGGCAATTCGAAATTGGACCTTTACTTTGATGCTAATTGAAGCAGCATAGAGAAAAGGAATAGCCAACGAGCTAATCTTCAAGCCAAAAAGCTTAAGGATAGGATGTCTAGGTGCCTCACCAAAGACAAACAAAAACTCTCTTAATTGAGAATTGGACTCAATTTTTTATTTAATATCAATGTTTGTATCCCAGGAAGGGTTTACATATCTATTTATAACTAAGATATTGTCTAATTAAGGAAATAACTAATTTAAATCAAATAAGAAGTCCTAAACCAAACATAATTGGACTTTTTAAATATAAAAGAATCCTAATAAACTTAAAATCCTAGAAAACTAAAGATCCTATAATAATTGTAGTTGAAAATTCTTCATTGGGCTTGAACTTAATGGGCCGACCAATCATGGATCTAGTCTGCATGAGGCTTCCTATGATATTCCTAACACGATTTGAGTTACTCTTGATTATGAAAGAATGTATTGATTTGAGCTGTTCTCAATTATGAGAGAACGTTTTGAGTTGAACTGCTCTCAATTTTGAGAGAATATAACTTATGTAGATGACACCTAGTATTGGTATTTCTTATTTATGATTCTTTAAATTCATGGTTATTCAAATGCACAACTGCCTAGTATACTAAATTGACATCCTTAATTTTTTGTCTTTTAATTCAATTGATACAACGTGTATTTTTTTATATTTGCTTAATACTTGCCAAATTATCATGTTGACAGTGCTACTCTTGGTGTTACAAACAGGACCAGGTACCAAATCCACCTTAGATGCATTGGCAGAGGATGTTCCAAAGGCTTCTCAGGGTATAGTAGAGTGGACTATAAATGATGGGTTCTAGTCATCTTAATCATAGAGCGCTACATGGGTACTTTTTGGGAGTTTCACTATTGGTTATGTATGCTATTGGTTGACACTTTTTGCACCATACCATCATTTCCATATCGTTATCATATTTTGTATCATATCATGTTATCTTTATGGAAATGGATTCTATATACAAACGTTCATTTTGATTTGAGTATTTGACATCGCATATATAGGCACTGCATTTTGGACATGATAGAATTGCATGGGTTCCTTCACTTTAGAGACTGCGTTTAAATTATCTTTATTGCTAAACTAATTAATTAAATGATTTATTGATGCTCAATAAGAAAATTGTTCAGGCTTCCACAAAAATTTGACTAGGTATATGGCATTTTTCCCTTGTGGTGGCTTGTACGTGCTTAAGCATAACCCGGATTGCTGCAGGATACGTATATTCCTCCCCAGGGTCCTCTTTAATATTAGGGCCTCGGGCTCGGGATGTGACAGGGTTGCACTCATTCATGCATGTCTTTCTTTTTTAAAATCCTTTTTGGTTTCCCTTTTTTTTTTTCATGCATCATTTTAGTTTCAATTCCAGTCAAACTTAGGTTTAGGATACATTAGATTAGGTGCATTATTCATCAAAAAATTGCACAGAATACTAGTTTCAACGCTAAGAAGTTTTTCACCATGACATGCATTGCATCAACTTACAAACTTTATTAACTTTCTCACTTTAGGATAGTTTCTAATTTTTGGTTCTTGTTATATTTAGATAAACTCCAAAATTAGTACCCTTACTACAAGTATTTTATTTCATGGCTTTAAATTGGAAAGATTTCTAAAATGCTTCCAAGTCTAATATAGGATAGTTTCTAACTATGAAACTTACTAACTTAAACAATTTCTAAATTTGTTGTGATTTGAAAATCTTAATTTTTGAAAAGTCCTCAACTTTAGGAAAGTTAACTTAGCTGTTTCATTAGTGTAGGAGAATAATTAACATAGCATGGTTACTAATTTAACTTAGTGTTATTTTAGAAAAGTTACTAACTTTAGGGAAGTTTAACTTTAGAAAGTGAGTTGTTTTCCCTTTTTTTTATTATTTTGGTTTGTTTCTAATCATGATTGAATATGTTCGACTAACCCATGATTGAGAGTTTATTTATTTCTAATTTAGTTGTTTGTTATATTTTTGGTCAATTTTTTTTATAGAATGTTTTCTAATTGAATGTTCTAATATGTGTTTTATTTTAAAGTTACTTGAGATCATTTTATATTAAGGTTTTCTAGAATATGAAGTTTTTGATATCATCATCATCATCATCAAAGCCTTATCCCAACCATGTTGGGGTTGGCTACATGAATTCTATTTCTCCATTTCGTTCTATTTTGAGCTAAATCTTTCGATAAGTGCAACTTCTTCAAATCTGAATTAATGACTTCCATCCATGTTTTCTTCGGCCTACCCCTACCTCTTGATGGACCCTCCACCTATATATCCAAACTTTTTCTCACCGGTGCCATTACTGGCCTACGCTCAACATGCCCAAACCATCTTAAACGAGTTTCTCTAATCTTATCTCCTATTGGTGCTACCCCTAAATGTTCTCGAAAGCGCTCATTTCTAATTTTATCTTTCCTAGTTTTACCACACATTCACCTAAGCGTTCTCATTTCCGCTACATCCATCTTATGAATATGTGTCTTCTTAATTGGCCAACACTCTGCTCCATATGTCATAGCTGGTCTAACCATTGTCCTGTAAAATTTTCCCTTCAATTTTGTTGGCATTTGTCTATCACAAAGTACTCCCGAAGCTAGTCTCCACTTCAGCCATCCAGCTCTTATCCTATACTCCACATCTTCGTCAATCTCCCCATCCTTACTAATCATCGAGCCTAAGCATACGATGACCTCTATAATAGGTTGGGAACAAGAGAAGGAGAAAAGGGTATTTTTAAGCTTGTAAAAATAAGAGAAAAGAAAAGTAGGGACTTAGATCATGTCAAATGTATCAAGGACAATGAGGAAAATATTTTGGTGAAGGACAACGATATTATAGAAAGGTGGAAAGAATATTTTAGTAAACTTTTAAATGAAGAATATTTGGGCGATATAAGAGTGGAGGAGGATACTTCATTACAAGAGTATACTTTTCTCCGTAGAATTAAAGGGGTGAAAGTGAAGGAAGCATTGAAGCGAATGAAGACAGGAAAGGCAATAGGCCCATATGATATTCCGATAGAGTTATGGAAATGTTTAGGAAAGGTTGGAGTAAGTTGGTTATGTAGACTATTCAATAAGATACTTGTGACAAAGAAAATGCCGGATGAATGGAGAAGAAGCATTGTAGTACCTATATATAAGAATAAAGGAGATATACAAAATTGTACCAACTATCGAGGGATTAAACTTATGAGTCACACTATGAAGTTATGGGAGAGAATAATAGAGCAAAGACTGAGAAAAAAGACTAAGATTTCGGAAAATCAATTTGATTTTATGCCAAGGAGATCAACTATGGAAGCTATCTTTTCACTTAGGCAATTAATGGAAAAATACCGAGTAAAGAGGAAAAATCTACATATGGTCTTTATCGATTTGGAAAAAGCCTATGATAGGGTACCGAGGAATTTAATTTGGTGGGTTTTAAAGAAAAGGAATGTCCCAAGAGGTTACATTGAAATTTTAAAGGATATGTACGAAGGTGCAATAACAAATGTGAAAACCACATGTGGAGAAACGGGCGGATTTCCCGTGACTATAGGCTTACATCAGGGATCATTCTTAAGCCCTTATCTCTTTGCATTAATTATGAATGAGTTAACTGTGCATATTCAAGAAGAAGTACCATGGTGTATGTTGTTCGCAGATGATATAGTATTGGTGGATGAATCAAGAAAGGGTGTAAATGCAAAGCTTGAGAGATGGCAGAGGGCATTAAAATCTAGAGGCTTTAAAATAAGTCGTACAAAGACAGAATATATGGATTGCAATTTCAATGGACATATACAAAGTATTGAAACCACTGTCAAAATTGAAGTTTTTGATATAGGAATTGTAATTAACTTTTATTAAATTTTTGAAAAGTAGGAATGGTTGTAATTTTTAGTTTTTAATTTAGGCTAGTTTTAGATTTTTTTTTTTTTCAGGACATGTTAGAAGTTGAACCCTTCATTCAAACTCCTCCTTCTGGATCAACCTAGTCTACCAGCTTTTATTACTACATTTTGGTTATGGACTTGGATCTCACGATCAAGATACTCAGCTAAAAAAGTAAAAAAAAAAAAATACAAAATTGGCTTACAGGACTGCTTCTGTTCACACTTATATACTAGGTCCTTTTTCATGCACCATCTACAAAGGGATTTTTATTCTGTAAAATCCTCGTTACCCAAGAATGACTTTTCAATAATAAAAAAAATAAGTATTAACTTTTAACATACAAAGTATTATTTTTTAACATACACCTTGGCAGGGGTGGACCCATATGTAAGGGACCAGGGGGTCTGCATCAAATCCGAAAAACACCTTATGGCCCTCCTGGCCCATGCTAGCGTCACTCAAAAACCTTCACGCCCCCTTCCTACTTCAAATCAATGAAATGCACTTCTCCCCCTCTTTGTTATCCCTCTCTCTCTCTCTCTCTCTCTCTCTCTCACAGAGAAAGACATTGGAACAGGGAAAGGATTTTGCTCTTGTAGACCACTCAATCACAAGCGCCATCTGTCTCAATACAAGAGCATCAAGCCCTATCTTGTCCTTGCTGCATGATCCTGATGCAACTTTTCCTCAATAAGTAATCACTTCGCCTTTCTTTTAATTATGTTCTATTAAAATTGTCAGGTCTCAACCATTTTATTAGCCTATTTCGACTGACAGCTGCCCTGCATTAATAACACTATTTAATGACCTTGCTGGAAATATCATAGAGCAAGTGCCTATATATCCATTTTGATGGTACAGAGCCTAAGGCCCATTTGGTGGGTTATTTCCTGCAACATTTTGCTGACTATTTTGATCACTACATTGGCTGTTAGAGCTGATAAAAGAAAGTTTGAATTTTTCAAAGATGGGTCCCACCCATGTTTTAACAAAGGCACTTTCTTGCCCTTTTAAAGATGTGTATAAACATTGGCCAAAACATAGCTTGGAACCTTAAAAGATAATTTGATTAGTGATACGAGAAATGAAACGTTTCATTAAAAATGGCCTACTCACAAATGGGTGGCCGGATGATGGTTATTGCCATGAGTGTAGTCTTAAAATTTGTGTCACCATGTCAATCTCTTTGTACTATTGACTGCGCTAACTATATGAGATGAGTTTAGCTTACTCTATCTAAACATTTCACAAAGCAATTACTTGTGGCGTAATTGTAGTTTTCAAAAACAATTAGTCTTAATGGAAGAATTTTGAGGGACAAAATCTGCAAGACAAATTATTTTGTTTTACTATTTTTTTCATATGAAAGTTTGGTAGGATGCTTTGTTTTACTTTGTTGGTGGTTAGCACTTAGTAGAGACACTTTTTACAACCAATTGTTAGGCTGGTCATCATACTCAAGGGAAACTTAGTTCAACTTTGACCATTTTTTTTTTCAATCAAGAGTAATATGTTGGAGAGGAGGATGATGAAAATAGAATATAATGATATATAAAAACATTCTTCAATTTTTCACCCCACTCAAATACAAATCCTGCATTCACCTCTGTACCTAGGATCAATACTTTCTCTAATATTAGATGGAATAATAATGGGATCATAACCATTTTATTACTAGATGATTTGGGCAGAGAGTCTGAACTCTAAAACCAAGTGATGTAGGCAAGATGAAGGTCCTTGCCATTCCTATAATAAAATTCAAGGTTCTTCACCACCGTTCCAATGCTTATCCTCCAAAATAGCTAGATAAAACATCATAACTTTTTCCATTGTTAAAATCTGAAGTCCTCCACTTTCCATCCATCCTTTTATAAATTCCAACTATAAATTGAAACCACATACATAAAGGGAACTCAAGGCCCATTTCACATCATTCTTGTGTTGTTCCTAGTTCTGTGTTCATATCAGATTGTATTGAGATCAACTTGTGTAGAGACTATGCCATGCAAAAACTTATTTAGCAACATTATGTTAAGCTACTTCGCTGATAATATATTGTACTAAACTTGTTTGGTAATATTATAAAAGTTTTTGTGAAGAAACAAAAGTAAAAGAATCATAAGATTTTCAATGTGGGACCCATCTTTTATTGTTTGTGACACCATTATTATCGTACATGGGGCTCACCTTTAGGAATTATAATTTGGTACCTACCTTAAAAAATTAGAACAAGGCCCACATTTATAGAATTCACAATGTCAACTTACCTTTTGTTATTGTGATTATGTGACCCACCTATAGAAATTAGAAAGTGAGGTCACCTTTTTTGTGTTTAGAAACATGAAACCCACTTTTAGAAATTCTGATGTGTACCCACGTTTGAAATTAGAATAGGGGTCACATTCATAGGTTTTGCAATGTGGCTCCACCTTTATAGGAATTATAATGTAGGGCCACCTTTTGTGATTGTGAATATGGGACTTACCTTTAAAATTTGCAAGATGATACTCACCTTTAGAAATTAGAATATGGAGAGCACGCTCATTGGATTTACAATGTAGGTTCACCTTTTGTGAGTGAAACTATATTGCCCTACTTTGTAATATTGCCCACCTTTATGGATTACAAAGTAGGGCAACCTTTTTGGTAATTGTGGACATGGGACCCACTTTCAGAAACAACTACAAGGTGCCAACCTTTAGAAATTAGATCATGGAGCCCAAATTTATAGGATTTACTATGTGGGCTTATTTTTATAGGAATTATAACATGGAGCCACTTTTTTTGTGACTGTGAAGATGAGGCCTACCTTTAAAAATCACGTGGGACTCATCAATAAAAATTAGTATATGAGGCCATTATTCATATGATTTACAATGTGGGCTTGCATTCATAGGATCTACAATGTGGGTCCACCTTTTGTAATTGTGATTATGTGACCTACCTTTAAAAATTACAAAGTAAGGCCACCTTTTTAATAATTGTGGACATATGACTCAGCTTCAGAAATTACGACAATTATTAAAAAGTGGCCCTACTTTTAGAAATTAGGTCATGAGGCCCATATTCATGGGATTTACAATGTGGTTCTAGCTTTATATGAATTTTATTGTAGGCTCACCTATTGTGATTGTGACCATATGACTCAACTTTAGGAATTACAAAGTGAGGCCACCTTCTATGAAATTGTGAACATGAGACCTATATTTAGTATGAATGACATAATTTAGAATCCTCTTTAAATGAGCTTCTTTAGAAGATAGGAGATTAGTAGTAAACAACTCTGCCAAAGTTGTTTCTTAAAAAGATTAAAGTTTCTTGGTTCTACATTTCTTATGCGATAGGATTAAGATTTTGAGATTCCTTCCAGCGAGATTAATAGCTATGAAACACATCTTTTGCAATATCATCTCATGAGAATATGAGAACATCGAAATAGCATGATGAGAATTACACAAAAAATCTATATTTTTTAAGATAACATTTATATTGCCACTAATCAAGTAAAATAAAATAACTAAATCTTAGTACAACTTGATTATATTAATAAACTAAAAGAAGTTTTAATTAGAAATGGCAACTTGATAAATTCCAAAATATGGCCTGTGGTCCTGATGCAGACAAACATCAAAGGATCCAAAACTTAAATAACCAAGTACAGTTGGGGTTGGGTTAGTAAATGAGATCCCCAATTGCCACCCCTATTACAAACATCCGCTTAACTCACAAACAAAACACTCGATGCCCCGTAACATATAAACAAAATAGTCCTAAGTCCTCACAAAGTACCTTCCCAACAAACAAACAACAGATAGAAACTATCAATAAAATACTGAACTATATAGTACTCATTGGTATGGAGAAGATAAAACTACTAATTTTAGTCAGCAAAATGCATAAAACATTAGTGAATGCGACTACATCCAAACAGGAGTCCTAAAAGCTCCAAAACATTCCACTTGCTACACGAACAGGAACTTTTTTTTTTTCCTTCTTTTTAGCAAACGAAACATGACCATTGCTTCTTAGGATCAAATCTATCAACATCATCATCTCCAATCCATTGCTTCTTAGACCATGAACTAGCCGTAAGAGCCATCTAATTCTCTTTAGCTTGAATTGCACAAAGAGTGGCTAGAAGAGGTAGAAAATGCAAATAGGAATTTGATGATTGGATGGGATTTGAAATGCAGAGATCACGAATATATAGAAAACAAAAGGAAAGGAGGCTCGTGGCCACTTGGGGAGTGTGGATAGATGCTTCTCGGGTATGCTTGGGACCAACTTGTGTGCCAAATGGTTCATCCGAGGCGTGCCACATGTGGACCCACAAGCCAGTCATCAGCTGGATCCCATGACCACAGCTGACCACTTTTTGAGGAGAAGGTGTCTCTTGGAGTGCTTGGTTGGCCAGTGGAAGGTCGGGTTAACCTTTTGTAAACTGAAAGATATTAGTGTATGTGAAAGAAGAGAAAATGAGCTATGCGGAATGGGATGCCTCTTAACTTATGCATGGCATCCATCTATTGTTAGATTTTGTGGACTCAATCCATCAGTTGATGTAATAAATTGATTGATTTCTTTATTTATCAATAAAATCATGCTTTACTTTCATGAGATGAATATTATTTTCCTACTTCATGCACATGACCAATACATATGACATAATGGTTCATGAGTTGAACCGGGTCCCATTAGTATATTAAATGTGATATATGTGCATGGATGAGATCCACACGCGAGAGATATATGTCACAAATCTTATATTTAAATAGCTTCACAACCAGTAATGAGACTGGGCATCTCATTTGATAAGATTGCAGCACTTTGATCACTATGAGATAGTGTGATTTGTCTCGATCATCAGAATGTAAGATTCTGGATCACGGTGCTGGTACATTGGATGTATTGAAGGACCATGAGATGCACCTTATGGAATTCCATCTCAATAATAAGGTATGCTCTCATAATTCCCTAGCAATAGGCTCTCAATCCTGAGACATTGATGAACTCAAGTTTCTATCTATTCAATTGCTTTGAGTCACCAATGAGTGAGGCCAACTATAGGTTAACGCCTCGGTTTCTTGGGTATGTGGTAGTAGAACTGTGGGAACATTGAATGATCAAGATGGAATCTATCTCTATTATCCCCTTATGCCAATTAATGGATTTGTCATTAGTAAGTGTGCACCCATCTCAATTAAGAGTTAATTGGATGGTACTGATGATTACTGTGATTAATTGGGGCTCAAGGATAATAAGATATGGAACTTAGATTGGAAGAGACAGATTTATTCCAATTGGTCCACGGATATTGATAGAGGGGCCTACTTGTGGTAATTGGGAAGTTTAAGGTCTTCATTGTAATTTATTCCTAAGACTGGAGTGCAATTGTATTTATATAGTGGTGTTATTTGCAATTAACTGTGGGCCCGGATTGCACATGAGATGTGCGGTCGCGGTGTTCCAGTTGGAGCCAGCTTTCTAAGGAATCCCTAGTGGTCCCCACGCTAGCCCAAGATATTGGAAAATACTAATCCGACTTGAACTCTAGAAAGAAAAGTTTGGAAAGGAGAAAGTTGCTAATTGCTTTGGAAGTAAGACTTCTATTTCAATTAGACAAGGGAGAGATTTGAAAGTCTATAAAATCTCTTGGACGTCCAATAAGACTCTCTCTTACGCCCAAAACCCTATTCGTGCAAAAGTTGCACGAGTTTCTCTCTCCTTCTCTCTTCTAGTTCCTTGGAGTTTCGAGTTGGGATTTCTTCTGAAGATTCCAGCAATCTTCTTGAGAAAAGAAATCCAATTCGGGTCATAGCGTGGAAGGCTAAGAGGTGTTGAAGATTCTCATCATCAAGTAGAGTCGCAACTTCTCCATTAGAGCACTGCGGATCTCCAAAGGTATGATCTACTTCTTTCATGTCATAGATTATTGTGGATATTTAGTGCTATTCGATTCTATCTTTTAGATAGAGTATTTACTGTACATGGTCACGAGATTGAGGGTAATGCATCCTGAATTGGGTTTTTGGTCTTATGGATAGTTGATCCCTGTGTCAAGTGGGTCAAAAGTTTTGAAAATCTATCTACGAGACCCACCTGCTTCCAACATCTATTTTAGTCGAGCAATCTTGTCAAAATTGTGGGACCCATTTTAGAGTCAATTTAGCCGTTGATCATGCCATTGGTTGGAGATTATATGGTTTATTCAAAAGAAGGGCCTGGCCCTAGAGCTGGCAAAATCTAGCTCGACCCGCCAATCAAGCCCAATTGGATCCATTTCTAACCCGCTTAATTTGACTAGTTTGAAATACGGGTTGGATCAAGATTAGGGTTTACTAACCCGTATAAAAATGGGTTGGGTTAGAGTTGACTTGCCTAACCCATTTGACCCATTTAAATTTTACTAATTTACCATCAATTTTCAATTTTCATGTGACTTCTTTTTTCTTCATATGGGCCATAAATTGTGTACTCTTAATCTTATGTAAAAGAGTTATGGAAAATTTTGATACTTAGAAAATAAAACTTTTTTTTTTTTTATAATATGATGCTTGTGTAGTTGAAATATTGATATGTGTATTTTATTTTTATGTTGGCATAGAAATTTACTTAAAAAATATGGATATGAATGGAACACAATATCATTGATGACTCTTATACTCATGCTCAAATATGAAGTTATAAAATTGAACAAAAGTTGAAAAGGGATTATCTCAATGAATGGACTAAAAAATATTTATGGATTTTAACCTCATTTTTCATACCCTGAAAATTGATAAAATTATAAATTTAGGCTCAATGCAACATTTTAAATGAATTTAGATGTAATGAGATCTTTATAAACGAAATTAGGCCGCATAAAATAAGTTAAATTATACAAGAAATGGGAATTAAATAGGTTAGGTCGGATAAACCCAACCCAAGTCGCATCAAATTCGGGTTAGGTGGTTTGGGTCAGGTTGACCTGCCATGGGTACGGGTTGATGGGTTCCAACTTGTTTTAAAAATTGGTTGAGTTAGGGTTGGAACAAATAAATCCGGATTCAGGTTAACCCGACCCGAATTTGGTGAACCCGACCCATTTGCCAGGTCTACCTGGTCCAGTATTATGCCATTCGGTTTTATCCCATTTAATTTGTTGTTGAGATAAGTGAATGTGGAAGCTTCACTTGAAAAGGATTTTCAATGTGAAAGGCGCGCTTGGCAAGCATCCACGGGGATAAGGGGATTCTGTGCACGTGATGATTCCCTTCTTACATCTAGAATTAGTGCATCCTCCCTACAAAAATCAAGGCATGGCAAAATAAAGTATTTTTAGGGAAGAGACTTTAAAGAAATTAATGGTTTGGAATGTTTTGGCCAATATCTCATGATCTACAAGGCTATACTTTTGAAGTTTTGTTCCATAATTGTTCTTGGCCTTTAGATCACAACTAACGGTCTGGATTTTTAAAATGGGGCACATAGAAGTCCAGTTTTGCATCTCTAGTGTTGACTACATTTTTTAAAATATCTTATCATATAAATAATTGAAAGGCTGAAAATTGGTCCTGTAGTTATTTTGGGGATAGGAAATAATCTTAACGGTTTTGATCTAGTATTGGACTCACAAATGTGCAATCAGCAACACCCTGGTAGCTCCGTTTTGGGCAATCTGCGCTGTTTCAGAATCAAAGATTCTGATTGAAGAGGGGGGGGGGGGGGGGGGGGGGGGGTGATCCTCCCTTTCTGCAAACATGTGGAATGTGGATGCATACATTCCGTGTTCCATGCTGTAATCAAATATGGTAGTTTGCAGTTCCGAGGAAAACTGGTTGGTTTTCCACGACAAGCACATTTATTAAGCGTGCCCTAAAAGTATTGGGGAAAGCAGTGTAGTGGAAAAACATACTTTCGATCCACAATCAAACATGCACACAAATCCCCACAATCTCAAGTAATTAATACATGAAGAAAAAGAAGACACAATGATTTATGCGGTTCACCAAAACCACCTTTGTCCATGGAAAAATATTGCATCAATTTCTCTCTCCTTGTTATGCTCCACACCTCTCAGGGTTCAACTTTACAGATGTCATCAAATATATAATCCCCTCTTTCTTGGCCTTCAAGAGAGTCTTTCTTAAACCCCAAGAAAATCCAGTATAATTATCAAATTACCCCAAACCTTATTACATCTAGATTAACTCAAACTAACTAACTTGGCTAAACGAGAATTTAAGAAAATAATCTCCACATGAGATTGGATTCCGTCAATCCTCAATCAACCTTGAAGATATGCTGCAATGTCTTCATCCTATCTCATACTAGCTGACAGGTATGCCCTCGCACCTGCTACTATCGCACGTGTCTCTTGCAGCCCCTTAACATGGTATACCCACAACCTCCACATGTGGTGTGATGATCAAGTCCAAGCCTGACTTGAACTTCTCCTTCAATGATTTCTTGAGTAAATTGAGCTTGTTCTTCCAAAGGGATGTAGTTTATTTGTTGCTATCCTTGCTATCATACTTGCAATACTATAACTTCCCACTTTCAACTTTCAAGGAAAAAGTAATGTTCCTTTCAATTGAATGTTTCCCTTGGCCCAAGAAATTGTGAATTTTCCATTCTTTGCCTTCAACCTAGTTTTCTTTCCATTTTTACTATAGTTTTAGCCCGCTGTTAGATTCCTACTTGGAAATGTTCATTGCAACATCTTCCGCTTTTCCATCTAATTCCACCTTATCTGACTTTTCCTTTTTCTTTAGAGTACCTCCACTTGTAAATACACTCACTACTAACATGTACAGATGATTTACCAACCCACACTTCACCATGACCATTGCTCCCCTAACTACCTTTGTAGCTCTATCTGCTACAGTGCACTTGCAGCCATTGGAGTCTAAGGCTTCTAAAAAAATCAATTTTATTTTTAGATCTAGAAAATGCATCACATTCATCAAGGTCCTTACAATTCCATCAAAGAATTTGATTTTTATTATTTCAACTTGCTTTTCACATTGTTTGCCATAAAAATGGAGACAATTCCATCAAACAACTTGATTTTTATTATTTCAACTTGCTTTTCACATTGTTTGCCATGAAAATGGATTCTCCCTCACAATATGTATAAGTGTCAAACATATTTCGACTATAACACATGTGATAATCACATCTAGAATTTAAAATCCATGATTTTTACTATTTCTTGTCATCTGAAGTTTCTATCGCATTAACATTGTCTGAATCAGATTCATCTTCTTTTGCCATGTCCTTCATTCGCTTTGGACAATCCGGCTTGAAGCTTCCTTCCTTTCACAATAATAGCAAGTCACAACCTTACATTTCCTTTTCCACTTGTAGTGACCCGGATCTCGCACTTCCTGGTTTGAACTTGATGCAACATTGGTACTTTGTTCTTGAGATTTTTCACTGCTAGCTTTTATTATTAATCTCGATAAAGAGCTGAGTTAATTAGTCAATTTTGAAGATATTTTTCCCCTTCATCAGCGTTGTGACCAAGTGCTTGTACCATTGTAACTATGAAGACAAAAATCACTGTCCCTTATCTTCTTCCTTGATCTTAACTTCAAGACTCAATAGCTACATGTTGATCCCGTTGAATTGGTTGAGAATCTTCGACAACCATGATCCTTCGGCCTTATTCAAAGAATACAACTTCTTCTTAAAAAATAACTTATTTTTTAGTAACTTAGACGTGCAGATGCTCTCCAACTTGGCAAATAATTCTGGACCAGATCCATGTCCATGACGTTGATGAGAACATCATTGCAAAGTATATGGCGACTAACATTTATGGTCTTTTCCTCACATTCCTCCTAGTCTTCTCCAGACGTCTTTTTGCATTGGGCATTTTTTCTTACTGTACAAAGTCTTTTTGGTTTTTTCTTAACCATGGTGGCCTTCATTATCATTGCAAAAGATTGAAATCATTCCTCTTGGTGAGCATCTCAATTTTGTATTCATTGCCTGAATCCATTGTGTTTCCAACTTTATGTTTCCTGAATCAACCTTCTTTATCTGCAATAGGTCCAAACCGATCCCTTTTTTGACAGAAATCGCGCACAAACCTCTCTCTCAGTCTTGGTTCCCTACATCTCTGCAACTTTGAAATCCAATGTGGGTCCGGATCTCCTCAGAACCACCAATGCTCTTTTTCTCTGTCGATCAATCCTTTGCAACTCTGATTGTGCAGAGATCCAATAGTGAAGAAGGTCTGTTCTTCAATTTCTCTAGTTTAAAATAGATGTGTGGCTAGTCTCCTTTGCATAGAAACACAAGAATCGACCCCCTTCTCAGCTCTAAAGATGAACAAGTCCCTACAGTTTTGTGTTGGTTCTTGTATAATGCAACCCCAAAAAACCTCAGCTTCAGCACTCAACATCAGCACTTGTTTCTTTCTACTAGTGACAACCTTTTTTCCAAATCTAGTAATGGCCCACCTTGATTGAGGCGATCTTGTGTGGAAGATGGATCCGACCGAATCCGCCTATCCTTATCTTCCTTCTCCAATATGATCCATCGATTGCAAAATCCGAATGATATTGACTTCCCTTTGATACCACTTGCTGGAAAAACTTGTCCGGGGGAAGAGACAAACCTACAATTGACGATAAAACGTGCACACACAAATGCACACAATATCAAGCAATCAATCTGCAAAGAAGATGATGACTTAACAATGTACGTGGGTCAGCAAAACTGCTTACATCCATGGATAAAGCCCATATCAATTTATTTATCTCTATTGTGCTCCACACCTCTCATGTTAACGATTATAGATTACATAAATATTAAATCCCCATTTGCCTAGTATCCAAGAAAGTCTTTCTTAGCTCCACGAAAATTTCAATACAATTAACAAAATACCCCAAACCCTATTACACCTAGATTTACTCAAACTAACTAATTTGGCTAGTCCAGAATAAATGATAGTAACCCCTAAAACAGTCTAAGAAACCATGTAAAAGGAGACTATGTGGGGGCTTGGAATGTATAGTTATAATAGAACTCATGAAGATGAGAAGGTAGTTTAGAGTTTTATGATTACGATAATGTAGGCTATGTTATAAGATGTATTATTATAAGTGGATGCCCACGTTGGGATCCACATGAAATAAGGGGATTACTTAGGGTTAGAGTCTTTCCTTATTAGGTTGCTTGGGGAGGAAGCAATCTTATTCTATAAATAAGATCCTCCTCCCCCCTATTATGTACATACCGATCTCATTAATAAGAGCTCTCTCTCTCCCTCCCTCTACTCTTCTGTTTTATATTCTAACACGTTATCAGCACGAGGCTCTTCTTCTTCTTCGCCTTCTTTCTTTTTTTTCTTAGTCTTATTCATTCCGCTTTGTGTCATCTCTCTCAGTCGACTCTCTCTCCCATTTCCCCAAAACCATGATCACCCTTGCGCAATGGTAGAGAGAGGTGGAGATCGAGGCGGATTAGGCCTTGGCTTCTGCCGCGGCGGTCTCGAAGACCGCGGCCGGGGCCGTGGTGGGCGCCGGCGCGGCGGAGGCCGCCGTGAGGAGGAGCAGCAATAGGTCCCGGTGACGAAGCCCGGCTGCCTGGTGAAGGAGGGCAAGATCCTCAACCTGGAGCAGATCTACCTCCACTCCCTCCCCGTCAAAGAGCACCAGATCGTTGAGACCCTGTTTGGCCCTCAGCTCAAGGACGAGGTCATGAAGATCATGCCCGTGCAGATGCAGACGCGTGCCGGGCAGTGCACCTGCTTAAAGGCCTTCGTTGTCGTCAGCGACGACAATGGCCATGTCGGCCTCGATGTCAAGTGCAGCAAGGACGTGGCCACCACGATACGTGGCGCCATCATTCTGGCCAAGCTCTCGGTGATCCCTGTGGGAAGGGGGGGATCTAGCTTAAGAAGGACTCTGCGTTTTGCAGAGAAGACAATCGATGCTGGAACCATCGACGCTCTCCCGGCGCTGCCGCCTCGCGTCGCCGTTATTTCACCGTCGATGGAGAGGATCACCCGCCGTTAGCACCGGTCACTGTCACTGTTTCTCCACCATTCCCGTGCATCAGATCAGAAAGAGAGGGAATAGTTTTCCTCTCATCAATTTTTTGGTTGTAGTGCCAGAATCAAATAAGAAGAAAGGATATGGGCCTCGGTTTCCTCAAGTTAGGTTCGGGTCAGGTTAAGATGACCTGAACTCATGTTCAGAGCTTATCCAGCAAGAGTCTCGATGATGTCAGCAGTATGTTCATTCGCTGGTGTAAGCAATGATGTCAGGATATGCGTACGGTCAAAGCCAGTTTGACCAAATTAAAGGCAGAATTTTTATTCTTTGATACTTCATCGTCTAGAGTTCGATCAATGATCCATTTGTGCCTACGGAAAGCTCACGAGCAAATCTACACATTGGCACCAAAAGGATGACGATTTAAAGGTTATGTAATTTCTCCCTATTTTATGATCTTTTATTAGTTTAATAATCATACACATGCATTTATCTTGATTCTTTTTAGATCTACAAGTATTTCTAATTTTAATTCTTGTGATGATGATTCATTTTCTTTTATCGAAAAGAGATCATGATAGAATTAAAAATCACGGATTATAAATAGAACCAGAAGTTCTATATAATTAATTGGAACCCGAAGTTCCATACAATTTAAAATTAAAAGTTCTATATTGAATAAATAACCTGAACCTGCAGTTCTGTATGTTATTTTAATTTAGAACTAAAAGTTCTAACCCGGACCTGAAGATCAATGAATTATCCTAATCTAGAACCTGAAGTTCTAATTTGTACTGAAAGATCCATGAATTACTCTAATTCAGAACTAAAAGTTCTAATTCTTAAGTTGAGAACCCAATGTTCTAGACTTCAATTTCTCAATTCTTCATCTCATTTTATTATTATCTTTGATTGGATGTTAAGAACCTGAAGTTCTACCTTTTATTTCTGTTTCTCACACACATTTATTTTTATGTATTCTATAACATTGTACTGCATGCTTGATATAATTACTTCGGTATAATTATCATTATATGATTATATGAAACTTTCGTTTTGATGAATTTGTTATTGCCAGAAGCAGTAGTTGTATATAATAGAACCTAAAGTTCTATATCAACTGAATCACCTGGACCCGAAGATTTATAAATTTTCTAGAACCAGAAGTTCTAAGATTTAGAATATGAACCTAAAGATTTATATTCATAATCAAACTTGGAGCTTTGATTCAAAGTAGTGTAGATCGATACGAAGGCCATGGATTCAAACCTGAAGCTTTGATAGACCCATTAGCTCTAAGAACCTGAAGTTTTATCACTAGCCTGAAGTTTTGACAGAACTAGAAGTTCTGATTCATCAGTTAAGAACCCGAAGTTCTCACTTTCTAATTGGCCAATTCTTTATTATACTTTGTCATTGGATATTGAGAACCCGAAGTTCTATTTTTGTTTGTTATTGGTATATCGATCTTTACACACTAAAAGGGTTGGCAATGCTATCAAAGTTAGAAATAAGGTATCCCTGGAGGATATGGCATTTACTCTTATTTTTTACGCCATTATATCCCCGTTAGACAGGGATGATCACCAACAGATGATCATACACCCAATGTTTGAAATAAATACCAGATTAGTCAATCAAAATCCCTCCAAAAGAGGTAGATATAATATGTTCTTCAGTAGAGATGAAAACAACCACCCCAGGAGAGGTGCTTGAGAAGGCACTTTTGTTTGGAAATTGGGCGAACCACCAAGCATGATTTAGAAGACCAACAACTACTTTTATGAGTTTGAATATTGAGTTCACTTTTTCGATATTTTATTGGATATTAGACTTATTCTTTTATCCCCCCGTATCTTGTGTTTGCATGCTATATTTGTTTTGAATGATAAATTGTTTAACTGTTCTCAAGTTTTTTTTTTTTTTTTTTTTGTGATGTAATTGACTAGTTATGTAAGTTTATTATTATTAGTTGCTATATAGATCATGAAATGCATGAAATTAAGGATAATATCTATCTGGTAGATAGTGTAACAAAACACACTACATTGAAAAAACCAGAAGTTTTTCTCAGAATTAGTGTTTAATTTGTGCACGGCATCGATCATAATTGGAATAGTACAAATACTTGCATGCTCCAGAAGAGTCCACGCAAAAATATTTGTACATCATTACTAGTATTGACAACCAGAAGCTAATACTAAAAAAGCTATGTGCATTCTCATCAGGCCGTAGGGCTATATTACAAGACAATCTCCAATCACATTCGATTATGAGCAAAACGACAGAGTTAACTGCCAATATCTTACAATAAGCCCTAGACTTAGTGCTCTAAGGCTTTAATGTTTTGACATGATAGGTTAGGTCACTCTAGGGGTACTCTGTCAAGGCAAATTATTGATACTTCTGTTAAATAGTCCTTAGAGTACCATCCATTGACCATCATTTCCGCATAGGATATAATGTGACATTTGTGAACCCATCAAATCCCGCCCATTAGCATAAATCATTAAACCTAGGGTATACTTCCTTGAGCATGTTTTTAAATTTATGAGGCTTGATATAATAGGTTCATGACTTACAAGAAGCCACAACGTAGATTGGAAATTTATGTTGGTTATTATTCACCTCGATTATTAGATATCTAGACCCAATGATAGGAGATATATTCTTGCTCATTTTGCTGATTGTCATCTTGATGAGACAGTCTTCCCGCCGTTAGAGGGAGATATGAGAGTTCTTAAAGAACGCCCTGTTCCTGAAGAACGGCGAGAATTAATGTGGAATACTTCCGCTTAGTCTCATCTAAATCTATACACTTCACAACGTGAGAATGAAGTACGGAGAATTATACACTTCATTACACACAAATTTCCCTGATGTTTTTAATGATGCAGCAAAAGTGACTAGGTCACATGTATCAGCTATGAACAACAAGCACGAATTAATGTCCTTGTAGGACAAGCATGAATTAGTATCCCTGTAGGATACGAAGTCCAAATATGGTAGCAAATGAATCTATATACGCCCGAAGCGTGGTAGACTTATAGGTTTCAAGGACCCAGCTCCCCAGAAGAGGAGAAATGAGCAATCATATCCCAAACATACTCCAGAAGAGGTATACTTCTGAAGAGTTCATCACAAAATCCACTCTCTCTAAAATTCCTGAAGAAATTAATGTCCTGGAAGAGACACGAGTTCCAGAAGAGACTCTAAAAGCCCTTGAAGAGGCAATGGGTACCCAAATAAATAAAGAGATTTCTATACTTTATAATTATTCAAAGGAGAGATAGGATAGAAATGAAATTATCATTGATGACGCATTTACATATGCAGTAGCTACTCAAATATCAAGGGAAAATGAGAATGATGATTGGGATACAGAACCACGTTCTATAAATGAATGTCGACAAAAGAATATATTGACCAAAATAGAAAGATGCCATTAAGGAATTACAGTCTCTCAATAGACGTGGTGTATCTTGACATATAGTACAAACCTTAAAGGGTGTTAACCCTGTAGGTTACAAATGGGTGTTTGTAAGGAAACTGAATGGAAGACAAGACTTGTGATACAAGGTTTCCTGCAGAAAGTTGGGATTGAAAACATACACAGACATATATATGTAAATCCTAGAAGGATATGCTTTGCCTAAAGCAAAGTCAAAGAGTACGTACTCAATATAAGTAAGACATTTATTGTACGACCTGAAGCATTCCAGAAGAATATGGTACAATCGTCTTAGTGGATATTTATCTAAAGAATGTTATGAAAACAATTCCATTTGCCAGTGTATCTTTATAAAATCCTTAAATGAATTTATAATAGTAGAAGTTTATAAATCTAATCGAGACTCCAGAAGAGCTCGAGAACACTATTGACTATTTTATCTCGACCTGCAAATCGAGAGAAGTTCTAATAAGATTTTCACTCTTTATAAATATGCTTCCCATATATATAGTTTTGCACCAAGGCTTTGGATTGGTATTAAACAAATGCTATGATATTTATGTCCGTTTTATGGTTGAAATCAAATTTTGTAGGATATATAGATTCAGGATATATCCCTAATCCTCATAAGGGTCGATCATAGACATGTTATATGTTTCTTCATGTTAATATCATTATTTTTGGTATTCTACTAAATTGACTATTGATAGCTACTTATTCTAATCATGCTGAGATTTTAAGACAGTGGAGAATGTATATGGCTAAAAGCTTTAACTCAGCATATATGTAGTTCTTGTCAATTGCCTCTTAGTACAGGTACCTCAAGCATTATTTGCGAAGACAATGGGGCATGTATTCAACAGATTAAAGAATAATACATTAAAGATGACAAGACGAAACACATTACACCAAAGTTCTTCTTCACTCATGAGCTTCAGAAGAATAACAAAATTGAAGTCAAGCAAGTTCGTTCAAGCAACAACTTGGCTGATCAGTTTACGAAGTTTTTGCTAAAAATCAGTATTTTCAAAATTGTATACGAGATTGACATGCTTAATTATGTACAAAGATGTTATCATCAGGGGAAGTAGTCAATCAGGGGGAGGCATCCTGAAGTATGCTACCCAAGACATATGTGCGCTGTACTCTTTTTCCTTCTCTAGGTTTTGTCTCACTGGGTTTTCCTAGTTAAGGTTTTAACGAGGCAGCATTATGCACGTCCAACACCAAGTCAATGATCCTATAGAATGTTGTACTCTTTTTCCTTCGCTTTGGTTTTTATTCCACTAGGTTTTTCCTTTGTAAGTTTTTAATAAAGCAACTGTCATTGAATGGTGGTCATCCAATGGGGAGTGTTATAAGATGTATTATCATAAGTGGATGCCCATATTGGGACCTACATGAGATAAGGGGATTACTTAGGGTTAGAGTCTTTCCTTATTAGGTTGCTTGGGGAGGAAGCAATCTTGTTCTATAAATAAAATCCTCTTCCCCCTATTATATACACATCGATCTCATTAATAAGAGCTCTCTCTCTCCCTCCCTCTACTCTTCTGTTTTCTATTCTAACAGGCTATGTTTTTTATATAAAACTAAAGGCCTGATGGGATCCTTGGGCCTGACTTTGATGATGGGTCAAGATAGGAGCATTGATTAAAAAAAAAAAAGAAGACCAATTGAACACCCTTTTGAATCAGTCAATATTCTTTTAGTGTATGTATATATTTAGGACCCAACCACAATATCAGTACAAGCCAATGGTCAATTGTCATTCATATATTTCTAACATCCAATGTCATCCGACCGCATGGAGACCTGGATTTATGCTATTGAGAGGGACTAGAGATGACATCCTCGATCACACCAAAAATTTTAGAAATCCCCTAATATTATAGGAAATTTAATGCTTATTTTCATTTGCCAACCCAGTAATTCATTTTGTACATGGTTGCCCCACAAGGCAAATTGCCGACATGCCTCTTCGTATCTTCCAACAAATAATCATTTCTCTACATACTAATCCATGTTAAAAATAATACAAATTAAATCAGAGCACTTGAATGCCGTTCGGCATCATTATCTTTCTTTGTCTAAGAAGATACTGTTCCATCACATTGGCCAACCAAGCACCCAAAGGAGGCTTTAGCAATGCACCGCTGTCCATGTGGGTCCACCCATGGCATGCCTCGGCCAGTGCCGTGCATACCCAAAGAAGCATCTCTCCACACTCTACTCGTGCCTGGCTTAGGTCCCTCAATTTCTCCTCTATAAAATCACCACTTCTCGGTTCCAACTATACCATCAAACCCATCTTCATTTCCTCCATCTCTTATTAATTCCCACTCCAACTCAACACACAAGAATCAATTCATCCCTTTTAAATCCATCTAGATAAACAAAATGAGTCCCCTCGTTTGTTCATGGAGTGAGAAGATTAATGATGTTGATAACGTGATTGGCTTCAACTACTCTCTACCGATGGAGTTGATGGATGGAGATGGTGACGACGATGACGATGGCGATGGTGGCTATGATTATGCTCCAGCTGCATAACTTGAGGATCCAAATGAATCAAATAGAAAGTAGTAGTTCGGGTGTCAAAGGAACTCTTGTTAGGATGGGATTTTAAGTCCTTTTTCTTTTTCCTAGTGGAAGAGTATGTGTTTTAATTAGCTCCTTATAAGAGTTTTTGTAGTCTCTTTCCATATAAAATATGTGGTATTAGATATGGGTTGATGACCGAAAATTTAAATATAATGTTGTATCATTGTCATTGCTCCGACAATGTGGGGAAAGTATCGATGATCCCAACTTCCTACTAACTTAACTTTGACGGCGCTTTCTTTTTCTGTTCTTCCTTCTTACTGGGGGAGGTGGGGTTTGCAATTCGGGCAAAAGAACATAAACTTGCATATCAGGGGGTCTTCCGGTGATCAACCCAATTTCTATTGCCACTCCTACAATCCCTTGAAATAGTTTTAAGATTGATTTTCATGTTATTCACCCCTATATTTTATAAATTATTTTCATAGATTTAAACATGAAAACTTGTGGGTCCAGCCCGGATTCAACCCAGGTTACTAATACATTGGTAATTTGTGTCACGCCCCAAAACTAGGTAGGATCCAAACTTGGTCTTAGGGGTGTAAAAATTAGGGCCAATTTAAAATTTTCTTGAATAACAAACGAACTGCAATTCTGGGTGGATTGAAGTCCTTCGTAAGGTTATACTTGTTGATCAAACAATCATAATCACCCGCAGAACTAAAATTCATATTCTACGCAGTTGAGTATCATATTCAAATCATATAAATAGATCACAATAATAATTAAATTACTAGTCAAGAATCCCGAATCATAACAATTAAGAATTATAATTCCAAGACAAAGAAATTTAATGACTGCACTAATGGGCCCAAACATGGCCTTATTACAAGAGTCTATTGTTTCGGATCTAAACATTTATTGAAAATTTATACTAAAAGCATACTTTTATGTATTTATCTTTGACTGATTTATTTATTAATAAAGTTTGTCTTTTCATCTTAATGAAAATTTGTATAGGCAAATGGTTATATTATTATTTACTATGCATGTGTGTGTCTTTTATTCTAAAAAGTAGACAAGTTGGTATATAGAGTTCAGCTTACACATGGAAGACTTATTTGTCGGTTCTTATAGAATATAAGTTGTTGTTTACAATCTAGATGGAGTTAGACACACCATCAGTATGATTGTAGTATGATGTTTCAGCAAGCTTTTTTGGCTTTCAAAAACGGTATAGTTTTGACGGCTCGTTATGCTAGTACTCTTTGTGTGTATAGAACATAACCACTTTTGGGTTTATTGTCTTTATACTAACTATATAAGGCTATTAATATCCAAATAGTTTTTATAAGTGCTTATACTCTTAATTCTGATATAAATAATAGATACATACATTTAGTATTTGGTATTTTGATTTACAAAGGAGTGAGATCTTTCATGGGTCAATAATTACAGTAAATTGGATGACTACACTACGTGCATGGTACATATTAGTTTATTGATGGAATCTACGTCTCGTAATAGGAATTGATCATATTCCCTTGATAAAGCTTATAAGTTTTAATTATGTCAAACCCTGCAGATGGACTTTGTGTCCAACATATCAAATAAGTTAAGTTTAAGGTCTCAAAGAATTATAAAAATATTGATTAAAAACAGGTATCAGTAATTATTTACTCGATGGATATCTGAAATCTTAACGTGGAGAGATTAAAAAGCATTTAATAACAAGAAGCTCGAAATATTATTTTGAGAATAAGGACAGGAGTGCAATTATAATTCTCTAGTGAACTGAATTGTAATTTATGGAACTAGGACTCTAATTTGGGTTGAATTAGGATTTCCTATTTCCATAAAAAGCCTATTCCTTATTTCCTTTTTAAGGTCCCTATTGTAGCCTATAAATATGCGCTATTGCTCTCTATAAAAAACACACAAGAGAAATTTCGTTTTTTAAAGCAAAGAGAATTCGCGAAAGAGGCCCATACTCCAGTGCGAGTTCGAGCATAGAGGAATACAATAGAAGGTCTTGAGATTTTTTTATTGCTGTAAGACCAAGGTCAAATTAGAGAGATCTTGTAGGCATGATTTTTGAATCATCATCGTCTATAATTATTTTTACAATGATCTATGCGCAATATCTAGGGATCCTAGTGGTTGCTTCCCAATAGCACTACCACTAAGACATCTCAAACAATGTTATTAATGCTTCACTCAATAACTCTACTATTTGGTAGAATCTCCTACGTCGTCTGACCCTTTGGTTTGGCATTGGCATTGGATCTTTGACACCAAAAGTAGTAGGTCAGATTAACGTAAGCTGGCAAGAAATAAACTACTAGTAATGAAATTAGACAACTGAGATAAATTACATTTTATAACTTAACCAATATACCGAATGCCAAGCCAATGCGATAAATACATAAACATGGGTATTTCTGTTAGATACAAAATACAAAATGGGCATTCCAGCTAGATATACCAAACAACACAGTTGTGTATTATATCACACGGTACACGCTAGCCTGATCGAATATGACCACCACCAACTATAGTCGGTTAGGTATATATACGGATACATAAGTATACAGATGCTTAATGAAGTTATGCTATGAATCCTCAACTCACAACACCCATACCATTAACAATTAAAGTGATAATATTGCATAAGTTAAAAGTATCTTATGCTCGTGCGGTATTTTCAATTTCTCTAAAGGTAAGCACTATACCACCTAGTAGTCATAGTTAGATAAATATACACATCAAATCTAACCTTTCTTCAAAATGACAACGTGAGCCATGAGGCTATTGATCTAGTTTTGGTATCTATCATGAGATGCATCCTAGAACTCACATTCACATCCCAAGGCCAATTCAATTCCATGTGTACATTTACCTAACTTCCATTAAGAACTGAACTCATCTTATATTCAATCTCATATCTCATACCAATTTACTTGTTAATTAACCGTTGGGCACAATCTAAGTTCAGGCGATCCTATCCCCTTAGAGGTCACTTACTTGTAACACCATCGTGCAACTGGAGTCGTTAACCACAGTATTTACGCTAGCTTATCAAACATTCAATTTAAGTTAAAAGTTACTGGGCATCTACGGCTTAGTCGTAGTTACCTTACAACTAGGCCATAGTTGACCTATGGCTCAGCTAGCCACTTTTACGGCTTAGCCATAAGAGTAACTATGGCTAGCCATAAGGCTTGCCATTGCACATTAATCCCCAAAAATGGCTCACTAGAATATGAGCTGTGTCTAGCTATAAGTGCGCACAATTTTGCCCCTTTGTTGTTTTTCTCTCGAAACTCAATCTTCTTCGGTCAAAACTTTATATTTCGAATAAAACAACAAACTCAACCATCTAAATCAGATTTTAACCATATCATTCAATAAACTGAATAAATTAGATTATTTATAGTTATTCACTTGCCTTGATGCTAATGCTCAAAACTAAATCTAAAAATGCAAAAAGGCTGATATAAACGCAAATCCTCACTCCAAACCCGAACTATTGATCAAATCCACGCAACAATCCCACACGCAACACAAAAATCCTTATTTATTAATATATGCCCTAATGAACCAACATGATCTAATGGTGGTATAAAGGTAGATACTTACCAGAGTTGTAGACTATCGAATTGGACAAGGGAGGGGAAAAAGATGAGGAGATGATGATGGTAAATGAGCATCCTTCCTTCTTGAGAGCTTCGTTCTCTAAAGATGGCTAAGGCTTGTTGTAGAAGGAGGCAAGGAAGAGGAACAAAAGAAAAAGTGTGTACAAAAAGAAAACAATCGAAAGCTTATAGGGTTGGGTTTATGTAAAGGTTTATCTAAATTACAGGGAAGGGTTCCCAGCTCTTTAGTGAGTTTTACAAAATTTGGAAAAAGGGTTTTGACTCACAAAGGTCCAATAACTTGGGCCCAAGGCCAAAGAAGTTTTGGCCTGCCCATCTCCAATGGGCCCTACACAAAATGCCATGCATGCAATGATCCAAAACCTCTAAAATGGCCTATCAAACATCCATCTAACCCTTTCAACTCGACTTGAACCCGAAAAACTGACCTGACCCATAATTAAAAGATTTTGGGCCTAACATTTTGGTCTTTTACTCATCTCATATTTATTCTAAGACTTTTATTTTATACCATTCCTTAACAAGGTGTCATGCTTCCAAATCTGGAATTTCAAGAACTACCCGCAATGCCAAATTTGGGGATGTGGACATCCATGCTTTTAGTCCGCAGTGAGGTCCGATTTAAACTTTTTGCTACATTCAATATAAGACATTTAAGATGAATTAATTGTAATAAAATCAACAAAGGAAATATAGTAATTAGCAGGAGCATATGAAACATAGACCCCAGCCATTAGTATTGATATCATGTATTAAGTATAGGGGTACAAATCAATCTACTATGTTGCGATATCAAAACAAAAAGTTTCTGCTTTATTATAGTCCAAATCAACTACAAATCAATATTTTAATTGCTCTCCACATGTTTGCACCCTCAAGCCAACAGGTCTACACCACCGAGTCTCCACTCAAATTTGCTCCATCTGGTGTCTAAATGAATGCTTCACCTCCAAGGGAATTGGAAGGGGATTCACCAACAACACCAAGATTAGAAAAAATGTCAAATCTAAAGAATCTAGCAAGACAATCGACAGAAACATTGAATGAATGCGTCAAAGTAGAGTAAAGACCATAAGTATGATCAATTGAGTAACGGTGGTAGACGAACTTGGCAAATAGTGCGAAGTGTATAAGCACTGAGAGTCAATGTAGACAAATACCCTCCCATCAATCGATCCATCTAACAAAGAGGCACATTCACATTCGCTAGTACCATAGGATATTATGACATTACCCTCTCACACTATGTATTAGTTGAAGTAGGGATGCATGGGATGGTAAGCCTAGCCAAAACAGAGTTACCAGTTACTAGAATAGTCGGCCAAAGTTTGGTACCACGCAAAGTCTCATTGTCAAAGCGTCAAAGTGAGGTAAGTTCACCTCAAAGAATCCCATCTAAATGGAAAAGCAAGATTAGCTTCTATCAAAGGTAATCAGTCCATGACTAAGATCTTCAATCGAGTGGATGTTCGTGCCCAATTCAAATGACTTTAATCACAGGTCACTATCCGGCCACACTCCCCTTGCATGAACAAGGTACATAATCATATTAAAAAGTACCTCCATAAAACCAATCACTATCATCCATGCCATGATATAGGACTCCATTCTTATCGCCAACAAACCATGAAAGTATAACATTCCATCCCATAACGATGATCCATCAAGGTATCACAATCTAACCACATGGTCCAGGTCATTTTAGGTTCCATATCAAAGTATCACAGTCCATCCGGCTATTGAAAGGCCTACCTAGCCTTAGACAAGGGTACTTCACCCTCCATCCATACACAAGGTCACCTCTAGGTAAGCCCTACGTCAAAGGTCTTCATCATCATCATCTATATATATATATATATATATATATCTCTCACACATCCATATAAATAAAGAGAGCAAAGGAAATACAAGAGCAATGCATATGGAACGTCCTTAGCAATCAATGAAACAAAGTATAAGTAACCAACCTAAGTCAAGGGTCACTCTTTTAGGTATGAGTGTTGAATCACTTGATACAATGGCCAATTTGAGTTTTAGATTTCAAATAGGTGATAGTTGGTGCTCTGATAATAATTGACACCCCATACCTCTTAGCAAGCAATTTATTGGTCCAACTCTACCTCCCATGCCCTACTTTGAGCAACTAGTTTGAGACTTTTAACCTCCTCCATCCTCACACTATAGGGCCTCCATATATCAGCTATTAGATAGGTTAGACTAGGTTTAAGGGGCAAAAGATACAAATTCTACACTTTGGGGAAGCCTAGGCTCATGGTTAACTGTAACCCTATTTTGGCTAGCCATGTGTGTTCCGCAATAAACCCACCGTTGGCCCATATTGACCGTGGACAATTCCAAGGTTAACCGTGACGAAACCACTGTACAAACCCTGAAAATTCACAGTTTTTATATTTTTAACTGTGAAGTGTCCCTAAGATACTAAAGTTAGCCAATACAATTAGCCGTATGTTCACCATGGTTAACTGTGAGGTAACTGATATTTCTGAAGCTAAAATTTCATACTTCTGGAAAAGTAACCATAGCGTATTTATAGTTAACTTCTAGGATTCCACGATCAATTGTATATGATCCACGGTTGGTTGTGGAGTCTTAAAATTCAAACTCTCCATGAAATCAATTCAATTCTCCTTCAATTCCATCCAAACACCCCAGATACATTTGCCTCCACATATTAAACCACACTCCATCATCAAATCACTAAGAATTAGGGGTTTCATCATCGTAAGGGTTTCCAAGCATCCCAAAATGTTTTAAACAATGAAAAAGGGTTTGGATCATTGGGTTTCTACGGAGATCAATGGAATTCAATGGATTCATCATAAGAATAAAGAAACCATAAATTCATGCTATTATTCACATATATTGTACTTGCCATAAATTCAAAACAAAGGATTCTCTAAAATCAATCCTACAAAGCCAACAAACCCAAGCACTCCTACCAAAACCCCTAAACTCCACAATCTAACACTCCTACACCCACATCCAAGGGAAACACATGCATTAGGGCTTGAATCTAACAAAACAAAAAAAAAAAAAAAAAAAAAAAAACCTTACGGAAAGCTAGAGATGGAGTTAGGGCTTGAAATTTATCTTGATAGGAAGAGAAGAGAGAATTATCCAAGGATAAGATGAGAATAAAAAGAAGAGAGATGGCGTCCTTTTAGAATCAATGATCTTCAATGCAAATCTCGTAAGGTTTGAGATCGTTTTGCCCTAGCTTGTGAAAGAAGGAAAGGAGATGCAGAGAAGATGAGAGAGGAAAGGAGAAGCAGAGAAAATAAGAAAGAGAGAGAGAGAGAGAGAGAGAGAGAGAGAGAAATGCCATTAGAAGAGGACCTGGGTTAGCTTATAGGTTTTGGTTTAGGTTGAAATGACTAAACTACCCTCCTTAAAGAGTCTTGCAAAGAAAGCTATCAAGGGTATTTCTAAAAAACAAAAAAAAAAATTAAAGAATAGCACAATTTCCTCTAGGACGCAAGAATCTATCAAATCACAACCAAGGGCCATACACTATGCACCATCTACAATTGAAAAAAACCTCCTATAATAATCTAAAATACAAATAACCCCATAAACTCCTAAACTAGGCCTAAAACAACCGTAACACTACTAATCAACCCCAAAATTACAAAAACATAAATACACAAAATTAACAAAAATAAAATTGAGAAAAGTCTGGGACCTTTGCGCAATTCTTAAAGAAGTAATGCGCATGCCCGTTTCCTCTTCCCTTTCTCACTTCTTCTTCATGTGCAATAGAGAGAGAGAGAGTACAAGATGTGATATATTTCTTCCCGTGGAACTCTTCCCTTCTATATTTCTATCTTTCTCTTAAGGATGTTTCTTACAACTGTGTAGGGAATCTTTGAAACAAGAAGTTCTACCTTTGAATGCAGGATCGGTGAAGCAACCCAAGAGGAGCCTTCATATCCTTCGGCAAGAGCATTCCAGAGCCATTGCACCTTGTGGGGAACAAATCTTTGTCTAAAGAAAGCATCCTATATGTGCTTCTGGCTCCCATCAAAATTGGGTCTTGTTTTCCCTAATTAGACTTTGCACATTAATTTTCTGTCGTTCTTGACTATTAGGGTCAGTGGATGATTGTTTGAAATTTTATGTTCTCTCTAGTATCTCATTTATTTAATTATTTGGTACCCAAAAAGAACAAATTTAGGCAAAGCTTTGGTTTTGGTAGAAACCTATTTGAAAGTCACAAACCTTAAGGATTGTGAATAAGATCCCAACAACCCAAATTCAAGAAAACGCCAAGGCTTTTATTTTTGTAAGGGGCAACATTTCAAAGGCATTGGCTGATAAAATGAAGTATCTGCTGATGGTTTTGAAAGTGGTTTATGTGCTATCTATTGAGCTTGCACATGACCCTGCTAGACTAAAAGTTAGAAAAAAGCGCAAGGTAAATGACTTACATTTGTAGTATCGGAAGTTTGGAGATTCTCTTTATGATTTATATTGTGGTTTTGATGCTGCCAAGGATTTGTGGAAGGCACTTAAGACTGGATATTTGACTAAGGATGAGTTGGGAAATGTCACGCTCTGAACCCGAGAATTGGGGACTAAAAGTGGAACCCGAGGCGAGACACACGTAACCCGTGACAATTCACACTACATTAAGATACGTACGAACTGCCACAAGAGGGATTCCACAGGTATGTGTGAGGAAGATCCATACACACGTATCAATCAATTTTAATTTAAGCCGAAACCTGGAGAATTCACCTGTACATATCATAGATATTAATAAAATATTCGATAATTCCATTAATATAACAAAAGTCTTTTAAGTTTCCTAACCACATGCACATGATACAAAAGTTCCATGAATATAAACAAAATGCAAATGATCAATCCAACTACAATCCAATCTAAGGCTACACAACAACTCCAAGAACCCTATTACGCGCTGTGAAGGATGACTAATAGAATACATCATTCTCGTACCACTCATTCACGTCCCGAGGTACCGCAGTGGTTCCCTCCGGGGGCACTTCGATTGCCGTATCGGAGCTGGGTTCCGTACTTATAACACTAAGCATAACACTGTTAACATGACGGTTAAGCAAATATAAGAGTGCACAAGCCTATCATAATGTAGCAATTTGGAATTAAACAAAATAAGGATTAAAAGAGAGCAAATTTGGAAACTAGGCAATTGTGCATGTGAATAAGCATGAATAAAGAATCATAGATGAAAGATAACATCATACTAATTGGCATCCACGTAGCTATCTTATCTCTAAAAGAGAGCATATTGTACTGTGGGAAATCACTAGCGATAGGGCCAAGACCGTCTAGTTACCCTAAGAGCGTCACCAACTCTTCATATAACTATTGCAGTAAATAACATATGGAATACCCTCATTTGGTCCCGTTGAACCTCCTATGGGTACAAGCCAAGTGGTTCCGACTCAATGTACCAAGATTGATCCAAACTCATACTTATCATACATAGTAATCGACTCGTACTCATACAGAAACGTATAACAGTCTTGGGATTGTTATCAATCATAAAATTAGAAATAAACGAAATAACTGATAATCAACAATACATACGTAAATGAGCTACTGAAGCTCGAACCTTCTCTACCTTAGCTACACATATCTTGGCTCACGCTCATTAGAAGCTCCATCTTTGATTTGCCTCAAAGTTTGCTAGGAGAAATGGTACATGATTAAATCATGTTAAGGACAAGATTTACTTAGCAGTATGAATACATATAAATTGAGAGGTTCTCAAGGAAATTTATTAGCCAATCCTATGCTAAGACATTCCGTTTCCCTTAGTCATCCAATACGGGGTATTCATAAAACGTCCAGTGTTAGCATGTTACCAACATCTTAGTGTTACATTGTATAGGTAATAGACACCACTTCTTATGCCAACGCCCATAACGTGACGTCAGGAAACAATTGGAAGTCAAAAGGGAATGAGTAATAACTCAACACTCTTCCTTCTTAAGATATAATTACCATTGGGCTAATTTGTTTGAGATAAAGGCTCCACTTATAAGGCCCTAAGTGCTCTTTAGTTCTTAAGATTCTAAGGTAAGGTCGGTTTTAAAACCCTATGGTTAGCCATTAAACTAAATACTGAAGTTAATTATCCAATTACAGGGTTCTGTTACCTGACCGATTGGGTGGGGTGTCCAACCAATCGGACACCTCCTAGAACCGCAATCCGACCGATCGAGCTTTAGGACTGACCGGTCGGCCCTGAAGTACTATGCTCCAGGAGATTCAGTTACAAACTGAATTCCTTTCCAGGTTCATTCTACTTCCCTTGAAATCAAACACAAAAAGGACCCATCATACTACATTTTAGGGTTTCAATACCAATTATTTGTAACATTCATTCAATAACCCAATCATCAATAATTTAAATCAATTTTACACAATCTCAATAGAAGAATAAAGAGCTGTAATTTGGTATATGAAAGGATATCAACAATAATCAATGAATCAACCATACATGTAGAGAATATGCACCCTTATACTTGCCTTAAGTGCAGTGCTTCATTCAAATCAATTTGCCCTTTGGTTAGATGATGGAAAAGGCTTCACTAGTGATGAATCTAAAACATGCATTGAGAAGAATGAGAATATGATGCATGCATGCTTAAAGCTTGAATCTCTTGACCCATTGAACTCAAGAAATGCAATGGTAATGGGGTTTTCTTACCTCAAGTCTCCTACAAGCAAGAGGAAGAAGATGATGCCTTGTTTCCCAAAGATAATAGCAAGAAGAGCAAAGAGAGAGAAGGAGAAGCCTAATTTTGTTGCATGCAGCCTCAATCACCCAATCTAGAGAGAAGATCAAGAAGGGAGCATGGAAGAAGGAAAGGAACCATTGCTTCAACTGAAATGAGAGAAGAAGAAGAAGGAGGAGGAGGAGGGGGGAGGGGAGGGGGAGATAGGTTTTTAAATGATAAGTTTTTTGGAATTACAAATAGGCCCTATTGGTTTCTTGGATTTTTAAGTTAAGTCAGTTGGGTTTAAATGGGCCGAAATGAATCCGTGTGGAGTTAGACCAAACAAGAAAGATGACCCTCAAGATGAGGTGCACTCAATACAATTATTATGATGCCCTACTGATGCAAAACCATGAAATTCTAAATAAGAAAGGGCCTTGACTACTTAAGTAAGGTTCGAACCAGACCCAACTACCTGTCCATGACCCAAACCCAGAGGGATTTGAGTTCAACTAACCCAATTACATATTATTTTAACAAAAAACCAATTAATTAATATAAATTATGATTATCAAGGGATTTGACCTTACATCCTCCCCCTCTAAAAGAACATTCGGTCCTCCAAATGCAATATACCTGATGTAAAAGTCATGTATACTTCTCACGAACTTGTTCCTCGAGCTCCCAAATAGCTTCTTCTGGTCCATGGTGCTTTTAAAAAACCTTGACCCATTTAATTGTTTAGGTATGCAACACTTGGTCCTTAGTGTCGATGACACGAAGTGGTCGTTCTTCATAGCTGACATCTGGCTTCACCTGGATGTCATCAATTTCGAGAACTTGTGAGGGGTCTGGAAGATATTTCCTAAGCATCGATACGTGGAATACGTTGTGAACTCCAGCAAGTTAAGGTGGTAATTCCAATCAATGTGCCAAATCTCCAACTCTACTTTGAATCTCAAATGGACCTATAAATCGCGGACCAAGTTTGCCTTTTTACCCAAACCTAATGTGCCTTTCATTGGGGAGATTTTAAAAAAGACCTTATCTCCCACCTAAAACTCGAGAGGTCTACGACGATTATTAGCATAGCTCTTCTGACGAGACCTTACAATCTTCAATCAGTTTTGAACTTTTTATACTTTCTCTGCTGTACCTGCAACAAGAGAAAGTTCATGGAAACTTCTAAGTCCAACTTCCCCCCAACACACCGGTGTACGACACTTATGCCCATACAAAGCTTCAAATGGAGCCATTCTAATACTCACTAATAGCTATTATTATACGCAAATTCACATAAAGAAAGGTGTTCATCCCATTCTTTTCCAAAGTCTAACACACTGGCTCGAAGCATATCCTCAAGAGTCTGTATTATGCTTTGATTGCCCATCAGTCTGAGGGTGGTAGCAGTGCTAAAATTGAGTTGGGTGCCCATAGATTTCTAAAAAGATTGCCAAAAGGATGAAATGAATCTACTATCCCTGTCTAAAACTATTCACACTAGGGTGACATGCAACCGCGTAATCTCATCTGTGAAAATCTTGGCCATCTCATAAAATTTCATCCATTTCCTAATAAGAATAAAATGGGCTAATTTTGTCAATCGATCAATAATCACCCACATAGCATCATGTGTTTACTCATCTAAGCCAGCCCTAATACAAAATCCATCAAAATATTTTCCCATTTCCACTTGGGGATATGTAGGGGATGGAGTAAACAGGGAGGCTTTTTATATTCAGCTTTTACACGCAGCAGGTGAGACATCTAGCCACAAAACCTGCAACATCTCTTTTCATATTGTTCCACCAAAACCTGCCATTCAAATTTCAGTACATTTTAGTACTCCCGGGATGCATAGAGTACCTGGTGTGATGTGCTTCGGTCATTATTGCTTCCTTTAGATTTTGTACTGGTGGAACACACAATCTATCCCTGAAATATAATACGCCATCGACCATCCTGAAATCCAGTCTTTGTGATATATGATCTCGAATCTTGATGAGCTCTGGGTCCTCAAATTATCTCTCTTTAATTTGTTGTATCAGGGTGGGTTCGAAGACAGACATAGCTACTAACATGACCCTATCATCCACGAATTTGACTTCTGCATCCAAATCTCAAAGTTCTTCTACTAGAGACCACTCACCACACATCGCGGCCATCTCAACAGTTGATTTCCTACTCAGTGCATCGGCCACCACATTTTTTTTTCCCAGAAAGTACTTAATTGAAAAATCATAAACCTTTATAAACTCAAGCCATCTACGCTGTCTCATATTGAGGTCATGTTCGGAGAATAAGTACTGAAGACTGCGATGATTACTATGGACTTCTAATCTCTCTCCATACAAGTAGTGTCTCCATAACTTCAAAGCAAAGACAACAGCGGCCAATTCTAGATCATGGGTGGCATAGTTCTTCTAATGTTCTTTTAACTTTCCGGATCCATATGCTATAACCTTTCGATTTTGCATCAACACACATCCCAATCCGATTCTTGAGGCATCAGTATATATTACAAATCCACCACTACCTTCTGGTAAAGACAGGATTGAGCCTGAGATCAAGTTCTCCTTAAGTAATTTGAAACTCAATTCACATTCATCCAACCAAACAAATGGTTCATTCTTCCTAGTCAATTTAGTCAATGGTGCCACTATCCTAGAAAAATCTTTAATAAATCTCCGATAATAACCTGCAAGACTGACAAAACTTCTACCACTACCTTCCGATAGAGATAAGATTAGGGCTGAGGTTAACTTCTCTTTAAGGAGTTGAAAACTCAACTCACATTCAACTAACCAAACAAAATGTTCATTCTTCTAAGTCAATTTTGTCAAGGCTGCGACAATTCTGGAAAAGTCCTTTACAAACCTTCGGTAGTAGCCTGCCAAACCAACAAAACTGCTAACCTTTGCAACTGTTTTGGAGCTTTGCCAACTAGTTATAGCCTCAATCTTAATTGAATCTATGATAAGTCCATCTTTTGAAATTATATGCCCTAAGAGAGCAACTTGTTCTAACTAAAAATTACACTTGTCCAATTTGGCATATAGGTGGTGATCTCTCAACAATTGCAAGGAAATCCTCAAATGCTCAACATGCTCATCTCAAGTCTTGGAGTATACCAGTATATCATCAATGAAAATTACTACAAATCAATCAAGATAGGGTGAAAAGATCCTGTTCATCCAGGCCATAAATACAATTATGGCATTGATCAACCGAAAAGGCATGATTAAGAATTCATCGTGCCTATATCTTGTCCTGAAAGCTGTTTTAGATATATCTTGATCTCTAACTCACAATTGATGATACCCAAACTTGAAATCGAACTTAGAGAAGTGGGTTGCACCCTGTAATTGATCAAACAGTTTATTAATTCTAGGCAGTGGATACTTGTTTTTTATTGTCACTAGATTCAGCTACCTATAATCAATACATATTCTGAAGGTGCCATCTTTCTTCTTCACAAATAAAACTAGAGCTCTTTATGGCAATGTGTTAAGACGAACAAACCTCTTATCCAGTAAGTCTTGTAACTATATTTTCAGCTCACACAGCTTTGTAAGTGCCATTCTATACAGAGCCCTAAAAATTAGAGTTGTACTAGATAGTAGCTCTATAGTAAAATCTACTTCCCTAACTGGAGGAAGACCAAGTAATTCATCAGGAAACACATCTGGAAACTTGCAATCTACAGTTATCTCCTCTAACTTCTTGGGTAGTTTCTTCTCAACAATGAAGGCAATGTATCCTTCGCAACTACTATGAATTAATCTTTTTGCTCACAGTGTTGAGATTAGCCTAGTATTCAAACTCTTCTTCTCACCCTGCAACACAACACTCGGGCCGATTTCATCTACCTTTACGGTGACAGTCTTATGGAAATAATCTAAACAATCCATATACTTAGTCAACCAATCCATGCCTAGGATTACATCGAAACCGTGCATCGGTAACATGATGATTTCCACTAAAAAAAGGATCTTTCCAATTAGAACTCGACAATCTAGGGAATAGTCCTCACAATTCACCCTCTTGACAACAGGAGTGATAATACTTAACACATACGGTAGCTGCATTGGCGGCTCCTATATCTTACCAGAAAATTAGGGTGAAATAAAGGAGTGCAAAAATCTCGAATCAAGCAGCCTTAGCTTCTATATCACTGACAGAAACCTTACCTACGATCATATACTCTGCCGCTTCCACTTCTTCATGAGTTAATGTATAGGTACGGCCTTGCTTTTGAGGTCGGTTCTACTATCCCTGTTTTTGCTGCCCTTGCTTCTGTTGACCTTGACCCTGTGTTGTCTGCCCTTGGCCTTGCCTTACAGCTATTGTTAGCTTGGAGGTGCGGGCAGTGTTGCTCTAGAAGACTACTGATACTGCTGCTCGGGTGGGGCTTAATTGGAATCCTTTTTTCTTAGGCATTCTAACAAGTGATGGTCTAACAAGCTACAGCCAAAACAAGCTCCCATAGACCGCCAGCATTTACCCGTCTCGTAGCCCTTCCCGCATAAGCTGTAGACTAGCCTTGATGTCCCACCAACAACTCCCTTTTGTTTCTTGGAGTGTTGTTGACTCCTCCTAGAAGGTGGGGCACTCCTCCTAGACTCTCCCAAGAATAAGCTCTTCTCAATTTCGTCAGCCGCATAGGCTCTCTCGACAACGTCATTGTATTGTGCCGGAAGCTGGAAAACTGTAGTGTGTCCCTTAATAGCAAGCCTCAACCCCTCGAGGAACCTCTCAACTCTTTTCTCCTTGGTATCAATCAAGTCAAAAGCAAACCAAGACAGTTGGCTGAATACATGTACGTACTCCACAACTATCATGGAGTTCTGCTGTAGGGTGAGGAACTCGCCTTTCCTCTTGCGGGTTACATACTCTAGAATAAACTTCTTCCAAACTTCCTCTTACAAACTTCCCACACGGTAGCATCTGGCATAACCTTAATTTGATCCCAAATACTCTTCCATCATGTATCCGCAATATCTCTGAACATGGATGCCGTAAGGACCACTTGCTGTCTCTGTGTACAGGCTAGTGAATAAAAAACATTCTCTGTGTGTACGAACCATTCATCAACTTACAATGGGTCCTCTCATCCTGTGAACTCCGTAGCTCCCCTCTTCCAAAACTTCTTATATAAGGAATTAGGATCACCGCGCTGGTTTTGTCTTTCTAGAAGGGTGGCTAACTGCTTTTGCATGGCTGCTTAGTTAGCGTTGCTGGTAGCGAGTTGAAGCATCAGCATCATAAATCCCTCTTTAGTGTTATATGTAGGATGAAGAGGGGGTGGCGGTGGAGGATCCACACCATCCAATTCGATGTTTTGGTAGCCATTACCGCCCGAATTGTTGTTCATACCAGACTCAGATGCCATTTCACTGCAATTATAATAGTAGTTAGTCATAAACAATATATTAATAGGAGGGAAGTTATAAGTCTTTATACAAAATCCTACCCCGAATCGAACCTATCGTAACCTTACCACGTTTCCTAGAGTTGCTAAGTCCTTTAATCGACTTCTTAATCACTCTGATACCATTACTTACGTATGTTATAGCTCGATTTCAGGAATTGGGGATTTGAATGAGCCCCTAGGGTGTGAATACGTAATCCTGTAATAATCCGTGCCATATAAAGATACACATGAATTGTTACAAGGAAGATTCCACAGGAACGTGTAAGGAATATCCACCGACACGTAAATTTAATTTCAAGCATAAAGTGAAAACCTGTGAAATATACCTGTAAAGATCATAAGCAATGCATAAAAGAGAATATTATACCATCATAAAACAACTTGAGTTTTTTAATTAATCATTCCCATCACATACATAATCACAAAATCCTTAAACATGTCTTATATACAATGTCCAGTTTAAACTATCTCCATACACAAGACCAAAATCACTAACTTATCAACCTAATAAAATCACTGGACGCACTCCGTAAGACGACTAGTAGAAATGTCATCTTCCTTCCATTCTTTTATGCCCGTAGGTACCATTGGGCCACCCTCCGGGGATGCGTCGTTAGTCGTGTTAGGGTCTGATTCTATACCTGTCATACCAAGGGTAATACTGTTAACACGACGATTAAGTAAATATAAAGATATATAAGACCAGTTTACTGTATCAAATGAATTAAGAAATATATAAATTAAAAGAGGGCAATAATCATAAACTAAGCATGTTGTGCATGAATAAACATGAATAACGAATTATAAATAGGATATCATACATACTAATTAGCATCCATGAGGCTATATTCTCCCAAAAGAGAGCGTGAACATACATATGGGAATTACACTAAGGGATCCGTCTAACTTCCAAAGGAGTGCCTACAACTTCTCCATAAACTACTACAGTAGGAACATAAAGAATAACTGCATTGGTCCCATCAAACCTAATAAAGCTACCAGCTAAGTGGTGCCGACTCAATATATCAAGCCCGACTTGAATTCCTATCTTTCATATGTTTTAGCCTTACTTATCATATCATACATAAGGGAAATTCGATCTTGAAATCATATTCAATCATAGAAATCAGAATTAACAACGTAGTTAATATTGAACAATGCATACTTAAATGAGCTAAGAGAGCTTTAACCCCTTCAACCTTGGCTACACCCATTTTGGCTAACAGGTAGGCACTCAGTAAAAGCTCAGGCCCGATTCGTCTCAAGGTTAACCAAGAAGAATGGGTACATGGCTAGATCATATTGAGAGCAAGGTTTCGTACAATATATATGCATTTCAAGTGAGAAGGTATCAAGGAAAATTTATGAACCAACCCTATGTTAGATAATCCGTGAAGCTGAGGTCATTCAACACAATATTTCATAAGACGTCTGGTGTCATTATGCCACCAATCTTGGCATTACATTGTGTATGCAAAGGACACCTCTTCTTATGTTAACACCCATGATGTGACATCTGGAATTCGTCCAGAAAAGTGAAGGGGGTAAGTGACAGCTTTGCACTCGTCTTCCTTATAATCAATTACCATTGGGCTAATTTAATTGTGGAAAATGTGTCATATCTAAAGCCCTACAACGTCATATGAAATCTCTAATATCCTAGGTTCACAGTGTTCTTAGAGCTTAGCCATACATATGTTAAAGCTTAGCCAAATGACTTAGTTTTTCCCTCAAGTTCATACACATTTACAACTTAACAATAATTAGCTTACAGCTTAGCCGTGCTAAGGCTACAGCTAGTCTACGGCTTAGCCGTAGCACAATCACGGCTTAGCCATGGGTGAGCCGTAGAAGGAAAGTAGGATTTTAGGCTTTCAAAAGAGCTCACCGTAAAATGGCTTACGGCTTGGTCATAGGATGATTACGACTTAGCTGTAGTTCATTCCACGGCTTAACCAAGGGTTCGCCATAGTACAAAAATGGGTTGTTGGTACTCCCAGGATTTTGAACCATATACACTTACGGCTTAGCCATGGCTTTACCGTAAGGTTCAAAAATTTTGCTAGTGATGTTAAAGCTCGAGTTCAGTATAGAACTCTAAATTTAAAGAGTCACAGTGAGCTTCCTTATGCTTCAAATATCACTATGGGTTTCAATGCCCACACGACACCGACATTATCTAATCATACTCTAATTTATTCAATTCAACACAAATATACTTAAATCAAAAAAGAAGGAGCTATAACTTAAAATTAGAGTGATTAGTCCAAGAATCAATAATTTAGACATACATGCAATATCATATGTGCTCTAATAGTTGTCTTGATATAGTGCTTGACCCTACCAACTTCTTCTTGGTGTATAGTTAGGGAAAGCCTCAATAAAAAGATGAGTTCTCTACATGAAAGACATGCAAATGGTGAATCTAATGTAGAATACATGCATGTAGTATAATTAAATCTTTTTGACTTATCAAGCCCAAAGAAGTGAAGTGGAGGTAGAGTTTTCACCTTAATGAGCTGTAGCTTGGAGAAAAATGTGCTTCCAAAGAGTGAGCTGCACAAAGGAAGAAGAAAAAGATGGATGGAGGCTATCCTTCCTGCATGCAAGGCTTCAAGGCCTTTTTTTCAGCCCTAAAGTGAAGTGGAGGTGAAAAGGGGAGAATAATAGAAGTAGTTCCATCAAGATTGTAAGAGTAAGAGGGAAGAAAGAGACATTGGCTCCCCTTTTAACTCAATTTTCTCTGAAATTTACATACAAGCCCAACATTTCTGGGAAAATTACAGTTTATATTAAATGGACCTCAATGGGGCCAAGATGGGTCCGAATCAAATCGAGCCCAACATAAAAGATGATTTACACGAAGAATTACACAAGATGCAACTAATAAGGTGTCCATATGATGCATAAACAAATTACAAAAGGGCCCTTAACTACCTAAGCAAGTTCGAACCCAAGCCAACTACCTATCCATGACCCAAGCCATAAAGGGTTTGAGTTAAATTAGCATAAACACATTTTAATTAATATAAAATAAGATTAATTAATATAAATTGAGGTTAGTATGGATCAGGACCTTACATAATGTCATAATATTCTCTTTTATAGAAATATTTTGATATATGTGCCTTGGTTTCTTGTTAGACTATCCGTAGTCTAATACTACACTTTGGTGGTGTAGGTGATGACCCCATTGGCAAGGAGCCTGAAGTTGAGGCGGTTGAAAAGGAACCACAGGGCTTCATTGAATTGAGAGCTAGTGATGTAGTCTAGACATCACGTTGGCTCCGAGTGGATGTCTCATGTGGGGCTATTAAAACTTTTGTCTTATGGGTTTATTTGGCTGTGTTTTACAGGCCTTTTTTTGGGAAAATGGGATGTACATAACTTTTAATGTCTCTTTTGTACTTACAACTTTAACATAAATGTCATTTTGAGAAATACTGCGTATTCTCTGATATTTGACTCATTATCATTATGTCTGTTTATTAGTTTACACAAGCTTTCCACAATTTGAAATCTAGTTTGGCAATTCAAATGTCGTCCAGATCTCACATTGTGAGCTCTTATGGAAAATGATCAGCTTCGACAAAAAAATTTAAATTGGTACCTATTTCCTTGGCCATCATGTGCCCCAAGACGAGATTGTTGGGAGAACCTAGAATTGTCTAATCCATTTCTGGGGCGTGACAGCTATAAATTGGTTTTTTAAAAGAAATTTAGGATTAATGGAACATAGATAAGTTTAAAGGTACCTAAATTGGTAGCCAAGGGTTTTAAGTGAAAGGGAGAGTAGACTATTTGGATAGGTATTTTTTTGGTTACCATAGTCACTACAATTAGAGTCTTAATCATTGTGGCTATCCATAATTTGGTAATTCGCCAAATGGATGTAAAAACAAACTTTCCTACATAGAGATTTGAAAGAAGAAATTTAAATGGAACAACTTGAGGGGTTTGTAGTTCCTAGGCAAGCACATAAAGTTTCTAAATTAATGAAATCACTTCATGAGTTAAAACAGGCACCTAAAAAATGGCATGAAGAAATTGATAAATTAATCTTGTCACACAGATTCATGATTAATGAATATGAAATATATGTATATCCAAAATGTATTGGTGAATTATAAGCCAATTTATGCCTATATGTTGATGATATCTTAAATTCTGGTTGTGATTTGAATAAAATAAATACACAATATCATTCCTATGCTCTAAGTTTGGCATAAAGGACATGGGTGAACCAAATGAGATTCTGGGAAAACAAATTAACAAACATTTCAATGGAATAATCTTAACTCAGTCTCATTACATAGAGAAATCCTTCTTAAATTTGACCAATTTGAGGTTCATTGTGTACCTACCTCTTTTGACCCTAGTATAAAATTATCAAAGAACAAAGGTGATTGCAGGTCACAATTAGATTATTCCTGAGCTATCAGGCATTTACTGTGTATTATGAATTCCACAATGCCTAATATTGTATTTGCAATTAGTTAAGTGATCAAGTACATAAATAATCCTAGTGATGAGCATTGAAAGGAAATTATTCAGTTATTTAAATACCTAAAGAGAACTATGGATATGAGAGGTATCCCATTGTATTAAAAGGGTATGGCGATGCTAATTGGATATCTAATTCAAAGGAATCCAAGTCTACAAGACGGCATGTATTTACTCTTAATAATGCATCTATTCTTTGGAAATCTAAAAGGAAAACATGTATATCTAAGTCCACAATGGAATCAGAGTTAATTGTGTTACGGTGAGGGAGTTGAATGGTTTAAGAAGTTATTGTTTGATATTCCAATATGGAGTGAACCAATCCCATCCATTCCAATCCATTGTAATAGTAAATCAACCATTATGAGAGTGAGTAATAATACATATAATGATAAATCCAAACATATACATCTAAGGCACAATTATTCAAAATAATCACCCGGGGTGGAGTGATTACAGTAGATTATGAGAGGTTGATAGATAATTAGCCGATCCACTTACTAAGGGAGTTGCTAGAGAGTAATTATCCACCACATCAAGGGGAATAGGGCTAAAACATATGAAAAACAAGTTACCGATAATGGACACTCAACCTATTTAATTGGAGATCCCATGAAATAGGTTAAATGGGCAAAGCAATGTTATCATGGGTGACAAGGTGAAAGATGTGTGGCCTTGTATCCTGATTGCTTTTTTTTTTTTTGTTATTTAATCAAGTGTAGATGAGTAGTTAGCTAGTTCCAAAGGTTAGAACAGAGATTAGATGATTTTGGCAGAGTAAGAGCATGTCAAGGGCTTAAAAGGCCTTAGTAGATAGCCTTGTGGAATATAGGGGGTTATTTGTAAATTCGGGTTTTATTGGGTCCTAAACACCGTGGACTTGGGAGTTGCATTCATAAAAACGTTTCTTTACACTAAGATCCCCTTAAATGGAATCACCTTCATGAAAGGGCCTTATTTGTAAAACTACTAGTTTCCAAGGACATTCTTGTAAACAGCAAAATTTCACTAAAATTATATAAGTTTCCTTTTAAGCCATTTCATTTCACTTCCCCCTCAATCACAATGAAACTCTCTTTTATCTCTCTCTCTCTCTCTCACTCCTCCCCTTAGAAGGAAGAAGACTTAGATCTCACCAACCAAATATAATGATTCAGGATACCCTACAATCTCATGCATTATTGGAATCTACCAAATCAAACAAGCATTGCTTGATCTTGGGGGGAGTGTAAACTTACTACCATACTCGGTCTATGAAAAACTAGGGCTAGTTGACCTGAAACCTACTCAGGTTACCCTTTAACTCGCTGATCGATCAGTAAAAAGACCAAGAGGGGTAGTAGAAGATGTGCTTGTGCAAGTTGACAAATTCTACTTTCCAGTAAACTTCATTGTATTAAACACTCAGCCTGTGGCAAACCTCGAAACTCAGATTCCGGTAATTATTTAGAGACCATTCTTAGCCACATCAAATGTGCTAATTAATTGCCGAAATAGAAAGATGACGCTATCTTCTGGAAATAGGACACTCGAACTCAATGTTTTTAATCTATACAAACAACCATGGGATGAACTACTTCATATGCTCAAGCAAGAGATCCAACTACTTTATATGCTCAAACAACATAAAGGTATAATTGCTTGGAACGTAGCTGACATAAAAAGAATTAATCCCCTCATGTGCACTCATCATATTTATCCAGAGGAAAATGCAAAAACCTTTTGACAAATTTAATGCCAGCTTAACCCCACCATGCAGGAAGTGGTTAAGGCTAAAGTGCTGAAACTTCTAGATGTGGGTATCATTTATCCAATTTTGGATAGCCCATGGGTCATTCCTACCTAGGTCGTACAAATGAAAGCCGATGTCATTGTAATCCGAAACTCAAACAACAAACTCATTCCAACACGAGGACCCATGGGTTGGCGAGTCTATATTCACTACAGAAAACTTAATAATATCACATGAAATGATCATTTCCGTTTGTCCTTCTTAGAAAGGTTGCCGGTCATGAATACTATTGTTTCTTAGATGGATACTCCGGATACAACCAAATAGAAATAGCATCGGAAGACCAAGAGAAAACAACTTTCACATGCCCCTTTGGTACCTTTTCTTATCGAATGATACCTGTTGGGCTCTATAATGCTCCTGCAACCTTCAAAAATGTATGTTGAGTATCTTTAGTGATATAGTGGAGCATTTTCTCAAGAAATTCATGGATGATTTCTCAATTTTTGGAGATTCATTTGAAAATTATTTGAGCAATTTAGATAAAGTCTTCTCTCGGTGTAAAGAAAAGAACCTGGTTTTAAATTGGGAGAAATGTCACTTCATAGTTCGACAGGGCATTGTCCTTGGATATATTGTATCATCTAAAGGATTAGAAGTGGACAAGCTAAAATAAATTTCATCACCAACTTGCCCACCCCCAAAACCGTAAGGGACATAAGATCTTTCTTAGGGCATGCCAAATCATATAAAAAGTTCATAAAGGACTTCAATTCTATTTCTAGACCATCATGTAACCTTCTATTATGGGAAGCAAAATTTGAGTAGACTAAGGCATGTCAAGAATTTTTTACCATGTTGAAAGACATGTTGACATCTGTTCTAATAATGCAACCTCCATATTGGAGTTTGTCCTTCGAGATCATGTGTAACGCCAGTAATTACGTGGTTGGGGCAATTCTTGAGCAACGTAAGGACAAGAAACCATTTGTCATTTATTATGCTAGCCAGACTTTAAGCAGTGCACAAATAAACTATTTTACAACAGAGAAGGAACTACTGGCAGTTGTCTGTGCAATTAATAAATTCTATCCCTACCTTCTCGGATCCAAAATTGTGATTTTTACCGGCCACTCTGTGCTAAAGTACCTTCCTTCTAAAAGGGTATTAGGGCCAGGTTGATTAGATGGATCCTTCTACTCCAAGAATTTGATAGAGAAATTAAAAACATGGAAGGAGTAGAAAATGTAGTGGCCAATCATCTATTAAGACTTGTCCTCTCTGAAAATTTAAAGTCTTTGCCAATTCAAAACAATTTCCCTAATGAACAACTATTTCTCACCAATTCCCAACCCTCATGGTATGCAGACATTGCTAATTATCTTGCTTCCGGTGAAATGCAGACAGATTGGACATAACAAAATAAAAATAAAATTTGTGTAGAAATTGAGCAATTTTTCTGGCATGATCCATACCGATTTAAATATTGCCCAAACTAGGTCATTAGGAGATGTGTACCTAACCATGAAATTAGTAGTGTCATTTCTTTCTATCATTTTATTGAATGTGGGGGGGACATTTTTCAGCTAAAAAGACCGCTAACAAGATCTTGCAATCTAGATTTTATTGGCCTAACTGATTTAACGATGCACTTGATTATTGTAAATCCTGTGAGCGATGTTAAGAATTGGGATCTACTTCCAAAAGAAACATGATGCCATAGAACCTAATTTTAATTATAGACCTTGTTTAAGTATGAGAGATAGATTTCATAGGACCTTTTCCCTCTAGCTATGGCTTTCAATACATTTTAGTTGTAGTTGATTATATGTCCGAATGGATAGAAACCATCCCATGCTGGACGAATGATACAAAAATGATTAAAAGTTTGATGGGACATATATTCTCTCTTTTTGAAACTCCTAGGGCCATCATCAGTGGTAGGAGTACCTGCTTTTGTAACCGCATTATTGAAACATTATTCAAACATTATGGAGTTACTTATAAAGTGGCTACCCCTTATCATCCTCAAACAAGTGGCCAGGTAGAGGTTTCAAATAAAGAAATGAAAAGAATATTGGAGACAACAATGAGACTGAATTGAAAAGATTAGTCTATGAGATTAAACGATGCGTTATGGGCTTCTTGTACTACGTATAAGACCCCAATTGGCATGTCTCCATACCGGCTTGTTTATGGGAAATCTTGCCACCTTCCGGTGGAACTGGAACACGAAACATATTGGGCCATAGAGCAATTGAACTTTAACTTAAAATAGGCTGGGGAGAAAAGGAAATTGGATTTAAATGAACTAGAAGAGTTGAAAAATGAAGCCTATATGAATTCTAAAATTTACAAGAAAAGGACCAAGGTTTTTCATGATAAGAGGATTTTCTCAGAGGATTTTGAAAAAATCCTTTCACCCTTCTAAAAAGGTCCTCTTATATAATTCTAGACTTCATCTGTTCATTGGAAAGTTAAGATCTCATTGGACGGAGCCATATCTTGTCCAAGAAGTTTTCCTTTATGGAGTGGTGACTCTTTTGGACCCAAAAAATGGTTCAACTTTCGAAGTGAACAAGTAATGCTTAAAACCATTCTTGGAGACTATTCTTGTAAGGATTGTAAGCTTCCTTTGACTAATCCTCTATATCAAGATTGATGGGCACTAGATCTGATAGTGACCCCTTTTTCTTTGTACATATGTATATTGTTGTTTTTTGTTTATTTTGTTTTGTCTAACCATGGACAAGGAGCAACAAAGCTACACACAAGTGATTTTTTCCCCTTTACCCACCTGTCATTTACTTTCCTCATGTTATCATTTTCATTTATATGCTACATTTCATGCATAACATCGAGGAAGTTATTCATCTTAGGTTGGGGGGTGGGAACAAGCACACTTATTCACTTTTAGACAAAATTTTTGCATTTTTTTATTTTATTTCTAGTTTTTAGGAAATTTTTAAATTTTTAGGATTTTTTTTGGTTTAAGGAATTCTTGCAATTGCATTTTTCATTTTTAGAAAAGAAATGTTTCAAAGGAATTGTGGTGATTTGAAGATATATAGTAATCTGGAATTTTCAAAACTTTTGAAAGGAAATAAAAAGAAAGTTTGTTGTTTCTAAATGAGGAAACCCATCAAAGAATTACCCAAACTTGTTTCTCACATACACACATGTACATTTTTACGATATTTTGGATGGGAAACTTTAACGATGTTTTTGGAATTTTTTGGGAGAATACAATCTGAACTTAAGATTCAATTTGTAAAATATTTTTGTTTCCTAGTTTATTTTTGGTGGGTTTTATATACTAAAACCAAAATGAATTAATTCGAGCAAAATAAGAAATGCCACAAAGTGTTTACTTTCAATTTTATTTAAAAAAAAAGAGAAAAAAATTTTGTTTGTGACTAGTTTTGATTCGTAGCCTTTTTAACTTGATCTAGTAAGCCCATAGAGGTGTTTTGATATATAATGCTCTAAAGCCATCTGGTTTGAGAGTTACAAGCCTAACACTCATTATATTTGTTAATTAGAAAGATTAAGGGACCTAAGCACTGCACAATCACAAAATTATTTATTAAAAAAAAAGAATGAATGAAATGAATTATCACCCAACGGGCATACGTAGAAATTTTCAAGGGATATGTGTAGAAATGCATAAAGACTAGGTTTACTCCTTAGATCCAAACTTTTCTTGTATCATATGAACTTGAGAATTTCTACATTGGAAAAAGTAAATGAGTGAAGAGTGTCCACAAGAGTTTGCAAGGGAGTATGTACGGGGATGAATAAGGACTTGGTTTGCTCCCGAGATCCTAACTTTTCTTATATCATATAAACTCCTGAACCTTTGCGTCGGAAAAAAAAAGTGAAAGAAATGAGGCCCATCGAAGTAAATAGTAATGTGGCAACTATCTTAATAGTTTTGAGAGGAAATTTATTTTTGCTAAAATATGGGGGATCAGATTATTTGGAGGAAAAATTCTATTTTTGCAGCATTATTGTGGAATATTTGAAATAAGTTTTTAATGTATACATTTTTTACCGTGCATGCAAGTTTGGTTTGAATTTGAGAAAGTTTTCGAAAATAAAACTGTGAACCAGTCTTCGAAAAGTCTGAAATTTTGATTATTCCAATTTTTAAAAATATCCGATATGAATGGATTTTTTTCTTTGGAGAATTTCTTTTACCTTTGTTTCTAGTTTGTTCAAAATGATTAAAAAAAGAAGAAGAAGAAGAAGAAGAATTTTGTGGGTATATTCACTGTAAACCCTTGCGGGGCACAACTCATTCACTAAGGAGAACATAAAGATTTAAGGGCTTGTTGCATATGCTAAATGCAGTCAAGAATGCCAACGCAAGTGGCGTTTTCCTTTTTGTCTTCTGCAATTTATTTTTTTTTATTTTTTCGTTTCTTGGCATTTAGTTTAGTTTAGTTTCCTCCTCTAGATCGCATATTTTGCTTGAAAGTACCAAAATGCTCGTTAGGGGTGTGATAAATCCTTAAAAATACGTCATTTTATGTTAATTCTTAAGAATTTTAAGGACTTATTTATTAGAAATCTCTTCATTTAGTTGGAAATCATGTTTTTATGATTTTAGAATTCATTTTAGAGTTTCCAAGCAAAAATCATTCAAAAATCACAATTTTGCCATAAAATCATTAAACTTTCCATTCTTGGATTTTTTTTTAGAAGGTTCCTCAAATTCTTGATTTTACATGAAATGATAAGAATTTTTATCATTCCAAGAAAATTCTTGAAATAAAGACAAAATATGAATAATGATGTGGTTTAAGGTTGTCATTTTATGTGAATTGGGCCCACATTAGTGCATTTATGACTTTTGATCAAAATCATTATTTTTTATAAAATGTCATTTTTCTTTATAAAGAATTAAAGAAAATGGACCCACAATCAATATTCGATGCCAAGGAATTATTTGTGAAGAGATCCAAGAAGAAGAAAAAGAAAAATGAAGAACGAAAGAAATTAAAGCATAAGAGGACCCCACAACACATGTTTGGGCGTTAAAAGAGGGTCCACACTCTCTTGATTCTTGCAAACTTAATTTAAGCCAATTAATCCAAAGAAGATCTTAAAGAAATTTGCAATAAAACACATGATGCTTACGTGCCAAGATGGAGGGCCAAGATTGAAATTTAAGAAAGGAAGGAATTAAAAAGCAAGTTACTAATTGTGCTCATGCAGACTACACAACTTGTGCATGTGGAAAGCAAACAAGGGACGACCTGTACTTTCCCATATTCTATTGTTATTGGTTGATCAAAGGAAAAGTCCTCTACAGAAAGACAACTCAAGTTCTAAAAAGAGTCCACCTTTTTGTTTTAATAGGAATGAGTCCAAGACTCTCTCCAGTAAGGGTGTACATGGTTCGGATTGGATCGGATTGAGCCAAATCCGTCACCAAACCATTACCTACGGATTGACGATTTTATAATCCGTCACCGATCCGTTGCCCTTTAAAACCGATCCGAACCGAACCGTGGATCAACGGTTCGGATCGGTTAAAACCGTTCAATCCGTTGGTAGAAGCCATGATAGAAATTCTTTTGCAATAAAATAAAATAAAAATAGATTTAAAAGTTGTAGGTGGCCCATTGGTAAAACTTGATCATAGGTGGCCCGTCTCTATCCTTCCTATATGACTATTCTCAAATTATTAGATGAAGTCATTGTTAAGATCAACACATTAGACATGTTTGTTTTATGAAATGTCTTGAAGAGACTAGCTTTTGAAGAGGTTTAAAAGGGACACATTCAACTATCCTATGGGCTTCCATAAGGTGATTATGGTATAAGATAACTGCCACATCACCAGATATATAATGTAGAATACAAGTAATAATAAAAAGATATACAAGTAGATACCCTAAATAAAATCTTTAAGTAAAAACCCTAAATTTTGGGTACTTTAAAAGCATAAATGAATAGTTAGTATATATCAAATTAGTTTTTTAACCGAATCTCACTCTTCCAACTGAAAGAGAATTGTATTACCAGTTCCATAAGGTCTTTCAAGGATCCTAATACAAACTCACTAGAAAAATTTTAATAAAAGGATAAAACAAAACACACAAAACACTTAAATTTTCTGGAAGATATTTTGCAATGAATACCACACAAAACACTTAAACTTCTGGAAGAAATTAATGTCTTTTAATATTTTTTATATAAAAATAAAAATATATTTTTTTTTATTTTAACGGATTGGATCGGTTTAAATCCACGGATTGAGGGTAAAATCCGTCACCAATCCGTTACTAACGGATTAGGATTTTTCCAATCCGTCACCAATCCATTATCTATTGGATCGGTTAAAAAACCGCGGATTGGATCGGATCAGATCGGTTTAACGGATTAACGGATTTTTTATACACCCCTACTCTCCAGCCATCTATCTTCACTCCATGCCAACATATTTCTCTTATATATACACCATCTCACGTCCACTCAAAAACACCACCCATTCTCTAATTCACACAAACCACTCTCTCCCTCACATCTCGCGCCGTCATCCTACTAACACATTCCACACGTCAGGTCCTTTCTCATACCCATACCATTCCACGTCCCATACCAGCACATCTCCACTCCCATTCCATCTTTCTCTCTCCATATACCACCATACCATCACATCTCCACTCCCCATCACACGCCCAGCCAAAGTGGGGTTTAGCCATCCCACTTGGGTCCATCCATTCCATATCATCATTTTCTCTTGTTCATCTACATCCTTCCCTGGTGTGTAGATTAAAGATTAAGGCACGAATTGCACGAGAAGTCCCCTCTTTTTCTTGATGTTTTGATCTATAGAATGGATAGTTTTATTTTTAGTTATTATTATTCTTGGGAAATTATTGGTTGTGTTAGTCCGTTTTAATTTAAAAGGCGCAATTAGTGAGATCAAGGTGTCTCGCCTTAGATCAGCATCGTGTGTTTGTGTATGGTGATAGCACGCACTTGGTAAAGTGTTTTTGTGATCTTTTATTAATTCAAGCAATATGATGTTCAAATTTCCTATAATAAAAGAAACTAGAATTATTTTTATTTTATCCTTTATCCTTGAATGATTTTATTTTTTATTTTTAATTCAATGCATGATTCATTTATTTTTCTACAATTGGTGGTTTAATGAATTTTTATGGTTTTGCAATTTAATAGCTTAGGTTACTTTTTAGTTTAGGAATTTTAGATTAAGTTTTATTCCTGATTTTTACTTAATTTTTAGATTTGTGATTATAATTTAAATTTAAATTTCAGATTTAGTAGTTATGTATTTTTATAGATTTTATTAAGCTAGTATTAGCTTTTCAATTAGGACATGTTTTCTGTGAAAACAAACTTCCTATGGATATGATCCCAAACTCGCCAAGTAAAACTACAATCGTCGACCTTACACTTGAGGTCCACGTTGATAATCTCCTAATTACACTTGTTTAATCCGTTAATTACAACCATTAACTAGTCAATTACCATGCTAATCAACATTTCGATGACAAAGCATAAAACATGGAATCAAGGAAATTGTAAGCAAAACATCATGATTTTAGAATTAATCACTTACCTTAGTCTTGTAGGTCCCAAATAGTCCTCTAATACTTTCCAGTTAGATGAAAACAAACTATATATAGAAATCCCCAAAATAGACCATAAATACCCACAAATTGGAAAAAGGAAGAAGGAAGAAATGGAAAGTGTGGTTGATTTGTAAGATGGGAAGGAGGTGAAATCTTAAAAGATGGAAAGAAGGTCCCACCTGTAAGATGGCTGATCATCACATGAATATCGTGCTTCCAAAGCTTGATTTTCATGAAAAGGCATCAATGAAGAGGAGAAAACGTGGGGAAGACCTTGGTGAGATCAACTCTTGAAGTAGCAGGGCTTTGGCAATGATTTGAAAGAGAAAGATAGGGAGGACAGAAGAAGAAATGTCTTCCAGTAGATGTCTGGTTCTTGGTTACAAGGGGAAGAACGAAATGAAGGAATGGGGCTCAAATATTAAGTGTAAGGGGGTCCCACTACTTAAACAACTTGATGGGGCCATAACTTGCAAACCATATATTGAAATGAGTCGCTAAGAAACAAAAGTGCATGAAATTAAAATTTTTTTTAATGAGCCCAAATTTGACACTTAAATACATTGAACTTTTGAACAGATTTCAAGGATTTGATTGAATTGACTTCGGATGATCAAAATTAACGAAATGAAGAGTTTTAAGGCTCTAAATGAGTTTAGACAAAACATGAAAGTTGTAGGGAATGATTTCATCTCCCAAAAAGAGTCGGAATGGAGATTTTCTAAAATTAAAAGTACCCCCCTAAAATTTTCTAAAATTATGATTAGGCCCCTAAAGTCGTCCGACTTAGCTGAAACACACTAGAAACGTCCCAAAGCTAATCAGAACATGTTTAAATGCCAAAATTAATTGGTTCATATCTAAAACAATTAGGAATGCTAATAAACTAAATTATTTACTCTTAAGTATTTTTATTGATCTAGGACTAATGGATGAGGATAGCTAGTGTTACACTCTAGATGTACTTGTTTTCATTGGTTGAGATGGATGTGTTTCCTAATCTAGTGACCTTATCCAATTAGGTTATTATTGATCTATGAGTTGGCACCACTTAGCTTCGTTACATGCCTAGTCAAGCCAGGCTTGTACAGGTTTTGCCTCCTTTTGTGATAATGCCTAGTTTATTGTGACACCATATTCTTATTTACTTGCTGACCACAAGGTTAATTCCTATATGGAGCGGGGGGTATCCATTGCGTTGTTTATTTTACCTAGCTCTCCCCATGTACATATTGCTTTTATCTTGCAATTGGGAGGATGAGCTCGCGTGAATTACCATTTTGTTAGTTATACAAGTTAGATTTACCTTAATTGATTCACATAATTTTAACTGAATTTATGCACAACCATGCTTTGACATTCTTGTGAATTGCTCTATTATAATCTGCATATGTTTAAGTCTACATTTAATGCAACCTGCTTTTTGTTATTATACCTGTCCACTTGCTCTAATTTGCTACACTTGGTATTGTAGGAGAAAGCGTAACCACCATTGTCACAAAGACGAAGATGCTAGAGGACCCATAAATAGGGATAGCTTAGTGGCCTCTGATGATGATGAGTAGGCCTGCCTCGCTTGCTTGGGAGGGATAACATCTTGAACTTAGAGGCTGTTAGTAACTAGTGGTAATTGTTAGTTATCATTAAGTTTCTATAAAATATTGTAATAAAGGCTAAACAGTTTTCGTTTCCACATTGCACTTTATTACCGTACTTTGGACTAGCTATGCTATGACATCATGTGGCTACTCATTGATGTTTATGATACTATGTATTGTTGTTGCTTCTACTGAGATGTGATGTTACATGTTTGGATTGTGCCAATTTCTCACTCGTTATACGTTGTGGGTACCTAGTGTGGGGTAGTGATTGTTATTACTTATCCCGCACCCATTTTGCCCTGAAATGCAGAGATATTCTCGGAGGCCCAGTTTGGGGGTGTGACAAAATTGCTTGGAAACACTATCTAGTTTTGTGTAGACCCCATTCATATGAGGTAAAGTGCTAATTATTATTCAATGGTAGGTGTGCAGGAACATAGAGTTTGTAGTCCTTTAGGCCACCAATGTTTATGATTGTAGACTACCATACTAATGAGCATATCCAAAGGATTTTGCTGACTAGTATATTAATTTGATTGATTGTGTTATCCCTAATCAAGGGATTGTAATTGCCTTAACTTAGGCTATATCAAATCTATATAAAGAGAGGTTTCAGTCATCTTGAAGGCCACCCCATTCATTCCATACATTATATGTTTCTCATATCGTTATGGTATCAGAGCCTCCTTTTGGCTTTAGTGTATTATTATCTTGAGATTTGTTGGTTCATGTCTCTAGTTATTCTGCAGCAATTTCAAGCCATCTAGTCAGCAACTATGGGTTGTTGCATATTCGTGTTTGCTCATCTCTTGAGCATATAATCTTCAAAGGTTTCATCGATTTGTCTATTCTCAGTTCTCTAATCATCATCTCCGTCAATGAACATCATCTCTGTTCAAATCTTCAGAGAATTGAAGTTTTTGGACCCTCTCCTTCAAGATCGATTCTATGGTCTTGATTTATTTTAGGTTCACTCAACAAGTTGCACTCAACGTGTTGTGCCCTTTCCAGTTTTTTCACAGATGTGTGCTGCATACTGTTTCTTGTAGTTTTATTTATTAAGTTCTATTGACTGCATATTGCAGTTTTGTCTGCTACATTCTACATCACGCAGTTCTGTGTGTTACATATCGCATCCTACAGTTCTACTGCCGACTGTTATTCTATCTACTACCAACATTAGTTCTTATTTTTTTCTAAAAGTTTTTGGGGCCATATTGGATTTCACAAATCTGTGGGGAACTACCTTCTGTGACAAGCTCGTTTTAAGGATTGTTTTTCATTTTTGTGGTAAATTTTGAGTGTGTGAGCAAATAGCATCAATGGAAAAAACAAAAAATACTTCCATCAAATTTAATGGAACAAATTATTTCCTATGGGAATTGCAATTCCGGAACTTTGTCCAAGGACACAAATTGTGGGATTTTGTTGATGGGTCTTCAGAAAAACCACCATCTGACAAACTAGATAGTCTTGCCAGATGGACGACAAAGAATGCCAAAGTCATTAGTTGGATTCTTAATTCAGTGGCACCTTCTATTGCTATAAATCTTAGCTCCCACCAAACTGCTTCTGAAATGCAGAGTTATTTATTGAAAATATATCTTCAAGAGAATGATGCTTGTCGCTTCCAATTGGAATACGAAATTGCATATTATAATCAGGGGGATAAAACAATTCAAGAATGTTGTCTAGGATTTATGACATTATGGGTTGAATATACATCCCCTAAGTATACCACTATTCCAGAAGAGTCTCTAACTGTCATCCAAAAGGTTAATGAATCCACACAACATCACCATTTTTTGATGAAGTTACGTCCTGATTTTGAAGCTGTCCAAGGAAGTTTGTTGACTAGAAGCCGCACTCCGTCTTTAGATGCATGCTTACGAGAATTACTTCGTGAAGGACAGAGACATAAATCACAAGTTGTTCTGAATTTTCATAAATCTGATTCACTTGCAACTCCTATTGGCAATGCTTATTTGGCAAAGGATGAATAGGACATATCAAAGATTCAGTGCTTCCAATGCAAAGAGATGGGGCACTTTGCAAACAACTGAAAGAAGGGGAAAATCTGTAATCACTGTAACAAGCCAGGACATTTAATCTCTGAATGTCGTAAACGACTTCAAAATCAGCCTCAAAATCAGTCAGCCAATGTTTATCATGCTAATGCCTCTTCACCAGCCTCATCTTCATCTCCAATTAGTCTTGATGAAATGAAAAAGCCACTCACTTCGGAGATGGTACAGCAAATTGTGCAAAGCTCTCTTGCCTCTGCATTTACTGCCATGGGATTCTCAGGTAATTCTACAACTTCTTCTGTTTGGTATGTGGATTCTAGAGCTACCCATCACATGACTCATTCACCATCACATCTAGACAATCTAACATCATTATTCGGTAAACATCATATCCAGACTGCTAATGGTGGCCATTTACTTGTTTCTGGTTTTGCCAACTTGAATATCAATTGACTCTTGTAAAATCCATAAAACCTAGAGTATCTGCTTGTAAATCCAGAAAACTTGGATTTAAAACCCAACTACTGCTCCTTCTCTGCATCTCTTCTACATTTCTGCTGGAGCTCTAACTTTTCCTTCTCTTTCACCTTCTTCTTATCAAATCCAAGGTTTAGAGCTGTTGCATGTTGGAACCAAAGCTCCCATTGTCTTCTCCGCTATCCTCTTGCTCATTTTCTCCCTTGGAAACTCACAATCTCACCTCATCATCTTCCCTATAGCTTTCTAACGTAAGAAGCCCATTACTACTTCATTTCTTAAGTCCATAAGAGTCAAGGTCCACTAAGCGACATCCATTCATTTTACACCCATTTCCTCTCTTGCATGTAGTAGGATCATTTTCTTTTGAAGCTTTCTCCAACATCAAACTAAGGGAAAGGCTTGATTTTGGTAAAACACTAAGACAAGACAAGTATGAGAGTATATTTGGCTAATACATATTTTTCCACATTGATTCTTGAAGAATTCCATCTCCATTTTATGCTACAACTCTTTTACACTTAATTATAAGAATGTATGATGTTTATGAGTTAATGAAAATAATTTGAAAATATATAATGGGATTGGGTGAAGGAGAATTCAAGTGTGATGAAATGCGAAGTTGAAAATGTAAAATGATAGAATGGAGTAGGGTAAACTATAATAAAACCAAATTAGAAAAGTTCTGTACTGAACTTCAAAAATTGCTTTAGAAATTCTAAAACTCACGGCTAAGCCATAAGTACACTATGGCTAGGAATCCAGAGACCCAAAATCTAACAATCCTTCTACGGCTAACCCTACGGCCAAGCCGTGGAATACACTATTGCAAAGCCGTAGCCAAGCCATGGCCCAGCTGCAGGCTAACCACGACTAAGCCATAGGCCAATTCACGGCTGAGTCGTAATTGCGGGAAAAATCTTATGAACACAGCTAAGTGAATAAATCATGTTCAGGGCAAGGTTTATTTAAAAATATGAATACATTTGAATTGAGAGGTTATCAAGGCTATTTACTAGCCAACCCTATACTAAGATAATCCATGTTTCCATAGTCATTCAATACGGTGTATTCATAAAACGTTCGGTGTCAATGTGTTACCAAATTTTGATATTACAATGTATGATAATGGACACCACTTCTTATGCCAACACTAATGACGTGATATTCGAAAAACAATTGAAAAATCAAGAAAGAGTGAGTGATAGTTCTACACTCTTTCTCCTTAGTATTTGATTACCGTTGGACTACTTTGGTTGAGGCAAATGTACCCCTTTTAAGCTCAATATTTTTTCCTACACCTTTCCCATATAAAAAACTTTCTATGATATAAAAAACTTTTAAAATAATAATTACAAAGTGGTAGAGCAAAGTAAATATTTCAATTCACTATATCTATCATGATGATTTGTTTACATATATGGTAAAGTGAAGTAAAAGTAAATATCACATGATGGTAAAGAGGTGGTAACGTAGAAGTTGGATAAAGTATGACATAAGGTAAAGTGTGAGGGAATGGTAAAGTAGTCTCTTTTTATTTGACTTTACTTTATAACAATTTACTGTAAGTTTATATGATAAATAAAAAGTGACTTATAATAAAATAACTTTTTTACATGCATGGTAAAGTAAAATAAAGAGTAATATCACATCATGGTAAAAGATGAGCTAAAATGAGATTAGGTAAAATAAGTCAGATAAAGTGGTGGAGTAAAGTAAAGACTATACTTCACCAAATCTATCATGATATATTTGTTATATATTTTGTAAAGTAAAGTAAAGGTAAATGTCATATCATGGTAAAGATGTGGTAAGCTAAAAATTAGATAAAGTATATTGTGAAGTAAAGCGGGAGAGAATGATAAAGTAGCTTCTTTTTGTCTAGCTTTACTTTATTACATTTTACCATAGTTTTAAACGGTAAATAAAAATTAACTTGTGATAAAGTGACTTGTTTATATGTGTAGTAAAGTAAAATAAATATTAATATCACATCATGTTAAAAGGTGAGGTAAACTAAGATAAGGTAAAATAAGTCAAATAAAATGGTAGAGTAAAGTAAAGACTTTACTTCACCAAATCTATCATGATATATTCGTTTACATATATGGTAAAGTAAAGTAAAGGTAAATGTCATATCATGGTAAAGATGGGGTAAAGTAAAAGTTGGATAACATATATGGTGAAGTAAAGTGGGAGGGAATGATAAAGTAGTTTCTTTTGTTTGTCTTTACTTTATCAAATTTTACCCTAGTTTTATATGGTAAATAAAAAGTTACTAGTGATAAAGTAACTTGTTTACATATATGGTAAATTAAAATAAAGATTTATATCACATCATGGTAAAAGATGAGTTAAAAGAAAGGGAGATAAAGTATGTTATGAAATAAAGTAGGAAATAGAATTGTAAAGTTGCAATTTTTTGTATTTACTTTACTATACTTTACCATAGGTTTACGTGTTAAAAGGAAAGCAGCTTGTGGTAAAAAAAATATGATAGTTAAACTTTACTTTACCATACTACTTTTTTATCCGGACGCTGTAAATTACATATAAATTAAACTACTTAAATAAAAAATTATTCTAATAATGAACTTTACTTTAATCGTACCACCTTCCAAACAACTAAATTGTAAATCGTATTATTATTCTAAAATTGCCAAATAGCAAAAATATTATAATATTTTAATATTGCTCGAATCTATTCTATACCATCTTACTCTTACAATATTTAAATTTATACATATTTTATTTCATAAACATCCAAATGGGCCCTTAGCATTTTAAAGAAGATTAATGATTAGGATAGTGAAAATGGACTCCATAGAAATCCAAAATGGTAGATTTTAGGGGTTGGACTCTTTCGCAGATATCTTAAAATTTGTGATGAATTAAAGGATGAACTCTGAGTCCGCGTTTGATCTTCTTTAAGGGTATTGACAGTATAAATTTTCATATCGGGACCCACAAAATTTGAAAACAACGAACTGAGATTCAAGGACGTTCTCAATATGTCATATACTATGGGAAAATATAATGGATGAGACTTCACCTCCTAGCCTTTTTGGTCATTTAAAGAGAACTAGCGGTATAGATGGTAAAAATGGGCCCCATAAAACTCTAGAATGATAGATTTTAATGTTTAGAAATTCTTGTAAAAATTTCAAAATCTGTGATCAATCAATGGTTCAAATTGGACCCATTGGCCGTGTTTGTCATTTTAAGGAGTCTGAATGGTTCAAATCTTGATTATGGGATCCACAAAAAATACAAAAAAAATGTCGAAAAAATGACTAAGGTGGTGTTGAGGCTGATTCGCTGTAGCAGCACCTTTTGTGCCCATTTTCACATCTCCTACGGTTGGTTCTGTTTCACATCTATCTAGATCTAAAAATTTCAGACCAGACTTATGCATGTGATGCTTAAATATGTGTAAATAAACTGAACCA